>VWZD01005278.1:274558-410703 GCA_013396695.1 Sakesphorus luctuosus
CTAATCCCTGATTGTTCTGTTTTTATTAAGGGCTGACAGTTCTGTTGGGAATATTTTAACAATACAAAGAGGTAAATAGTTGTGATATGGCTAAACAGAAGCTATTATTTCCCAGTGCTTTCATTTCATCTCTTATGTGGTCAGTAAGTTGATTCAAGGCACTTTTTTAAATTAAGGAGAAAAACTTCTTTAAAGCTCATTTTTGTACTCTGCTGTGTCTTGCATTATACTGATGACTCTCTGCTGCTAGTTNCCTAGAAGACACATGGTGAGATCCAGTTAGCTTAAATCACATACAGGCTTCAGCTAACAGAATTGCTTCCAGCGATGCTGAAAAAAATCTTGTCCTGACTGTAGAGAAAATGAAATGCTTCATTTGCAAAGGCTGCTTCAATATACAACCAAATATATCTGTCCATACTGAGGGAGAATGGACAGCCACTTGTTTCTTAGTCTACACAAAGCTGAGACCAGCTACTTAGAGATAAACAGATTACATATGATCTCACCAGTAGTCGTGAAGGCTGAAATAAGGCAGAACCCATCAAAAAGAAGTGTAAAGAAGGCAAACAGTGTGAATGTAAAAAAAGTTCACAGAGTCAGAAAGGTCTCAAGTTTGAAAACAGAGTTTCAGCAGGATCTCCATAGTGTTCAGAATTCCAACTACCCTGACAAAGAACTGGCTAAGTTGGATGCTCATGCAGGACTTTTCTCTCATTTGTAACATGCAATGCAGGTCCTGGGAATTTAAAAAAAAAGCAACTCAAAACCCAACAAAAAAACCCCAAAACTAAACAAAGAACATTATTAGCCAATACATGCCTTAGTAAATAGATTAAGTACCTGAACCAAGTGGACCTGTTTTGATCAATGTAAAGAGGAGAAATTTTAAAGCACAGAACAAATTTTTTTTCTAATTCCTAATTAATTCAATATGCAACAATTTTTGCTTTCTGTGCTATCAAGATCAAATGCCCTTTCAACAACAGAAAATTAAGTCTCAGTAAAGGAATGTCCAGATGAGACTTTAGCCTGTGATTTCTAGGATCACATGAACAGATCTAATAATCTCTTCTGTCCTTAATCTTATTTTGTTTTAGTCATGGTTTGTTTCTTTATCCCTTTTTATCTTAATTTTTCATGTATTTGTATTAGCATTATTTATATTTATTATTGTTATTTCAGTGGTATCCAGTGAATACAGGAATGGCAGTGGGCACAAATTGAAGCATAAAAAGTTCCATTTACCCATAAGAAAACATTTTACACTGAGGGCAATCAAAGACTGAAAAGGTTATCCAGAGAGACTGTTCAAAACCCATCTGGACATGCCTCTAAGCAACCTGGCCTAGTTGTCCTTGCTCTAAAGAGGAAGTTTGACCTACATGATCTCCAGAGATGCCTTCTATGTTTATTTGATAATAGTATTTCTATTATGGGAGAGATTTATAGATCTGTTTAGAATGAATTGCAAGAAAAGTAGAAAATTAAGATAATGCAAATTCGTGTTAGACTCCATGTTGCAGCACTCAGTGTCATTCTGAATTCAAATGCTTTAGAGGTTTATTCATTAATGACACCCAGATTGAAGTTTTTTTGTACTTTGATGTGAAACCTCTCCCTTGTATTAATGTAGCAAGAAAGCAAAATCAAATTTCAAATGTGACTAGGGAGGGCTGCACAATGAAAATGCAGTATGGACTTGCATCAGAAAATGCCGTAGAACAAAGGACACAGGAAACACAGTCTAGAGCAAATGTGGTCTTGGCATCGCTAGTATCTGGATTATGCGAGCAAGTGATTTTTCTCAAGACAGATTTCCAGACTAATTAGTCCCATTTCCACCCTTTGTACCTGAGGTCAACATTTCTGTCAGGAATGCTCAGGTTTGGGTAGGATGGGAGAATGCATATGAAACCTTCATGGTCTGCCAGTGGGAAGTAACTGCGGTGTCTGAGAAGCTGTCAGTTCCTGTCGTGCTCCTCCACCACAGCCCTTGGCTGTCTGTGGCTGTCAAAGGGTCAAGCATTTCCTGCTTGGCAGCCGGATGGAAAGGAAGTCCCATCTGCTTCCTGGTGCTGGAGGTGGCACGGAGAGCAGCGTGGCCAATAAAAGCAAATGTACAAAGTGAGACAGGATTTGGTGACCTCTGAGAGTAAAGCTTTGTGTTGTCCTGCTGGAAGGCAATTCTTGTTCCTGTGTATAATTAATTGTCTGACTAACATCATATCCACAGCCCCAACACAATGAGGATTAGAGAATTTAAAGGTTTAGAGATTCCTGATTTTTGTTTCCTTTTTCTTTCATAAATGATACATTTCTGGACTTAGATCAGTCAGGGTAGTATCACTCACATGTCACCTCAGAAAAAAAAGGCTTTTACTGATTGTTTAAGATAATTTAATGCTTATGAAAAGTGCCAGACAAGTTGATAGCCCTAAAGCCTTCCTCTTCTGGAATGATTATTCTCTTAATTCTGTGCAGTGCCTTCAGACACTGCTTGAAACCTGCTTCCTGCATCTTAAATTTGTCTCCTTATTTTTTGATCAGTCTTGGACCCTATACTGATTGGTGTAAATCACCATAATACTGTAAAATAAATTTATACAGTGCTGGCTTGCAGCACATAGGGCTTTTGTGCAGAAAGTGTGGGTATGTGTTATGTCTGTCTGTATGGAGTACAGAAACAGCAAACCTGCTTAAACTACTTGGAGGTGGTGAGCCGTTCCTACTATTGGATTACTTCCTCAGACACTTAATATTATCAGATGACAGATTTTCATTTAGTTCAGGTACCTGAGCAAAAGCCAGATCCACATGTCCACATCCATACGGGGGTCGTACTAGTTTAGGGTTCTTCCTGCATTGGAACAACATTCTGGTGTTCCAAGTTGCGTGGTGCTTCTGTCTCTGACTGTGGGATGTGTACTAAGGTATTTTCATTTTCTTATGAGTTTGTCAGCCTTGCACCACTATCTGTGTCAATGACACGATAATATTATTTTTTATATACACCATTTCCATGTGAAGATGCTCATCACTAATGGAGGCAGATTTATATTTTTAAAAAATAAAATTTTAGAAAACCCCATGAATACTAATTTGATAGCAAGATCTTTTATTGCAAATTTTCTTAAGGAGTTGAGGTTACAAACCATGGATTTCTCTCTAGTGCAAATGATAAATGTATCTGCTGTTCTAGTGTTTAGTTTACGTTTTCCGTGTTAGCCCAAATTTTACAGACTTTGCTAATATGGCACTACAGAATTTATGAGAGACTGGTAGCATGTCACTATCTAGCTTTCTGGAAAATTATAAACATGAGATTGGATTTTTTTATTATATCTTGGCTTACATATTATGAAGGAGCAGTAGAAGCAGATTGATTTCTGTCAGTCTTAAGGTAGGTGATTTGCTTTATTGGTCTGCATTTCTTGTTAATGTCAATTAATTTCTTGTTAATGTCAGTTTGTTTCTTTTAAAACCTAGGGATTTGGGGTTGTGGAGGGTTTTGGGTGTTTTGTTTTGTTTTGGTTTGTTGGTTGGTTGGTTGGGGTTTTTTCAGTACCCTTATCATGCTTTTTTGCGTTTGAAGAAAATTTTTCACCAATATCTTCAATTTCTTTCTTATTCTTCTCAGCAAGAGAGTCAAAAAGCATACAGAATACACTACCACTGTCAAGTTATCTTAGGGGTATATATTAGGGAGCTCTTTTTAAACCTTTTCCCAGAAAAAAGAAAAAAGAGATGAGATGGTACTATGAATAGTTTTTAAACTAGAAATTTTGCTGTCTAGTGTTTTAACTCTCTTTTTTTGTAAAAAACAGGTCCCAGATAAACCATTGATGTCAGTCTCTTAAAATCTAGATCATGCAAGCACTATCATAGCATTAATTTTCATTACAAGCAGTTTTTCTGAATATGGTGTTTATTTTATTTGGTGCCACTGCTCCAGATGCCATGTCCACTCCCTCCTGGGCCATGATCCTGTTTTGCAAATGGCACTGTTATGACCATTCACCTGGTAGCTAGCACTGATGTCAGGCATGGTGTCTCTGTATTACAGACATGTCAAGGAGTGAAGAGAGCTGACACAAGATTCAGTAACTAGTTTATTGTTATTCACTACTTATATATTTTCTTCAAGTGCTGCTGAGTTTCAATTCAAAAATATTGAAAAACAAGATTATTTAATTTTCCTTGTCTTTCAGTTGGCTTATGTGATACACATTGGGAAGAAAAATAGATTTCCATTTAATAAAAAAATCAGTTTATTGAACTAGAGTATTAGTACTTTTATTTGCAAAGAATTTTTCTTTTTAACATCTGATTCTTTGACATGTCTAGAAGAGGACACGTCAAGATATGAGGGGATAATTTTATGGCCCAAAACTTCTGTCTAAGTCCATCCCACAGAGAAAAATCAAGTCATGAGGCATGCAAACTTCAGCTTGCAATAAGTATTATTTTTGAAATTGGAACAAATCTGGTTTTCATTTTAATTTTTTTCAGTATTTGAAATTCTGCCACAAGTTTCATCAGAATTGCCTGTAGAAGATAAAATATAGTTTTACAGGCTCTACTCAAGACACACTAATCTAGTTCCAGCAGAAAATACCTTTTTTCAGTATGTCTAATCTGGAAAAATCAGATCTGAAAATCACGCTACAGTATTTCAGCCCTCAACACAGCAGCAGTTCATCTGCTAGGGCAATGACAGTAGTAATAGGAGACAGTTTGGGAGAGGATGTGATGGGGAAGAAAGTTATGTGACACAGATGTTTCGCCCTGTTGTATTTAACCATACAAGACATAAACAGTGGGGCAGAAATATGGATTCTAGCTGTGGTGCTCTGCATTTCTGCAAAGGCGAGGAGCAGGGTGGCCTGGTAGAAAAGAAAACCTAGAAACATCTACCAATAGGGCATAGGTGATGATGAGCAATATTTAAAAGGGATAAGACATTATATAATTGCTACACCTTATGAAGGACTGGAAGTGCAAGACATAGTCCAATACCATTCAACTCTTCACTTTGCATCATAGTATGATGTCCTCCAAGGACATGTCCTAGATCTCCACAAGACATTCAGGAGGGCAAGGAAGTTAACAAGAGGATGGCATCCATGTTCTTCTGGAATTCTAGGAACCACTTTATTAACAACACTTAATAGTATCAAAATACTCAGTGGTATCATGTCTTTCTGATCTCAGTTTTGTGAAATATTGAAATGACACTGCCCATCATTTGATGTAAAAACACTGAGCATGTCCAATAGCAGTTTCTCAAGCTCTGTGTGTGTAAGTATAGTCATGGCCAAATTGCTTGTCAGATCTCACTCAAAGTCCAAAAACTGATTTTGCTGAAATCAAGACCAGAAAAGAGAAATTACTAGAAAGATAGGATATAAAGATGTCCCTGAGAACAGAAGGGATGATTGACACTGGACTGAGTGATAGGTACCTTTATCCTCCTGCAGATGCCAGTTTGAACACTTGAACCAGTTTTGGCATAAACTTGTTGGAGATGGGACAACCTATGTAAGCATGGAAGATTGGAGAAGAGAAAGAGATAGGGAGACTGACTTTAATGTCTGGAAGGCACAGAAGGAGGACCACCCCTAGCTGGACTGCGACACTAGACCATGGACTTGACAACAGTTACCCCACTTTTTTTAATAAAGTTCAAATAAAGAGTTCTGTTACCCCTGTTCCTGTGGTGCTGGCTGCACTGATGGGCTTAGCCTGTCAGTGTAGGTCCAGCTACCATTGGTTGGTTCCCCCTAAAGGTGCTGTCCAACCCTGTCAGTTCCCTGTTCTCTCCTCTCCAGTTACCACCCACTTATTATCATACCCTATCCTACGTGGCGGATTTACATGCTCCGCCTTAACTCCTCCCTGTTTCCAGATTGTTCTCTTCCGAGGGCTTAAAAGGCTCTCCCCCCGTTCAATAAAGGATCGGCTCTCGGCTTCCCAAGTGTTCGTACTGTCTCCGTGTCTCTTTTACGGGCCGCGGGGTGGGAGAACCCAACTTGGGGCTGCTGCAGCTTCGACCCACCACTGCTCAGCAGGCAGCGCAAGGACCCCTGCAGCCGGTCTGGTCCCTCTCCCACCGACCAAGGCTGCGTCATAAACTTCTCTGTCATGAATATAATAGAGGACCAAACAGCAATGGAGATTTTAAATCAGAGCCATGCAGTTTCTTTTTACTTAATCATGTCCGGGTGAGGTCACTGTCTGAACTAGAATCTATTTGAATTGTGCTGCCCTAGACTTCCTGTTCTAAAATGGCTTGAAAGGCATAGAAGTATCTGTGTCCTTGAAACTTGACATGCTCAGTTTTAAAAATACTTTATATAATTTACAGTACTTGCCCATTTTCAATGATTGATATAAAGTAATTCATGATGATTCTGAGTGTTTGAACATTTGTTTGTAAAGTAACATTTCTTGTAATTTCTGAGAGAGAAATTTCTCTTAGAAGTTAACTGGAAGCTACTCATATTTTCTTATCAAATTTTCTTCAGTAGATAAATAAATTGAGGTTTATATTGGAGGAGAGTGAAAGAGCTATATGTAATATTGTCTCATCTCTACAAGCAATTACAATGAAGATATATTTTAAAAATTAATACTATAAGATGAGGCTACAAAATGTTAAAATTTAAGATGACAGTTAGTCTTATATCACAGCTCTCAACTCTTGTTCCAGCCTCTCTTTACTTCATCAGTTATGATTATACTGACAATCCTTATCCTTGCCCTCTATACTGTTTTCATAGGTATTTCATCTCTGATTTCCATCACACTCAGTCGTATCCTGTGAATTACTCCCATCACAATTTATTCCCATCTCTCTCACCAGGTTCTTTTCCTCTCTAGTTTTAACTCCCCAAATCAAGGGGCATCACTGGGAGACCCAAAGAAGTGTTTGCTGGCCTCAGTTTAGGTGCTCAGACTTCACACTTGGAGCACAAGTCATGGTAACTTCATGTTCAGTCTCTTATGCACAACATCTTTGAGGAATTAAATTGTTAAAATCATAATCTATTGAACATGTGTGAACTTCCTTCTCCACACAACCCTCTGCGCCCCTCAACAGTACGAAATTTAATCATCTAGGGTCAGATTTCAGAGGGATGCCAAAAGGAACATCCTTGATATGAAGTGTGCTTACTCCTCCCTCTGTCCCAGGTTTTAATCTGAAATGTGAAATACTCGGTTTAAGGTCACTGGAGTCAGTTCACATGGACAAAACTCCTTTTTCCATAGCCTTGTCCTTGAAAGCAGCCGAGCTATTTTTACTGTAATATACCCAAAACAAACAAACAAAAAATTTAAAACTCATCAAATGGAGACTCCTAAGATGGAAAATTTTATCCCAAATGATTGAACCTTGGCAATATTAAAATACCTGAAAAAAAGCGCCATTAAATGGGAGGTGTCAGGGAATCTAAATAGGTTTTACTGTTAGTTTTGGCTTTAAAGTATGTATTAAAACTATTACTTTAAGGTTCCCAAGGTGTTAATCAAATGCATTCATTTTCCTTCACAGTTGTCTGCAGATACCGTAACCTAGGCAGCAGCTCCATCAGAGGTAATGGTGACTAAATATAGGAGCTAAAATAGTGCCTGTGCTTTGGTCTTCTGGCTCTCTGTAAGAAACACAGCACTATTTCTATGCTTTGATGACCCACAAGATCCATGTAAGTCTTCAAAGTATACGGTGAACTGAATTTTTACTGTTGAAATCCTTAGTTAGCATGTTAAGTTGGCCAAATGATGGAGAAGTAGAAAATGTAGGTAGAGCAATCAAAATTGCCCTTTGTTGTCATCACTGAAGGTCACTTAATAAGAAGAGATGCTTTGTGCTCCCGACCTTGAACAGATTCCTATCTGTGGAGGTGGATTTTTCAGACATCCTTTGGCCTAAGATATGGCATAAAGGGTTAAATTCCAGGAAGATCGGTTGAACTTAGCAGTGCTGTTTAAATCAGAGTTTTAACTTAGTATTGCCTATGTTAAAAGTCATGGTTCTGCAGCTATTGCTGCCTGACTTCAGATTTTTCAGGCTCCAAACACCTTTTGGAGGGTTCTTTAAAAAGAAAAAATAATTTTTCATTCCAAAGTTTAAAAACAACAAAAATGTAAAAAACCTTGTTATTTCCAAGAAAAAAAAATCAGATTCTGGTCTAAGTCCCCATTTTTTTATTTTATTTGAGAAACTCACAGACATGGGAAATTGCAATTTGCTCATGGAACCACAGGATGTGCTATTACAATTAAACCAGAGTATCCAGATGCAAATGAACTTCTCCTTCAGAGTTCACAGGATGTTCACACTGGCTCCATTTCTTTAAGAAAGAATCCATACCATTTTTTGTTTTTCCTTAGTTAGCAGAGTTGGTATCTCAAATGTACTGCAAAGGATTCATTTGTTTGTTTGTTTTGTCCTTTTTGATTGTTTTCCCTTAGAATGATCATCTGTATAGATCATGGTTACATTACTTTTTTTGAGAAATGAAACAAAGATACTGAATTTTAAACATTAGTCCATTTCCTCTGTTAACAAAAACTAGTGGCCAAAAAGTAAAAAATTTTCTACACTCTGTAGGAACATTGCCTCTGCAAAGAGTGTTGAAAAATCAGCTGTTCAGTATTGACATTTCCTGTGTTACCTCTCCACATGAAGTGCTGGACAGATGCAGTCCCTGAATTGTGTAAATAGAGGCAAAGATTTCTGACAGCTATGTAGGATTTATTTGTATCCCATGATAATTTGACAGAACTGCAGAAAAATGAGCATAACTACCTAAATTATCCCATTCTTAAACCATTTAAAACCTGTTTATTTATTTGCTAAATTAATTTTAGTAACAACAAGGAGTTTGTTTACTTTTTATACCAAAGTTTTAGGCCCTGACATCAGGAGGTGAGGAAGCTCCTGTTTGTCCAGTGCTTGTGGTTTTGCTTTCCATCAATATTCTATCACAGGGATCCCAAAAACATTTGAGTAAACTACATTCAACCCTAATGCAGACAGCGTTTCATGGTCTCACTTACCACATGATCACTGAGACCATTTCACATACCCTGTCATCATATAACATTCTTCTGTAAGGAATGGATTTGTTTACATGGGAAACATCACATGTATTTTAGGCTTTTTTTTTTTTCATGTGATATAGCACAGGAAAGCAAAGATAACAACAGTCAATTTTCAAAATGAAATATAAACGTGCACCAAGTAGGCCTTGAGAAGTCCTTTTCCTAGCTTTAATACCATCAGAAACGTTTACTTTGGATTTTGGGACATTTGAAAACAGATCTCCCCTTTGCAACAAGAAATCTGAGAGTGGCATATACAGTCATGCCAACACCCAATAGTTCAGTGCACTTTCTGACAGGGACCACTATCAGCTGCTTCAGAAAATGTTACAGAATGAACTGGCCATGGAGATGTTCTTCTTAACCCGTGTTAGTTAGATATTTTTCTGCTTTGAAGCCTAACTCCATCCACAAACTCCTGTGGGCTTTTAGAAATGCTTGTTTTGGATGTTCTTACCCACACATGTTCAAGACTTTTTTTGAGTTCTGCAGGACTCTTGACCTAAATCATACTTCATGGCATGAATCCCAGACTGATTACATGTTCTGGGTAATTGTTTCATTCATATTCCATTCCCCACACCACAACTGGGAAGCAAAGTTTAGGTTAAGCAGCTAGCATCAGCTCTGCACTGATGCTTTTTTTAAAGTAAAAGACAAACACCAAATTCATCAGTACAAAGAAGATTAATTTATTAAGGAAGGGATCTCATTCAATGGCAAATAATACTTGCAATATTTCTTTTTTGAATGAAAGAGGACCTTGAACAATATTCTATCATTAAGACTGAAGACAGCAAAAGAAAGATAAGACCAGATACAGAAAGTCATATTCTTTTGTTATGAATGTGATAGAGAAGCAAAATATGGTTTCTCTTTGTTGCTTTATTTGCACTAGCTGTCCAAGTGTCTAATATTTACTGTTTGGTTTTTGTCACTGGATTTAAAAGAAAAGTTTGTTATTTATCATTATTGCAGAAATCCCCTCTATTTGGGCAGCTTTTAAACCTTCTGGCACAAGTCCAAAATTTTACACCTACACTGTGTCTCTTAAAGTCCTAGGAGCTAAAACAACATTCTGAGCTGTAAATTAAATAACTAGTGGTAAACATGCAGAACATAGTTAAATAATATAAATAAAAGATTTTATTATGCCTTTAGCCTTAAGATTTTTACAAACGTTAGTTATGAATCTTTCTGCTTAACAAGTGTTTAATATCATTGAATCAGTATAATAGTAATTTGCACTACACCTGCATTCCTTAATGTAATAGAAATATGATGCAAAGCACAGGACAGTGTAATTACTAAGTGATCTTCTGTATCCACATTTTTATTTCCAACTTGATTTGGAGTCTGATGCTGTCTCTATATCTGCAGAATGCAAACTGCTGTACCAAGACTGAGGATCACAGGGACATTTGTACCAGAGACGATAACACCTGTGTGACATTTCCTCAGTGCTGCACCGACAGGTAGATTTTCATGGGGAAAAAATGCAGTTGGAACCCACCAGCAACTCAGTGTGGCCAAGCAACTGCAGAAAATACTCATTTCTGGATTACTCATCTGAAAGTGCCTGTCTTCTCCAATACCTGACTGCTTGTTCCAGCTCCTGTACCTGCTTATCCACAGCTCCCACTTTCCCTGGCTCTCTCCTCCCTTACATTTTTCAAACTTATGCGCTTCTAAAACAAGCCCCTTTAAAACATTTTGTTAAGCCAGAGATGGCTGAGTAAACCTGAATTATTCAAGGAATTTGACATTCTTTCTTGTATTTTGTTGTGGGTTTTTTTCTGGTTTTCATTTTTCATAAGGGCTTCAGGATAAAGATTGTATTATTTTAATGTTTGCAAATACCCTACTATGGCATGTTATAGTCCATATTTTCTCAGCCTTAAGTCATAAATTTTTCAGACTCTTCCATTCACCACCACTGTCTTTGGCTACTGAAACATGGGATAATACACACACTAAAATGCAACAGACCTATATGCATCCCTCATTTTTTTAAAAATTATTCATCTAGATTGTAATTCCATTCAAAAGTGCATATAAAGAATGCCATCATATCTTTGCTAATTAGTGTTAGCCAGTGTAGTGCCTCAGTGTTTCATATACTGTGTTATTTATTTCATTGTATGCTATAACCTAACACTCATTTAAGGCAATGAGGAGTATCCTTCCTCAGTTCACACCACCAAGAGGAGGCTGGCTGTACAACCAACGGTTTCCACTTTGCAGGCAGGAATCCTCACCATGTACTCTGAGTTATTTCAGAGAGACAAGGAAAGGAACCATTCTGGAAAGGATTCTGGTCACACAGTGTTGACCCAGTGCATGCCAGATACACGGTGCCCAGACAGGGAGAGCACCTTCAAAGTAAACGGGAAGAATAAATGTCCTGACAGAGATGGGACCACTGTGCCCACACCATTAAAAAGCCCATCCTTCTTTTCACAGAACAGGAACCAAAAGCAGGCTATGAATAATAATGGAGGCTGCCTCCAGCTACCTCTAGAGCTGACCTGGAGTCTTCATTCACTGGGGCTTGGTTGTGGAAAGTGCTGACCTGGAAGAAGTTATCCTCTCCCAAGACTACTCATCTTGAATTTCTTAGCTGCTTCCTTTTCTCCTACCAGGTCTTGGTTTGTGGGATCTTTTTTTCACTAAGCTTGTGTGTCACCTTTGATGCAGAGAAAGAGAGAGAAGGAATGGGGGATGCAGACATGACCAGAAAGCTAAGGGTGAAGACACATGTCCATCTGCAAGGTTGAGGACTGACTGCTGTGCTGCCAGTGTGTCTGGAAAAATATGTCTCCGTGGGAAGTGAGAGAAAGGAGTTAGCATCAGCATCTGTGTGTAAGAGACAGAAGGAAAAAAAGTAGAAGTAGAGAGCTCTTCCCTCAATATGTTGGGATAGGAACCAGAGGTCCAGGTAAGAAGGAAAATGGTAATGTGATGACAAAATTTGAAGGGAATTGTGTCCTAGTAAGACAAAAGACAAAGTGTTCCAGGGGTGTGATTCTTATTGGATGTGGGAGAGAGGAGCAACAGCATTTGAAGTATTAGATATGATCTTTAAAGTAGTGTATACTGTAAAAGTGCCCAAATAAAGTCTTAATGCTGCCTGAGTTTCTGCCATTCTTCAGTTTTGCATTACTCACCTCTGAGATGTAGATAATCAAATCAAAAGAGGCTCAATAAAGGCTCTTAAAAATAACTAAACTTGAAAAAAGGGATGCTGCATCTCTAACAGTCTCAGACAATTTGGCCGCAAAGCAACTGAGAACTATGATAATAGTGGGAAGCTCCCTTTAAGCTAGGATAATAGTGTACAAGTTTGAACAGCAGAAGGAGGCTAAATTTATAATAAGAGAATGGGAGACTGGTTCAGACTACTGGATATTTTTTCCAGTTTTATCAATATACCCAACATTTCACATAATTTGTTTTGTTTCAATTATTTATTTTTCCTCAAAATATGTTTGTGTTACTATAGCATTCAGGAAGTATGCTGGTTTGATCTCAAGAGCACTAAATAGGTCTACTCCCAGCACAAATACCTCAAGGGAAGCAAGAGATCAAAATGCTTCATAGTGACGTACTTATGGCCTATTGAGTCAGAATCTGTTGTCCTTTTTTTGGCAAACATTCTGTTTTTCATGTAATCCTTTTGAAGTCATATGGCTATCCATTGTTTCAGAGATTCAAAATCTGACAACAGAAGAGTTCCTTCTAAGGGGAAAATGCTGATTATTTGTTCCACCCTTTATATTTTGGATAATATACTTCACAGCCATGTTAACTGTGATGACTCTTTGTTTTTGTGATGTTGAAATTGTTGACTAAAGCCTTCATCTGCGTAATTCAGTATTTGATTTTTCATCTGGAGGAAGGAGAGGAAGGAAGAAAGAGCAGTCCGATTTTTTTCCTTCAGTTAAAGTTTTGTTTTCACAAATAATAACAAGCATTTTAGCTAAAGAACTAAAAAAAATAATTAGAGATTAAGGTTAATTTCATAGTTCTTTTATAGTGTTATTAAAAGCAAGGAAGACTAGATATAGCCAATGTACAAAATTAGTCTAGTCTGTGCTTGATATAAACATATGTGGTATCAGTAGGAATTCTTTTTATATACGAAAGCACAAGCAAATCTCTCAGTTTATATATTCTAGGAAAATATTTGTTTGCTAAGTACATGCTGAGCATCTTTCCTGCCTTTTCTCAGAATAAGCCCTTGTCTCTCTGTGGTTAGCCAAACTGCATACACAGTTCATGTAGTTTAAGAATTACTTAATTTACCAAACCTCTGTCCTTTGTACTTTTTGTTTGTGATGCTGGCACATCACTCCAATGGCCGGATGTGCATTACTAAGACACTGCTTCACATTTTGATTTTGCCAGCTTCATCTGAACCATATGTGCAGCACTGGGTTGTTACTGAGCCCGTACAGTTAGCATCATAGAAGGCAATGGGTCCCTGAGCTGGATGTGTTCTACCCTTGAGCTGGCTTCATATATCACATTTTTGAGGTCTTTTTAAGCAACATTTCTTCTATAAAGAGACTCATCGCATAATCTTTCTGCAAGTTCTGCCTTAAGTGTGTCATGCTGGAGATCATATCCTATGATTGGCTCTGTCAGGGCAGTTTCAGAATGAGTCTGATCCTTCACAGCCCTCACCTCAGAAACCTGAGGAAATTGCTGAGGACGTGCTGCTTATCCATCTCTCTGGTTATCAAGTTGCTCAAGGACACAGGGGTTCAGAAGAGGACTATACGTGGAGCAGCATTCCTCGGACACTAGGGAACAAGAAGAAAATATCAATATCAGGAAACCCAATACTGATTTGCAGATCATCAGCTGCCATGTTCCTATACATGAACTCACTTGATGGCATCTGTTATGCTAATCCTAAAAGTTACAGATATCTGACCTAGTTTCCTAAGACTGGTCTTCATTACCACTGTCTGACTAAATCTCTGGAGAATGCTATAACCTTCAGGAAAGATAAACCACAGGGATGAGAAGGGGATTGGAAAAGGGAGAGCTGCCTGCAGAGAAAGATGAAAGGGCAGATTAAGAGGACCACTTCAGAAAAGGGGCAGGATACATCAGACACTAACCCTGATCAGTCTAAGAAAACAAATCCAGGAACACACTGCATGAGAGACACAGTGAGTAGGAGGAACAGCCCCTATGGGATGGTCACCTGCTGTATAAGAAGTTGATGCCAATAACTTTTCAAGAAAGAGGAAGAAATATTTTTCATGTGAATAAAAGTGTAACAAACTGGTAAGTACGTTTAAAAAAGACATGCTGCCTTATTTTGAAAATTAATATTGAAATAAGATGAAGATTAAGATTAAATAAGAATACCACAGTTGCCCTAAAACTGTCTCAGAGGAAGCTCTGACAGTCAAACTAGACTTTAATACCTGCTTTTGCTACCTTCAGCACTGACCAATTTACTTTGAAATCACTGACACCCATCATACCAGATTTTTACAGCAGCAGAACTGAAGAGGCGAAGTTAGACTTCTTTATTATTAGATTCAAAGCTGTCATGGTAACAGCAATGAAGAGGCCACCATGGTGCAGGGATATGTGAGAGGCCAAGCTAATACAGTGAGACACTTAATTTCCTTGGATAGCTGAGAAAAACAGGCAAGCTTTATAGTTCACATGCCTTTCCCAGTTATTGCTCCAATAGTGAAGCTGAGTGGGGGTGGTTCAAACATTCAGTTCTTATCAATGCCTGAAATTGCTAAGCAGAATCTGAGAGCCTGGTTAATTGCAGCACTGGCTCCCTCCACCTGCTGTTTGCTCTGTCTCCTGCAATGACAAGATAAGCCACCACTGAAGTGCACATGGATATGAGCAGGGGGCAAATGTGGCAGCCAGTGCTTGTCTTTCATTGCAGAATGCATCCAAATCCATGAAAGATCACTATAAAAGAAGTTGGTATTTATTTTATGGTATTACTAGTACAGCAGCTGCTAGACAGTATATGACATCACTTTAAATATTCTCAGCAAAACTTTCTATTTGTTCTGCATACTCATTTTTTAGATAAACCCTGGGAAAAGTTTGTGCATGCAGCATGATCTGGGTAAAAATACTTGTTTCATCAAAAATGCCATTAGTTTGAATAGAGCTATAAAGTATTTTAAAAGTATTTTCTTGCAGCCTTCAGGTCTAATAAATCAGCCAGGCTGATTGCCTTGAAATTAAACCCAAGTGAACAATACATTTTGAATAATTTAAATGTTACTTCTTTTTCTTCTCACAGGTAACCAAAACATATCCTGCCTTCCTCAGCTGCTTTTTGGAAATATTCAAACATTCTATGATACAATTGAACTCTAAATTTTATGTGAGGATTTCGTATTTATTTCAGTACTTGTTTCATTGTTAATGTCAGATGCCACATGGATTCATTATCGCTTTCAAACAGGTTAAGTATAAAAATGATTTATTGCAAAGAATTTTGTACTATGTGATTGTAAATCCAACAGCTGTCAACATTAGCACATTTAATACAATATTTTGCTTTCAATGAAAGTTTAAACCACTTAATCCTCACTTTGATTTCCATGGAAGCATCAGAAACAAGGGGCACAAGTGTAAATATAGTTTGTAATGGAAATTGTTGCAGACTCAATGCCTGTGAATTATTACAGCCTTTTATTTAGTATTCAGTCTTCCCTGTTGGATTGTTTGATTTAACCTTTTGTCCATCATTTTAGCAAAAAATGCCATTACCCTCTATATTCTGTGTGAAAACATCCCCAGTAGTGGAAATTTAGAATTTGTACTCTTCCTGTCCTAATATATTTTCTCCCAGAAGCTTCCACGATGATGACAAATTAGAAAAGCAGGTCCTAGCCTGAAGTGAGCAGATTTTACTAGTCAGGGTCTCCTACACGCTTTCAGATACTAATCATTATCCTATGAGATATTTCATTTGAGTCCTTTGGAGTATCCTTTGTCAGATCTCATGAATTTTCAAGTCTGTAAAATTCCTCATATCTGTGTGTCAGTTAAAGGAATTTTATTTTTCCAGTGCTTAATAAGAGTGTGTGGTACAAAAACTGTCAGAATCTGACACCATTTCCTTTGCCATTAAGCAAAGGCCATGATAGAGCAGTGATTGTAAATCCCATTCACTACAAATTGCTGCAACATGAAGTTCTGCTCAGTGTCACACTTGTGGGGCAAAATCCACCCTGGTCCAATACGCTCCACTGGGGGCAAAATTGTGTGTATGTTTTGATTCTTATGGATTTCCCTGAACTGGGATCAACTGAAGGAGAGGATTAGACATCAAGAGTTAATAGTGCAGAGCTGAGCAACCTGCACACAGATGGTAGATATGAACTGCAGGTTTCAAACTTCCCATCAGATTGGATAGGCCAGCATTACCATAATACACTCAATGAACACATCACTGTTCATCAGAAGTAGTGGTTGGGCTTGCAGCACTGGACTCTGGACATCACCATCAGTTCATGTGTGTTGTCATTAATTGTTAACATTAAAATAAATAAAATAAATTTGCACTCTCCTTCTCTTAGAAATCCAAAGACAAGAGGCACAGACTTTCATAAAGCACTTTGGCTATATTCATTCCCTCATTTAACTCATCAGGTTGGACTACAGCTGTGTGGAACATGCTGTACTTCCTCAAGGGCACTCTTACATGAGCCAACAACACCAAAACCTCATAAGCAGAGTGAGCCAGGCCTGCACATGCTTTCAGAGTGTACATCGATTTTAACAGCAAGTGTTGCAGTATCTCTGATTAAAAATTATATGTATAAAACCTCTTGTGATTTTCTTACGTGTTATAGGGTCCCCCTGTGAAATGCAGATTGTGTCCCCTAAGCACATATATAGGAGGAAGAAATGAGTATCCACAGTGTCTCTGAGCCAGCATTAATACCCAAAGCAGCGTAACTGTAATGACACGATGTGCTCTACAAGGCTAATTTATTTTCTTCTGCAAATGTTTTTATTTGTTCTCTGAAGTTTGCAGACACTAGTATTCATCAGTGAAACATTTTCAAGAGTTTAATGAGAGAAGAAAAGTTGTATTTCTTCAACCTTATTGAAAGAAACAGCAAAATGTTTTGCTTTTTTTTAATGGGAAAAAAAGGTCAAGACTAAAGCAATAAGGAAAAGAAAATCAATTTAAATAAGGTCATTAAAGTAATCAGTTCTGGCTAAATTTACAAGCAACTTGATCTGCTCCATTTTGACAATTATTTGGTACTTTCTTAGTCCATGTATGAAAAAGTAGAAAATCCCAACTGCATTTCATATGGACACAATGCTTAAGGCAACGTGGTAACTCTCTGACGGCAATTGCCATGGATTTTTTTGTCAGCAGTAGCAGCCCCTGTGTAATTTCACACACAAGGTCTTGGTTTACCTAATTTCTATCAGATCCCACTGTCTGAAAAGAGTATGTTCTCTGTTTAGGCAGCAGTCCTGTAATCTGAGCAGCCTGAGGAAAATCAAGAGTACATGTATATCTGCAAATCTTTCCCCCTGAAGGCATCTTCTAGACAAATTCAGGAAGCACAGGTATTTCAAGACAAAGGCAGTAAATATTAAACTAGCATCTTTGAGATTATTACAAGGAATTCATTTTGTATGACAGACAAACCTAAGAGGTGTTTCAGACTTATAGCTTTTAAGTACTCTCAATGGAGCAGTTGCTGACCTCAGAGTTAAAGTAACTCTTTGGTTAATATAATATTAAAATATGGCAGTCTTGGCACTAGAGTACCATTAATAAATTGCTTCTTTAAAAAAGTATTAGAAACTTTTGATTCAGACTTCACAGCTGTTTAAAAAATGCACAACAACTTATTTGTTCATCAAAAAGCTATTTAGTTTCCTTTTAGATGGAAAGCTGATAAAATGCATTCATAGCAGAAAAAAAAGTGGCAAGCTACAGATTAACATGCTGTGGGATGCATAACACATTGCCAGTTATACAAGCTGTAAGTGGGAAATATCAAGCTTTCATGACATGTTCCAAGAAGAATATAGCTCACAAAGAAATATATTAAACATACAATTGAGCTGACATAATACGCTGAATAAATTTACCAAATTTGTCATATTCAATAGAATAAAGAAAATGTAATAAAATGGGAGTCAACCATGCCAAACGCGGTGAGTGTCTTCATGAAACTGACAAATAGTTCACTGCACCAATCAAAACTAATAAGTCAGTAAAGCAATTAAATGACACTTGTAACAAGTCTGTGAAAAATACTGAATCAGAGGGACTACAGAGCAGATGAACAGTGTATTAATAGATTTACCTTTGCAAACTCTATAGATGTGTTGGTTTTCAACTATACATGAGTTTCATGAAGACTTTTACCCTGTTCAATATGGTTGGCACCCATTATATTGCATTTTCTTTATTCATGTTACTCTGCTGCTGCAATAAAAGGTGTGAGTATTGCTACAGTTCTAAATTAGGATTCTTACAAGCTCAAGTTGTGACAATTTTGATGAGTTTGTCCCCTATACACTTGTCAGACAATGGTCTGAAGGGATGCAATGTTTACAGAACTTAAAAAACAATTCAATGACCACTTCTGCTTCCACCTTGTTACACTGATAATCTTGCATCAATTTTTGCAGTCCTTACAAGATTTCAGTTTTTGTCCCCATTTTTTTTTATATTTTTAGTCCTTGCAGGCTATTTGTCATTTCAACATTCTAACATAAATATCTACAAGAAAAATCCCTGGCCAATGCTGATATTCATGGTATTAATTTCCTGAAGATGGTCAAAGGCTGTGCCTGTGTCAGGCAAGCAATTTTTTCCCCATTCACTTTAAAGCTATTGTTACACTACTAACTTTGTCTATATAGATCTTTTAAATAGTGTTGTAAGAAACCTTATCACTGTACACTGCAAGGCAGAGTTCTGGATCACAGAACTTTTATCTCCCCCTTCAGCAAATGTATCACCACCAAAAGAGACTGTATCTCCACCTTTGGAAACAACTTTTGTGAACATGGCGAGAAAATTTATTTGTTCTGTTCTTCTGTTTTCCCATCTTTAAAATGGAAAAATCAAGCTATCAACAGTTGTTTCAACATTTGAGATACATATATAAAAATGCTGGAGAGATACAGATGTTCAATTCTAACAAAACAGTATAATTGCAGTGTGTTGGGGAGATGGGCTTTTTTAAACATCCTTAAAAAGTCTAAATAATTTTCCAGAGGGAGGCTGTGTGACCCATGGAAATTGATTGTTCAAACTGATTTTATTTTTTCTCTTCTTCATAATTTCTGTACTTCCTTTGTTTATTGACACGGTGTGTTGTATTTAGTGTGAACACTTAACTTCATTGTCAGTACTCTACAGTGATACTCTATAGTGTCCTGGCATATAATCATTGTTGGAAATAATCTATAGGAAAGATTTTGTTAAATTAATTGTCTGCTTTATGCCCTGGTGTCCATTTTAACAAGATTCAACTAGGAAAGATTTCTGAAACTTAAAAAAAATCCCCAGGGTAATATACCACAATGGAGACTCCTGGGGGAGAATTAGACTTTTGAAATGGTTCAGAATTAACATGGTCCTTAAATTGTTATCAGAAGGGCTACTACCATGATCAGAACACTTTCACGGCAATGTTATATGACTGCTATCTTGTTTACCGCAGAAGTAGTTTAGAGTGAGAAGGCTGGCTGAATGACTGAGAAGTGCTTTTGCCACAGTCACACAATTAAATCTCATGTCACAGCAGAGCCAGATCTAGAATTTCTGGCACAGCATCTTACAGGCTCAAGAGCTGCTATAAGCTTAAGACCTCCTACCATGATTTGACTCCAGACAGCTGTGTTAATTGAACACTGAATTATATTTTTATTGTAGAATGTCATAAAGTAGAGGTGGTGTGTTGAATTTAGTCCTTCCAAGAACTTTGTAACACAGAAAAAATACTCAAGTTTAGCTATTTTCATAGAAAAAAAATATGTTACATATGAAAAGACAGTTACATACATAAGCAGTTGCTTCTTGATTTTTGTCTACAGTATTTACACATAATCTTTGCATTAGAATGTTTAAACCTTACAGAGTGTTCATCTTTATTAGGATTCATGTTTGAAGTAATTAATAAATATATGGATATTCATGACAGAAAGAACCCTGTTTCAAAAGATTTTTCTTTTTTCTCATGGTTAAATCCAGGAGATAATTCCATATGACAGACAAATTAATCAAAAGATAATTTAATTAAAAAAAAATTATTTCTCTTCTCCCATGAGGCTAAAGTGTTTGTCAAGTTTAAAACTTGGTGTCTGGAACAGGTCAGGTCTGGAGCAGATTAGGAAAAGCGTCAAAGAAGACAAAAACTAAGCACAATTATGAGTCCATGATAGGGGCAGGAAATACTTCCTAGAGGTCTCAAATAGCAATATTGCAGAAGGCTGATTTGTCAGTCACACAGAATGAATAATCAGGAGACATCTTCTGTTGGTGGCAAGGAAAAAGTGACCCTCTTAAAAATTAGACATATATTTGTTTATGCTTACTAAATATATGATAGAGACAAGAAACATCTTATGTGTTCAACATTACCCACATTCCTCTGAAAACATTCTAACATGCCCTGTGGCTTGTACTGAAAAAAAAATTATTGGGCTTTCCCATCTGACATAGGAAACACTGACAGATACTGTGCAGTATGCTTGACATTAAATTATCTACAGTGAGTAGAGGCTCACACATGTAACCCCTCAGTTCCACTGTCCCTTCATCTAAATAATAGAAACAAACCTGACAAAGTAATACAGAACTTCCAGAAAAAGGACACAAGATTTGCTATCAAGTTTTACTTAGCGTAATTATTTTATAGAATAGCACCGATGAATCATGAATGGTAGGCAGACATGATTTTTATTTCTGAATAAGAATGTCTTCACTTACAGAAAATGCCAGTCAACAGTGCAAGATGTTGACGTAAACTCCTCATCCAGTGTAGTTTGTGCTATATATTTCATGTTCTTTGATATGAACAAAGCTATTTTTCTGCTATTTGTATCTCACAAACATAAGAGTAGAAAAGAAAAAAAGGATAAAAATAGTGACATTAAAAATGCTTTTTTGCTCCAAAATTTAATTCCTGGGATTGTTTTTATAAGATATACCAACATGCTCATCAATATTCTTTTAGATTGAGCAGCCGTAAGTGCAGTAACTCTTTAGAGAATAACTTCATGCACCAATTCTCAGTCATTACTACTTTGTTATTTAAAGCCTTTAACTACGGCCATGCCACTCTGACACCTGATCCTGTCAGATCCTGGGAGCTAAGCAGGGTCAGGCCCATTTAGTACTTGGATGGGAGACCTCCTGGGAATGCCAGGTGCTGTAGGTTCTAGTCCTGAGGACTTCACTAGCACTGTCCAAGCTCACTCAGCCGTGACAGATGAACCTGAGGAGATAACGGGTGGAGCCAGTTCTGCGCACGCTGTGCCTCACCTAAAAAATCCACTGAGCAGGCTGGAAGGGCACACCCATGTGGGGAGAGCCCTGCCCAAATCTTTGTTAGTGAAGCCAAATGATGATTTAAAGCCATTTGATTTCCATAGAGTAGTTAGGGTTATACACATATGTAGAAGAGAATAGAAAGGAAGAAAAAAATTGTGGAGATTTCCACATTTTACTGCAAGACCTAGACAAAGGAGGCTGCAATTCTCCCTCATGTCCATCTTTATGAAGATTATTCTCTGTTAGCCCAGCTAATCTCAAAATCATAGAATCATTAAGGTTAGAAAAGACATCCTAGATCATCGAGTCCAGCCTTTAACCAAGTGCCATCCTACCCACTAAACCATTTTGTGAAGAGCTACTTCTACCTTTTTTTTTGAACACTTCCAGGTACGGTGACTCCATTGCTCCCAAAGGAACATGTTCCAATGCTTAAGGACTCTTTAACTGAAGAAATTTTTCCTGATACTCAGCCTGAAGCTTCCTTGGTACAGTGACTGTGAATATATGAAAAATACACTAATAATATGATTTAAGTAAAATAAACCCCAAGTCTCCAATCCTCAATCCTGTTTTAATACTACCTTTGATGTCCCTGAACATCCCTCCTTCTATATATCTATAAAATTAAGTCTTTCTTATACTGCAGGGCTTTTGAGGAACCATTGAGAAAGAATTACATTAATATAAAATGGAATGAAATATAGTAGTAGAAAGTACTAATCTTGTTAATAATGAGAACAAACTCTGTCGGATGGATATACAGTATCTGGTAAAAGGAAAATAGAGAAAAAAATAAGCATGTTAGTTAATGGGACCACAAGTCCTGTACTTGTGGCTGTGAAATAAAAAACAAACATCATGCCAAGATATATCCAGAGAGGTATCTGGAAAAGATTGAGTAGCCTGTGGAAGCCTTCATCTAGAAAACTGCATGCAGTTCTACTCACTTATTTTCTAGGTGCATTTGTTCAAATAGAAGATAGATGCAAAGGAGGCCTGCAGTGGCAATAAAGAAAATGGAGAGACTGTTACACTAAGTAAGAAAAAATGCTTGGTTTGTATATCTTAACAAAATGAATACTGAGAAGAAATAAAGGTTTATCTCTATAAAGACACTGAGGTGGTGCATTTTACCAGAAAAAATTAAACTTGTCATAAAAAACTTAGGTGGGACATTAGAATAGTATTTCTAAGCATGAAAGGTACAAGACTCTAAAAGAAGATTCCAGTAGGAGTAGTGTAGGTAGGCATTCTAACCAGTTTTTGGGTTCTTCCTAAAAAGGACTATATGACTTGCAAGAGCAAGAGATTGATATGCTCTTATGCTGTCAGATAAGTAAAATTAACATTATAATTCTACCTAAGTTTCAGTTATTAAGATGACTTTAATGAGGGACAAGAATATTTTTGCTTGGGTAACGGAGGAAAATTCAAGAATACACATGGGTTTAAAGGGGGAAAAATGAGTAGCATACAATTTTCTAGAGGGATGCTTTCATGGACCATTTGATCTTTCCTAGAAAACATCTCTCTGGATATATCTTGGGATTGTGCTGGCCTTTCCATAGACTAGGATTTTGTTATTTAATGGAATTTTCATTAGTTTCATATCAACTAATGGTTTGGGCTGAAAGATACCTTAAAGATCATCTATTTCCAACCCTCCTGCCATGGGCAGAATCACCTTCCTCTAGGTCAGGTTTTTAAAAGTCTCATCCAGCCTGGCCTTGAACACCTCCAGGGATGGATCATCCATAACTCCTCTGGGCTACCTGTTCCAGTGTCTCACCACCCTCCCAGTGAAGAATTTCTTCCAAATAGTTAAGATAAATATTTCCTCTTTTAATTAAAAACCTTTACCCCTTGGTATTTAGATTTTGTCTGGAATTGGATATAAAATAACAAGAAATTAGTTAATACCACAATATGTTTGTAATACATGAAAATGATTGTATCCATCCTTGTGTGTGGATATTATGAATATTAGCTAATGGACTAGCATTCAGTCCAGTAAGCCTGAGGGTATCTTGGTAAACCATAGGAAGTAACTGGATACAGGTACTGTAGAGACTGTACCTGTTCCTCTTGTTGAATGTTTCTGCTTTTATTAACTTATGTTTACCAAATACTCTAGTGTTGATGGCAGGCTGCTGTAAAATTATCACATTCCATTATTGCTGAGGAAAGTTATTCCCATCTTTGGTTTACAGACAGCGTTGGTCTGCTCTGAACACGGACCAAGGCTTTTTCCATTTTGAGATAGATCGTTTGCACATATTATGAGGCTTTGAATTTAAATAAATCCAGAAACCATAGCTGGTACAGAGTGTGACACCTGACACTTAACCACTGTATTTTGGCAGCATACAGGCAAAAATGAATTCTCACAACTGTCCATGTGAGTTTACAGATGCAGCTGAAGATATGGGTTATTTTGCAAGAATGAACTAGAACCTACATGTTTCACAAGCAGTTTTATACCCTCTATCATTCTGCCACAGATCTGCTCAGCAGAAGCATTTGAACTGGATAGAGAAAACAGAAAAAAAAAAGAATAAGTCAATATAAAGGCAAAGAACAAAAAAGATAGGGTTGTTTGTTTTTTTTTTTCCATGGACCTTCAGCTTTGAATCTATTTTTTTCTGTCTTTTTTATGGTCTTACAGTACCAAAATTTAATTTTCTTGTGTGCACATGAGAACATTAACCTATTTACCCAGACTGAAAAAAAGCAAAACAGAAGGAAATAGCATTTGTAAGAAAGAAAAACGTGGTTGGATTTTACTTTTATTATAGAGTTGCTTTTTTGGTAGGAGTGTGGAAGCAACCTTTAAATACCAGGTTAAAGATTGAGTTACATACTCTGGTTTTATATGTTAGATTTTAGAACAGAAAAACTTGTAGTTGTTTGCATTTTGGTTGCTAATGTGTGACTGAATCCCTGGAGACCCCAACTACCTTTTCTGTTCTCCAGAACACAAGACTTAACTCATAACTTCTTTTCTTCAAGATCCCAGCTATCAGTACTAAAACCATCAATTTATTACACTCAGGATATGAAAGATATGTATAAAAATCTAATGTCAGGGTTTCTTCTGTTTGTTTTTAATTCCAAAGAAAGGCTCTCATTCTTTCTTGCATGGGGATTTTGAGGAAGATGACAAATAAATTACAAAGCTTGAGAAAATTACTTCCAGACAGCACTAGAAAAGAACAAAAAGCCACTGAAACCATTTGACTCAGCCTTGATTTCTTCCAATGTAAAAAAAAAAAAATCCATGTGGTCTCAGAAACAGAGAATTGACTTTAAAATGAACTGAGATTGTGATGAGTAAAATACAAGTTAAATGAAAAAGCTTCGCTTCTGTGCATACATATGAAAAATACAGATACTTAACTGTGGCCTTTGAGTTCCTAAAGAGGACCTACAAGACATCTGGAGAGGGACTTTTTACAAGGGCATGTAGAAATAGGACCAAGGGCTAATTGTTTTTAATTAAAAGAGGAGAGATTTCAATTAAATATTAGGAAGAAATTCTTTGCTATGAGGTAGTGAGGCAATGGAACCATTTGCCCAGAGAAGTAGTGGATACCTCAGCCTCTAAGTGTTCAAGGCCAGGTTGTATGGGGTTTTGAGCAATCTGGTTTAGTGAAAGGTATCCCAGCCTGTGACAGGGGAGTTAGACCAAGATGATTTTTAAGATCCCTTACAACCCAAACTATTCTATGATCCTATGAATCTATGGAAATAGTTTCAATGAAATATTTTGAGCTTGGGAATCAAAAAGGTGAGGGATTTTGGTTTTTTAAAAACTTTTTATAATCAATTCTTTTAAGAAAATATATAGAAAAAATAAAAATACCATGGTGGTATACATTTTTGTATGTGGAGAGCTCTGTTAATACCTCTCTCAATTGTCTCTTCTATGTTTTGTGTTGGCAGCTCTGCATTGCAAAACATACAAGTTGTATCAGAGCATCATTAGATCATGTAACAAATGTGCCAAAACACATAATAGGGGACGGGCTGCACGTTTCCTTGCTGCATTACTCTCCCTTGGCTTCTTCCTGTCATTACCTGAAATATTAAGTGCATCTAGTTAACAGGTTGACAACTGTGTCTAGAAGATGAGAATCAGAGCACTCCAGAGATGCTTCACAACTTCACAGCATAATGATAACATGTAGGTCTGGCTGGGAGATAATTCCTGGGAGACAGTTGTGAGTCTCATGCTTCGTGCGTGAGACCTGACATCTGGCTTCCACTAAATGCTTCTTTGTGAGACCGTGGTCAGAGAGGAGTGGGTTGGTTCAGTTTGTTAGAGCACAGTGGTAATAATGCCAGGATCATGGGTCCAACCCCCATATGGGCTATTCACCTAAGAGCTGGACTTCATGGTCTTTTTGGTTGCCTTTCAACTCAGAATATTCTGTGAATATCAACAAAGATATTAGTATGTTCAATATTTCAGTTATAGGCTCTGCAGAGAAATTATATCAACATTTAGTCCAAAACGATTGATGTTTTAACTGTAACCATGCCAAACATTGCACAAAATGTAGATGTATGAGAAAGTGCCCACCCTGCCCAATCCACAGTATAACTTCTGACAGAAATGCATAATTCTTGGAACATGGATGGAGAGTGAAGTGAAAGGACTTGCCCAAGCAAGTGCTCAGACGTACCACCAGGAATACAACTGCCTAATGCCACTCTCTAATGCTCCAGCTACTGAAATACTGGACCAACAATTCACTAAAAACGATTCTTTCTTAATAATGGAATTGTAAGAAACTGTCTTACTCAAAACATGTTCCAATTTGTGAAAGTATCTGTTTATCTTTGGGAATTTTCCTGTGATTTTCAAGCATAAAATTCAAACTATTGCTATGTTTAAAATAAATGAAGTGGCAAATGAAAAATACATGTTCTCTCCTTACTAAGCTACCAAGGCAAATGAAAAATGGAAGGTTTTCCTTTTAGCCAAGCTTTCTCAAACCCAAACTAAGTCCCAAAGAGAAACAGCAGGGCTGGCTCCTTCAAAAGCAAGGGCCTGAGGCAAAGTGAGAGCCTGGTAGTGCTGCTTTCATCTGGTTCAGCTCAAGCAAACAGACGCACTTCTTAGCTGAGGAATGCAAGGCCCTTGCCACCGGGTCAAGTCCTGGGAGGGAGCGTGGGCAGTGCCCTTTCACTCCACTTTCACAATGCGGTGGAAAAAAAGACATCCACCCATGTACTTGCACCCACGTGCCCGCTCACACACGTGCACGAGCAGCATGTGCACACACACTTTCTTGTCAGCGTTTGCCAAGCTACCTAATCTGCTTCACTTTTGCCCTGTTTTTTATGTAATCCAGCCAGGGCAGACGACTCTGAGCTGGAAAGGAAGTATCAATAACAAGGTTTTCTGTCTGACTGGAACAACACCTGACTGCTTTGTATGAATTGCCTGTGCTGCTGGGTAGCCACTCCTGCTTCACAAGCACATTCTTATGGCATTATTTCCATTATTATGAATTTTTACCATCCTTCATCACAATCTGAAATGAACTTACGTTAGTTTTGGCAGAAAGAAAAACAGTCCAAGTAAACCTTTTTGAGCCTGCAAAAACCTTTGATGAATTATCAAAATAAAATTTAAAAAAAAAACAACCAAACATTTGCATGGAGAGGCTCAGATTACATATTAAAAAGAAATCACTGAAGGACTGGTTAAATGTTAGAATAAGTTGCCCACAGAGGTGGTGGTGTCTCCAATTATGGAAGTGTTTAAGAGGTGCCTGGACATGGCACTTACTGATATAGTTTAGGGGTGAGTATGCTGGTGCTGGGTTGATGGTTGGACTTGGTGTCTGGAAGGTCTCTTCCAGCCTTGATGATTTTGTGATTCTATGATATATAAGAAAGTGTTTTATAGTTTACTGTGCAAGCATAGAGACATACATCATATAAATCACTGAAACTGTAATGGGAACATGGCAAGGGCAGTGCCAACTGACACCAGGATGCTGTTAATCATGATTTTCATCTACGTCCATGGTTATTTTTGAGCTGTGTGATTTACCCTGAAAGAGTCCTTTAATCAGATTATTTATCTGAGTTCTCTGGGGCCAGGTAAAGGGACACTTAGAAACATGGAGCTATATTTTGCTGAAAAGTCTCATTGCTTTCTAACCAAGAATTCTTAGAGGAAAACCCTGAAGATGCAGATAAAGGCTCTGTTTCTGGTTATTAGTGGCAGTAAATCAGCAAATGCAAGGTCAGAAATGAGATATTTGGACTCAGTGAGTTTGATAGTTGATTCTGTGAAATCTTGTTTATCAAAACAAATATGCGCACTAATTTCCTCTAGCAGAAGAGCTGTATCCTCTCAGCCCCATCTCCTTTATTTCACTAGATGTTCTCCCTGTGCTTCTGTTGTCTCAGCAATGCATACTATATCTTTCATTACTTTGATTCTGTCTAAACCATGAAGACTTATTTTAGTTTAATAAGTTTTGAAAAACTTATCTTGCTTTAACTTTGATTCAGGAGTTTAGCACTCCTGAAATGCAGCAGAGTACAAAACTGGTGGTATCTGACAATGTTTCCAACAGACCAGCCGTGCTAGAAGGCAAATGCTCATTTCCACTGCAACTTATTAGAGCTGGAAGCAAGCTGATGATCACTCTTTCCCTTGCCTTGCCTTTGTCACTCATTGTGTGCTTTGGTATCAGTACAGCAGCCATTTTGACTGAAAGAGTGATGGAGTCAAGATTGCCAATATTCTCAAGAGGATATTGCTGTGGCTTCCTGGATCTCCTCGTATTTGATGTTAATGCATGTTCGTGAAGCTTTCACTTTCTTTTTGGCTGTGTTTGAGCAGTTCTCACTGTTTTCAAGTGAATGGTTAATCACATCTAAACAGCAATGTTAAGTCCAGGACAGAGTGCATACCATTCCAAAACCCAGTCATATGTCTACAATTAATTTTGTTAGGATGATGGAGAACTCTATACATTTTTTAGAAGTAGCTGAATTTAAGTTTTACATACAATCACTGGCTTATCAAAAGACTTTAACAGGGCATGAGAGCAAAAAAACAAAGCTGGTTTTCACATCATCACATTATAGCAGCCAGCACAGTGTTTTGCGACCTTCTGATAAGATGCAGCCCATAGGCATTTTTCATTTCTGACTTGCATTTGACAATTTTTTTAAACTGGCTAGTGCCACTAAGTCACCATGTTTGACTTCCTGCATAAGACATACTATTTCATTCTCTAACTCCTCTAACAAGCTGGTGTAATGGTAAAACACATGTTCTTAAAAAGACACTCAGATATGATTTGAAGACATCAGGAGAGCAATTCAATTGCTTTCTGTTGTAGTTTTTTTGCAAAATGATTCAGTAATATTATTTATACTGCCACAACTCTGAAATTTTGACCTGGGCTCAAACCTCATTATGGCAAGTTTCACAGGCATGTAGTATAAAAAGACTGGACAGATTGCCATTTGAGGACATTACTCAAAGAAGGAGTGCTAGTCCCTTTCTTTTGGCCAGATCCTCTCCAAATTGACTCTGAATTCTCTCACAGGCTGTCTTGCTGGACTTACTTCTGTTGATTTAGTCCAAAAATTAAAGTTTTAGTAATTTGTCATTTTGCTGCCAAATTTCACCCTGGTAAAACAAGTTTTGTCCAGAGTTACACATTATAGTTTGAGTAAACCAAACTGTAGTATGGAAATAATTTTGAATAGCTGTACTTCCACATCTGGGTCTGCAGAACCTGACATTTGAAAGAATTCAGTAGTATAGATATAGATTGTTGTGCTACTGGTGAAAGCTAATGAGTTGAGTGCGCAGTTCAACCAGATAATGCCAGTAGTAACATTTAAAAATCACTTTAAGTTATTTGGGACAGAATGTGTTTGGGTTTGGACAGGAGTATAAGTGGAAAAAAAGAGGAAATCAAACAAAGCAGCAATGTAATATCCTTTGTTCACTTTTCAACACCCGTACATTTTACACTGTGAGCATTTTTGCCTCTTCTCCACAACAAACTCTGTATTTTGAATATACAGTCAGTCACAACCCACACATCTGCTGTTGATATTTCTCAGGTCTGATTTCATTGCTTCATTGTATGTGAGTTATTTCATGTCTATTAGCTTTTGCAAATGGAGATAAGACTACAGTGAAAAGTGCAGTTTGTAGGAATGGCAGATTTTCTTTATAAATTTTAAAAATACTGCAAAAATATTCTTAGACAAAAAAGATCACTATAATATTGAATGTGGCAAAAGAAGACTACTTCTCTTGAAAGAATTTATAAAGGAAATACTTAAACTACACTCTGTTTAAAGAGAAATCTATGTATTCTACAGGTAAAAGGAGATTTTTGTGTAAATTAAAGATAAATCAGATTTTTAGTAGATTTTCACTAGTTCAGTATTTCCTATCACAAACCAGAATAAAATGAGTGAAATTCAGAATTTCCTCTGATGGAAAATTATATTAAAAATGATGTTACATTAAGCTATTTTCTTCAGATTTTCTTATTTCAGTTTTTATGCTTTTGTATAAAGGCTGATCAAAATAAAACAAGAGAACTTGGAAAGATTTCTGAAAAGAAAAATCCACTTTATTTTTTTGGTTTAGGAATTGAATTCTTATCTTTGCATGAAGCATTTTGCTTGTGATAAATTTGCCAAATGGAAAAAAGAAATCCTTGTAAGAATTCTAGTGAGCTTGAGATACTAGAAAAATATGTTAGGAATTAAGCCTAGGGAACACCAAGTTTTAAAAGAATGTCTTTTAAAACAGCTCTACCGGCTCTACCTGACAGAATACATCAGCAGCAACTGACCAGAGAACAACAGCAACTTGGTTTGGTTTGGTTTGGTTTGGGTTTTTTGGGGGTTGGGGGGTGTGTTGGGTTTTTTATTTTCACATTTCTGGTCTTCAATTGTATATGATCAAAGAAAATTAAATTTTCTATACAGTGAATGGGAATTGCAATGGAAAACTCTAAACAAAAGTGGCTTTGGTCTTTTATCTGGAAGTTGGAGGTATTCCAGCACTGTCTTTCAGCATTTCATCTTTTAGATATCGGCTCAGATTGATCAAACAAACCTGTTACAAAATCTCTTTATAGTTTTAAAAAACTTACATTTTAAGACTTCTGAATGTTTTCCACAAAAATGAAATCAAGTTTCTGTGTGGTTTATACTGAAAGAAAATTTTTGCCAAATGCCTCCCCTTTTTCTCATTGAGTTACTTAATTTGTGACTTTTGATCTGTGCTATGGGTTGCCCTCAACCTTCTCCTTGCTTTGAATTTTTAAAAGAAGAATGGATTTATTTGTTTGGTAATGCCTGCTGTGTGGGAAGTATTTACTGATGGAAATCTGAAAGAGCAAACTTTAAATCCCGTTGAAGCAAGAATGTAGACAACAACATTTACATAAAGAAATAACTCTTTAAAGTACAAGTATCGTTTTTAGTACAGACTAGAACATAAAAGTGTAAATTGTGCTAAAAGTTAGTCTTAGATGGACATATTTTCAAAGTCAAATTGGAAATGTTCCATAAGCCTCCTTAGCTGAAACTTGCAAATTGAGGCACTCTTCTGTTGAGTGTCTACATGCAGATTCGCATTATGATGTGTTTTTCTATCGCAGGTGCTTAAGTCAGACTCTGTTTTGCCTCACATCTGTCTGTAAGGTGGTGTTCTTCCTCCACATGCCCATGTCCCTTACATCCTCTCAGCTGCTCTGCTGAATCAGAACACCTGGACAGCACAGTGAAACATTTTTCCCCCAAAGTAACCCCTCTTTCTGTATTTTTTCCCCCAAAAAACTTTCTATATTTTTTCATTCACAGATTTTGGGTGAGAGCTCTTTAGTTTTGTTTCCTGTTAATTTTTCCACCTCTGCAAGACAATATGAGGTTGTGCTCAACTCTGACACCACAGTATCTTTTGTGCTCTTTTTCCTTGTGGTACCTTGAAATTTCCATTCATGTTAATTAATATTTTACTTCCATATTTTTATCATGACCTTGCAGTTCCTGGTGGTAGCTTCATCTTTCATCATCACCATCTTTTAGCAAGCGTATTTTTACCATAGACACTTACGTTTAGGTTTGAAACAGATATTGAAGTTGTTATTCTTTTAATTCCTGGGCACAGAGTGAGTGTGAATTGTACATGCACAAGTGTTTCTAGGCTAGACACTATCTTCTTTTTGAACCCAGATAGTCAAAAGGGTTTCAAACAGTTGAGTCTTTGGCACTCATGCTGACTAATAATCTATCTCTGTTGTCATTTCTGGAGGAGACTGATGACCTCAACTCCGAGGGTGACAGGTCTTACTGATATCTAAAATACTCTTGCACTTTCACTCTCCTTATGTCTTCCAGGTAGATAAGACCTAGACCTTTGACCACAGGTGCATTGCAGGAGAAGGCTGGAGAGAGCGATGGAGAAGAATGCAGCTGAACCACAGTCACTGGAGGCATTTCTTTCCCTTCAATACTCATCCATATGCATTAACACTGTGGGTGATCCCATGCACCTCATGTAATTACCTAAGGGTAAAATTCCTGTTATAGCTTCTACTGAAAGACAACGTGGGGGGACTGGAGTCAAAACAGTCATTATTGTGTAGATCCAGAAACTATATTCCTGTGCAGTAACAATGCCAGAGAAGAAATGAGAAAGAGTGGTACAATTCTGTTCTGACTAAAGGGAGAAAATAACTCACAAAAGTTTTTGCTAAACTCTAGCAGTGTGGAAACTGTTCAGATCTTTAAACTAGTTCTAATCTGTACTAAGAGCAGCAGCAAGAATGGGAATGAGGTGGTATGAGCTGAAGCTGTTCCTGGAGTAAGAATGTTTCACATAATCCCTCAAGGCTGAGAGTGTAATACTGCCAGGTAAAATTTATAATTATATTTTTTTGTTTACTCCCCTTTTTTAAGTCTCCAGTCTTGAAATCAAGAACTTAAGCTTTTGTTTTTCTTGATTAATCTTTAGTTTGTACTTCTAAGCTTGTCTGGTGAAAAGCCTGACTCTGGATAAAAATTCAAAGGAAAACAAAGCCAAACTTCTCTGGAGAGTAACTAATTCAGCAAAACTGTTTGTGCAGGCAACAGCCTTCCTCCCTGAAAGAATCTGACATATGACTTTCAAAAGAATATAAAGACTTGTTTGAAAGTGCAATGAGCAAGTATTAGAGTTTAGTGTCAGAAAGATACACCTCAGATCATCAATGTGCTACTTTTAAAATTAAAGTTACATGTTTCTTAAAATTTCCCCCCTAATCAATATTTCATAGAAACAACCTATTAAATCTCATGGGTTTGGAAAACAGAAACAAACTTTTGAATCAGACAATGTTAATGATTTAACAGAAAGACTATGTAGACAATTTTCTGAAAAATGCCCTGGGAAAAAGCATTGTTTCCTAATTGTTGAATGATTTGTTTTTCTTCACAACTGCAGTACCATCTCACTATTCCTAAAATCATCTGTCATCAGGAATGCAAAATAGCTGAATCATGAATTCTAATTTTTCTTTGGTTCTGTGGTCCTTCAAGACAGAACTTAGCATATAGCTGTGAATGCATGACTACTCTGATTAGGATTTGTTCCTATTCTCTCATCAGGATGAGGCATTTTGCTAGACTGAGGCCACAAGTAATCTGATACCCATGGCCACCAAATTAAAGGTCAGCTAGAAGAGGAGAGTCTAAATTTCTTTCCTTATAGTCTACTTCAGAAATCTATTGAAATGTGCATATTTATTAATGACTGTTGCACACGATTTTTTAATCCACTTGGTAACACAGGCCTAGTGTTGAACTTTGTTCTTTTGGTTGACACATACAGATTAATTTAAATTGAGCAAGTCATTGAAAATCCTTAATTTAGTAGTTTTGTTTGTGGTCTGATTAGAACAAAAAGACAGACTAATTGGTGAAAATTAGAATAAACTAATAAAAACAGTCAACCTTTTATCTTTTACATCCTTCTCCAAGGAAACAAGTCCTTAGCATCTTTTAAAATTTAGGCTAATGTTCTATCAGAATGCAATGCTTGAAAACCTAATGTCTTGGTCATGCACAGGTACTAAATATTGGGATGCTCAGAAATTCAAGTAGAAAATGTTCTATTTTCAAGAACTCTTTCCAAGACCGAGTCAACCACTACAAAACTGTTATTTGTGACACTGAATATGATTTTGAGCACAGTACAGATGAGTTAGTTTTAAGAATTTCAGATTTCAAGGCTTTTGATGATAGGCAGTTGTCAACAGTCTGTGATACCTGCTGTTTGATGCGGCTGCCCTTTGAACTAAGCGTCATAATTAACTATCCCTCTAATCCTAATCCTGAAAGCATCTTAATAACAAATGCATTAGCAGAACACAGTGGATATCTGGATCCTGATGTTTCAGCCTGGGGTTAGTTGGTACTTATGCCTCTCTGCTGTCTCAACTCTGAATTTGCTAAAATCTTGAAGCAGGACCGCTCCACTGTCTTCCTGTCGCAGTTGTTTTTATGTAAAATACAAAAGACTCCCAACTCTAACCTCACTTGTGACATTTGCAAAAAGCAAAAACAGTTGGAGAAGATGACTCAGGAAGTAGGGACCATTAGACCTACTGGATAAGGGAAGCATGAAAAAAATCTTTCTTGAAGGATGAGTGTCCTTTCTCCAAGTCCTACCAAAGTCAGCAGCTGGCAGTGACTTTGTGGGTTGAAATAAATACTGAAGTATTCTCTGCATTCTTAGGATTGGTTCTGTCATCTGTTTCATCCAGAGCTCAGCTTTGAATCAGCACCATGCTGTAGACAAGCAGCTTGGTCCTCTCAGGAATATCCCAGTTTGTACTCATGGTGCTTACTGTTTCTCTTGCTGCCTTTTCCACTCTGCATTTAAAAAGTTCTGCGGAGCTGAGCTTGCCCTTGAGAAAACAAGAAATTCCCCACTTCCTTCTCCTTTCCAAAAATTTCAATTTGACTTAGAATTCAGCAGCCAGAGTGAGGTAAACATACAACCTTCTTCTTGGTTGCCACCAATGCAACCTCTGTAAGATAACAGGAAATACACACTGGATTTATGCAATAAACTGGAAATAACCCATAATTTGTAACCACAAAACCACAGGAGCAAAGTGTTCCAATATTAGACACATTTTAGTAACAATTTTGATTTAATAAGTCTTTCATGCTCTATATAGAGTTGAGTTTTGTCCACTATTATATCACCTATTCTGTGAAATACTGGTTTGTGCTTTTCAGCATCTAGAACTTTTTTTTTCCCTCGGGTTTCACAATGGACAGAGGTTATTTTGAAATAAAAGCCCTTTCTTTTAGATTTCCTACAGCACTACTGATCCTCAACAAGGTGCTATGAGTCTTATGAGCTTATTCTTGATGGGTTTGGCTAAACTTGTTTTCTGATGTGGGCAACTCCTTGAGCATAAAACTAGCAATATACATCAGAACAATTTCTATTTATTTGAAATCACTCAGGGACTATAAAGCCTAAGGAGTTCCTACTCTTGCCATTGGACAAATAACATACTAGGGAAATTGTTCTTCCAATGTTTGCCTGTGATACTCTGCTAGTTTGTAAGTTCTTTCACTCAGATTCTATCACTTTGAATGTACTTCTGCAGTATCTGGCTTCTGCCTCCATTAGGGTATTTAAATACCAAGACAATAAAATAAAAATTAGTATAGTTTTAAGTGTCCTTTCTGTAAATGCAGAATTTGACAGAAGGACTATGATTTCTTTGGTTTGCAAATCTGGATTTTAGGGAGCAGAAAGTAATGTCAGTTTTACCTAAACAACCTGGGAAGCAGGAGAGTGTGGTCATATATTGTTATTAATTCTAATTTTAGTAGCCAGTTGTAAGAAAAAATGTGGGGTTTTTATAGTTAGACAGAATTTTATGTATCTCTATAAAGAAGTGAATAAATTGAACTGATCACATTTGTTTCTATAGTGGATATATTAATACGACTGCTAGTGCATTACCATATGAAATAAGTATTCACAAAAGTTCTTAAAGCAGCAGTTTTATATTCCTACCATGCCAGTAATTTTTGGAACCAAATGAAAAGCTAATTTCTCAAAATTAAGTTCTGCTCAGTAAATATTTTAGCAAAGGTCTTGATTCAGCTACAAAACTGATGAGACAATATTGGTGGTAAAAGTGAGCGTTTTCCCTGTATACAAACATGTTTCCCAGTCTACAAGCATGTCTGTACGTTTTCATTTGAAGTGCCAAACAAATCAAAAAAATTTTCAATGTCATTCTCTTATTACTTTGTGTTGAAATTATTAATTGAAATATAAGTTATCAATATGCAAGGAGTTTTTTGTATTTATTAGGAAATCAGTGAATATAACCTACAAAACTCTGTATCTCCTTTCAATTAAAAGTGAGAGGTATAGGATCCTCAATACACTGTCAAAATGGAAAGCTGAAATAAAAAAAAAACTAGGTAAAACTGAATCAGGATGAGAACAAATGCTTTGGAAGAAAAAAAATGTTATCTTGGAAACACCTAGTCATCAAATGTGCCTGCACATTAAGGATATGCAAGAAAATTAGTCCGCTGGGTTGCAACTCCTATGTCCCAGCCAGCTGTACCTCAGTTTACTTGCTGGGTGAGGAAAGAGGCATCCTCATGGCTCAGAATCCTCACTGGACAGATGGCTGCTGCCTGCCAGCTGTTGGCTGGCTACATGAATGTGTCTGGAGCAGTACACCACCTTTAGGCAGTATTTCATATGGGCCTGGCTTAGTTTAAGCCATTTCTTATCTTCAGAATCTTTCAACTCCTTTGATACTACTGATTACCCAAATAGTGTGAGAGCAAGAAAAAATAACTATACTTTTTTTTTTTTAAATGCTCTTAAAGTTGTCTAAAATATTTCTCCACTTATTCTCTGGTGTATATTTTTTGTTAAGAAAAAACACCCTCTCAAACATATCCAATACATATTACAGGAGAAATCGGTACTCTTGCAGCACTGAAAGCCGCAAGTCCTTGTTATATAAATGTACTTGCATTGCTTTCCAAAATCTGTTCCTGGTCTCCTTAGCAACACAGGCTGCAAAGAGCTCACTACCCTGGTGTTCTGCTGCATGTACAAGCTTCCAAGTCACCTGGAAGAGTTTTGGTTTAAGATTCAGAACTTCCCTTAGACCAGTTCATGCTACTTGTGAGGGAGAGTCTTCTTTTGCATATAGTCTCATAAGAGCTATGTTTCATTGAAATATATAAGCAAAGAACCAACAGGAGCTTCTGCAAAAAGAAAATTTTCACAGTAGAAACCTGAGCAATTTATTCCTTCCCCCTGCCCCCCTATGCCATGCCTCGCAACCATGGAATGAAATATTTTAATACTGAAACTGAATTCTTTAGCGTAATTTCCTTTAATAATTTATTCACATAAGGATACAAGAATGTATACAAGCCTAATACTATGGCTTTCCTAAAGCTTCTAGAAACCAATGAATTTGTCTTGTACTGTAAGGCAGACATGTGAGAAATCTGATTTACTATTACACCTGTCAGTGTCACCCATTATGAGGTGCTATTACAAGACTAGCACTTCACACTATCATGCCTGGCTTTAGCCACTGAATATTTAAACTGGTTCTGGAAATTAAAATCTCCTTTCAAATCATTCCTCTCCCAGTCCCTTCTAGTTAGCCTAAGATTTTGGTTGGGGTTTTTGGTCTTATTTTTGAACTTAATTTTCATTCTAGTTCTGTACACACACCAGGTAACAGAGATTTTGTTTAGTGTTAAGATTGAGATTGTGTCATTTCAGCAGTGGTCACTGCACTCCACAGCATTCCATGGTGCCAGCAAATCAACGAGGAAATCACTAATGAAAGAAACATCACTCGCATTTACTTTCAAATATTATGCTACCTAAAGCATTCATAGGCTTCTTCATTCACTTACCCTGTGCTGAGAACCAAGAGAGGAAACCTAAGAGACCACCACTCTCATAAGTCAAGTGGCTTTGAGCTGCAAGCCCCAGGATTTTGTCTTTGCCTTCAAAATAGGCTACCGGGAAAAATGATACAGCTATGAGGTCACTCTGTACTTCTATAGAACTTCCTTTTTTCTATGTATTTAAATACATCTCTCTATTAAAGTGAGGCCCACTATAGGAAGATAGGCAAAGGTTCAATCGAAGGGGAAGAAAAATATGTTCTTGTACCAGGAGATTTTCCTGTCTGAACAAGTGTGGAACAGCTTTGTTGAGCATTTGCTGGAAAGCTCTGGGACCTGCAAGAATGGGTAAGAATCTGTCAAACAGACATGCAAAAATCACAAATTTCCTTCAGTAACAGAAGTCAGGATGGTTTTTGTTTTCCTTCAGGGGTTTGAATTATAGAGAAAAATCTTAAAGGTGTTTGATTGAAGGCTTCAAGTGAAGAAGTTATGCTGCCCGACTGGGCTGGTGATGCCAGGTTACACATCTCCCTGACTGAGGTCTGGGAGGATATTGTGTTTGTACTCTCTGTGCTCTGACTTCTCAGCAGCAAAACACATCTGGGTCTATCACTGCTTTTATTACCGTTTCTGCTCCAGAGCAGTGCAAAACCACCGGCCCCAGAAAAAAAATCCATTTAATTAGATTTTCCCATCACATCCAATTGGATCCAAGGGACTTGCTGAACATTGTGCTGCCTGCAGGTAATACAAGAGCAAGACTTCTCCAGTCTGTAACAAACTCCTGCCAGGAGGGGTTTACTCATGTTACTGTAATGCTCTGTAAAATGAAATTCAGTCTGACAAAAAGCAGCTGCAAGAAAACAACAATACTGGTTTCTGATGAAAACTTGAATGACTGGATTGTATTGCTGGGTATTATTTTAAGCAAAAACATTTCTTATCTTTGGCTTGTGACTAACTTTTGTTGTCATATGGCAAAACCATAGCTGAAATAAAAGCAAATTATCCTATGAATAGATTTTTATAGCTGTGTCACTTACAGGATATGTTAGTACCTTGAGCCTAGATGTGCACATATAATTTTCCACTGTTAATCTGTAAATAAATCTTAATTAGTGAGAATATCTCAAATTGAAACAAGTAAGATCTTTGATTCTTCTTTTTCCCTCTGTTCATCAAAATGAATTCAGAATAGGAGAAGTGGTTTCCACATCTATCATTGCAAAATAGATGAAAACAGAAGAAATATAGGAATACTTTCTGTATACTATTTACTTACCAGTCTCTTTTACCAGCCTTTTGGTCTGAAAGTAGTTTCCAGTGAGAAGGTGTACCAGTGAAAGACATTAAGAAATTCTGAAATGCAGAAAGATAAATGTTGAATTAACATTGCCCTATTGATTATTTTTGGCCAGTGATAGGGCATTAGAGAGATCTGCTCATTTTCATTTAATGCTTTTTGTTGGTATGAGTGATTGTAACTCCTTCTTCATTCACTTCAGTCAGCTAGGTAGTTATGGAGTGAAACAAGAGCCGATTTAATTGTCCTTTGCTTTTGCAAAATGCTAGTTATGAATAGTTATTCGACTCAGTAGTAAGTGGTAGCTAAATGCATTATTCTGCAAAATAATTTATTAATTACAGTATTAATTACAGTATTCAAACTGACTTTGTGTGTTCAGCCTGTTAATGAATTAATTTCATTTGTACCTCATGTTTATAGATGGGCTGGTTTCAATAATAAAAGGCAGAAAAGACCTGACATTATTCTGGGGAATAAATTCAGACAAATCCTAACCTATAGCTAACCACACCAAAAAAAATACCTACCTGAATGTGAGAGCACCCCTAAACCATGTAGAAAAATAATTACGTTTTCCTCCATAAAACTAAAACCTGCCCTGTAAATGCACATGGGATTAGAGGCACATTTCAATGTGAAATTTTACCTCTGGCATCTCCTAACTTTGGGCATGTAATTGTGCAGTCTTCATGTTTTCTTAACTTGTTGGGTTTTTTTAAATTATTATTATTATTTTATTGGAATGTTTATTTGTCCTGGAGACAGATAAGGATCAAACATCTGACTGTGGATGCATCAGCCAACTGCTTGCAGGCTTCACCGGGAGAGGAACACCCAGTTTTTGGACCCAGAAGCGCCAACCTCTACTCAACCACACTGTTTGCATTTTCATAAATAGGCTATACAATATATTCCTTCCAGCAGAGGGCAGTGGAATGGTAGGTATATAAAACAATATTTTAATATAATTTAGGAGAGGAAATTCAAATATTCATTAAAAAAAAGAATGAAACTAAATAGACGATAAGCAAGAAAGAACATTTGCATTCCCCTTCAGGCTTAATGTGATTTTGCTTTGGCTTTATTCCAAGAAATACAGAGCAGACCTTTTGATTAGCAATGGTATGCCATTATGAAAAATACTCTAATGTTTAAGAATTAATAAAATGTGAATTTCTGAACTAGAAAAAAATGTATTCTGAATGCCTTAATTACTAGAAGTCTCATTTTCTGTGTGGTCCCATTTAAAGTACATGTTACTCACAAATATTTTTTCTCTGAGGAAAAGGTTAGATTAGTATTTTATGTCAAAAGAATAATCTATTAAGATATTCACAACAGTATTGTGAATAAAAAACTATGCAGACACATAAAGAACCTGTATCTTTAACTATATATTGTGAGATAAGATGTTCTTTTCAGATTTCTGACTTTGGAAAGCTGAAAATGCTCCCAAAATATTAAGACTCTGTGGCAGGTTGTAAATCACATGGCTTGAGACTGCAATTGCATGGTTATGAATAAGTATGATTCAAAGCCTTTATTGATAGTTACAAATAACCTTTTCTTCCTTGCATTTTTATGTAGAATATCCCCTCTGAGGGTTTGATGCTTCACATCTGAACCTTAGCAGCTTTGGTGGTATATGGCAAATGCTAAATGGAACATACTTCTTACTCTCCTGCAGGCTGAACTTCTGTTCTCTTAGAGCTTCCTCTAGAAATTTGTTAAATGAAACTGCTCCTTCTTATAGCTACCCTCATTTAAAACAAAAGAACAGCACAATTTTCATTGAAATTGAGAGCAACATTCAAGTAAAGCAGTGCCATGACTTAACAGCAGTATTTCACAGAAATGCATGAAAAGAAAATAAATGCAATAGCTGACTGAATCCTCATTTTCTTGTTGCTCTTCTAGACTGCAGGTTCCATTTAATGTCCACTTATTATCTGAATCCAGAGTCTGCTTTACTTAAACACTTTTTATTGACTAAATTTAATCCTGGTAGTTTGGACAGTAAAATTTTGTAGATAGAACAGTCATCCTGAAAAAAAAAGAAAAAAAAAAAGGAAAACTGAAGAAGGAAGAGGGGCAGCAAAAAATGACAACCTTTGATCTGAAGAAACGAGATGCATTGGCGTGATATTGCACTCTTGTTTCTTTTTCCCTAGGTCAGTATCTTTCAAAATAACTGTGTTCCATATCCTATTGCTAGGTTAGGGTGATACACAGTGTCGGTCTATCCCCAAGGTCAAATAACTCCAAAAACTAATTGCTAAATATTCCAAAGACTGCCTTTTAAATATGCTATGATGTGATTTCAAACTATAATTTCTTCTAGAATGAACCTACATGATACTGTTTTTCATGGGTTTACTTGGTTACCCTTTCCACTTTTTTAAAAGTATGTGAATGCATCTTACATTTGCATAGTATTTTATAACCTTTTTGTATTTAATTTGTATTTGTGTGGAAGAAATGGATGACTACTAATAATCAGGATCAGGAAAAAGTGAATTCTAGATAAGAATGTAAAAATCCAACTGTATGTAAATTTGGTTCTGAGCTAAACTCCTGAAGTGTACTTCAGGTTTGAGATATTACCAGTAAACAGAGAATGAAATTTCCAACTCCAACTATTTGCTTTATATAAACATCTTGCCTGAAAATTAACCACAAAAATGTTGAATGAAATCACATCCTTTGTCTAAATCTACAGCCAAAAGAAGTATGTTGTTCTTCACCAGTACCTCTCAAAACACTTGGTGAGCTTTCAACTTGTTTTGTTTTGATTATCTTATAATTTTAGCTATCCATAAATATCACCCTTTGATGTATATCAGTCTTTCTACTGAGGTAGCTCTGGAGCAATAGATTAAACTCTTCCTATTAAATAAATAAATCTGCTCTTAACTTCCAGAATTAAAAATAACATGAGGAATTTCAGGGCAACCTTGGGGGTAAGCCAAGTCTTACCACAGCTGCTATGACCTTGCATATCAGTATCTTAGCCTTTATTAGTGTTTGATTTGTGTACAACATGGAATTTCTTGGGGTTTAATTTTATTTCTTTTTTGCCACATATTACAAGAATCTTAAAAATATAAAATATTTACAGGCCACATAAGATTTCATAGGAGGTTTGCTTGATTCTGACTCTTTATTATTCATAATAAATAAAATGCCACTAATTTACCCTGGTGCAAGGTAACCACTGTAGCCATACTGTAAGCTTCTGTGACCTAAAGCCACTGTCCCCACTATAAAAGTTTAACTCCTGTGACCTACTACACAGGACACAGAGCAGAAAAGAAGATTTGCTTATAAGCAGAGCTGTGAATAATGGAAGTTTTGTAGGAACTAACTCTCTTCCTACTGCAGTTCTGTACTTCAATTAAGTGTTCTTTAATGAATGGCTAATTTTAAACTTGCAATTATTCAGCGTGAGAATAATAGACCTACCTGTGCTTAATTTCCTTAATGTGTCAAAACTGTACTGAGTTCAACAGAAGTATAATCAAGTTTCTACAGTTCAGTAGTTACTGGATAAAAGCTAACTTACATCTTCAGTGAAAGACTGAATTCAGCTTTTTTCTTAATGTTCCCTAAGTTTTCTTATTAACTATGTATTCACTTATATTGCCACTAAACTTTCCTAAAAATTGGGCCAGTATCACCAAGATGCTTATCCCAGTATCTACTGGGTTCAGTTATTCCAGGCGGTAGAAAGCATGCTGCTTTATGTTGCAAATCTTGAAGTTTTTCTGAACAAGAACAAAACATTTTGAGGCAATCATAGCAGTAGTACTTAGAAAACCCACAGCTAAGAAGTATGTAATACTATTCTGCCTCTGACTTTTGACACTGTTGATCCAATTTCCATCACTTCTATACTATATTGGTTTTTTTACCTGCTGTGTCCCCTTTATGATTACAACATAGGTACTTTGCTGGGAATAACTATCAAGCTGTTACTTAAGGACCAGAAATTCTGCCCAATCATCAAATTCTTGTGTGTCAACAGCAATATGAATTTGAGATGATATCCAGAGAAGTTCAAGAAGCTGTTCAAGAGAATGCTTTGATTCCCATGTCAAAACTCTGTCTTGTGAAGAGAATCGGTTTTTCTCCAGTTACTTCAGGTAGCAATACCTCTTTCTCATACATTCAGTCTAGACCTCTACTTGTACCATACTTGTCAGAATTCACAATCTGAGTCTTAAGTTCAGAGTTCCACATTCTAATAAGGATACTAAATAATTAACCCATGCTTGCCAAGGTTTCTATGTGCACATAGAAATCTGTTTATAAACTTCTCTCTTATGACTGCTGAAGGACTCATTAAAGACTGAGAAATTATAATTCAACATGATTGGCATGCCAGTAATGATGATTTAGATGAGAGGATTGAGTCCATCATCAGCAAATTTGCTGATGACACCAAGTTGGGAGGGAGTGCTGACTTACTGGAAGGCAGGAGGGCTCTGCAGAGGGATCTGGATGGACCTGAGAGATGAGCTGATTCCAATGGGATGAAGTTCAATAAGGCCAAGTGCCTGGTCCTGCACTTTGGCCACAANTGGGGAGAGGCTGAGGGAGCTGGGGTTGTTTAACCTGGAGAAGAGGAGTCTTAGAGGTGACCTCACTGAAGGGAAGTTCTAGCCAGGTGGGGGTTGGTCTCTTCTCCCAGGCACTCAGCAATAGGACAAGGGGGCATGGGCTTAAGCTCTGCCAGGGGAAATTTAAGTTGGAGATCAGAAAAAAATTTTTTACAGAGAGAGTAATCAGGCATTGGAATGGCCTGCCCAGAGAGGTGGTGGATTCCCCATCCCTGGAGGTTTTTAAAGGGAGATTGGACGTGGCACTGAGTGCCATGATCTAGTAAATGGACTGGAGTTGGCCCAAGGGTTGGACTTGATGATCTCAGAGGTCTTTTCCAACTCGGTTCTATGATTCTATGATAGCATGATACATCCTAAAGCAGGGTCTATGGAACCTGCTTACACCTGTTTAAAGATATATTAGACTCTGAAAACTTAGCTGTACAGTGATTCTGCTCTTGTTTCCCAGGGGCACAGTGATGCTACTTACCAAAGTATTTCCTGACACTGTGTGCATACTCTAAAGAATCTGCTTATGTTTTGAAATGTACTCCTGTGACTTAGTTTTACCTTTGTCTTTACTGATGGCCATAGGTCCATCTAATGGAAGGGAGAGTGCTGCTTATATTCTTTTCAGTATATTAAACTTTCATTTTAGCTCAGATGTGAACAAGAGGAAATATTATGTTCTGCTAACTTCTAATTTTATGCAAATCTGCTGACGTTAGAACTGTAGGAGATTTCATTACAGTGCACACTTTTCCACTACTCTCACAGCATCTTCTTTTCTCAGGCTCTGACTGAAGGTGTATTTGTGTAGAATCCATTCAGTTGAATATTTTCTTCAGTGGTGGAAGTTTTCCTTTGTTTTTTTTTCCTGTCACTCCCTTTTCCATCCCTCATTTCTTCAACACACAGGTCCAGAGACTAGCTTGAACTGTTTGTGTGACATTTTTTGTACTAGTAAAGCTTAAATGAACAAATGTTTGCCTAAAGATATGCTTAGAAAATGCATTACTGTGAATAAAGTCAATGTACTTAACATTTCAGGCTGAGCTTTTACACTGTTCCCCAAAGAGTACATAACTGTCTCTTAGTTTGCGCTTGGCTGCCAGCAATAGCCCTTCTCAAGTAAGATGCCAAAATAGACATTAGACTGAGTGGCAAATAGTTTCACAGGTTGTCCTAGGGTCTGCGCCTCATTCAAATCCAGATGCCTGAGTTTTCCTCCTGTAGAAAATAATCTTCCTGAAGACACTTGTTGAAGATTCTCTCTGACCAGGATATAATGGTGGCATACACCAAAATTTGACTTTCTCTGATATGCAGTAAGGGCTGCACTCACCAAACACAGGGTTCCAAATTTTCCTCAGCACATTTGGCTTCCCAAAGCTGTGCAAGGCTTTCCCGCTCCCCAGCAAGATGTACATGAGTGAAGCAAATGCACTGCTTTGCATTGTAGTTGGTTGTTCAGGTATAAATGAAGAAAGGGTGAGATTTGATCAGATCAGAAATATAGCAATGTTTATGCTAGTATTGCACATATTTGTCTGACATGGTCATGCCAGGCATCTGTTTATTCCTTTAATCTAGCTATTTTTTTCAATACCTGTTTTGATTTTGCTACCTAGCTCAGGAGAAAGACAGCATTTGATCATAAAGTAGCCCCTGCAAAGACAAAAATTATAGTGATAAAAGGAAAGCCGGCCAGCAAAGTGTTACTGCCCTTTCCCTGGGAAGATGAGAAGCTGCATTTCAGTCATTGTTTACTGTGGAGAAATCACAAGCAAGGGTGCAGAGATTCAGTGCCAGTCCACTGACAAATAGAGAAAAACATGTGGAACAGTAGGTATCAAGCCCCAGAAGTGCAATCAATTGTGTGTGCTGTTGCTACATGCTCTGGAGAGGTGCTGAGATTCATTCTTCTTCAGTTAGACACTTTCGACAGTGCAGCTAACTCGGTACAATCAGAGCACTGGACGTAAAGCAGCATCGTTTGTGCAGCATTGTGGCCTACTAGAGTAATTGTACAGCAAACTAGGTTATTTGCCCACCTACTTTTCCTGTATATTAAATGTGGGATGATGAATGGTCTACTTGGAAAAAATTAGTCGTTTGTTTAGCACTTTGGAATCACAAATCAATATATGCTGCAAAAGTGAAGTGGCACATTACAGTCTCATTCAACAGACAGCACACGGGACAGAGAAAAGGTGCTTCTACCTGGCTCTCATGTGCTGCCCTCTGCAGAATGTGGTGATGAGGGTGATTCCTTGTCTTTAGTTTAAGAACAAATGTGCAAGGGGGCCTATTCATCACCTGCTCTGGGCAAAGTAAGCAAAAACTAAATGAGGCAAGAGGAAGACAGACATCATGATTGCCCGGATCACTTTAACTTACATGGAGATGACTATTTAATTAGCTATCAGGTGACACAAGTGTTTTCTTTGGCACTCCAAGATCCTCTACAAGCACATCAAGCTGATGTTTTCAGAAAAGGCTTAGAAAAAAATAAATACCTTTATAGAGTTTTTTTCTTAGGATTTCTTCCAATGCTGGTTTTTAAATCCAAGGCTGAAGACTCCTAGTGAGATTCATTTCTTTACCTTATATTGGTGGACCAAATAAGCTGGTGTATTCCCTGACATGGCTTACAGAAGCTTTCAGTGGTTTTCTTGAGCTTTTTCAGAGGTACAGCATTTCTGAGCTCTTTGTAGCACCACACTACTCCCTGTTTCTACTGGTCTCCTTTTCCTCCACTCCAGGGATCTTTTCAGGGATGCTCTGAAAAAAGGGAAGATTTACTATTTGTAGGATTGCAGCTGCTTCCAAAAGGCTGCAAAGAAAAGAGCTGAATAAGGTTCCCTGCATTTTCCAGGACTGTTTAACTGTTCATACCACTGTACAATATTATGTCAAACAATTGATAAATCCTAATGATTTCGTGCATTAGTATTTTTTTTATGCAGTCACAAGAAGCTGTAGTTAGGTTTCCATTTTCAGGATTACCTCTGTCTTTATGTTTTCTGCCAATGCTGTAATCATAGCACTCCAACTCAGGGACTTAAACAAGTCTTTACAGGTTAGTACTTGGATGGGAGACCTGGGAATACCGGGGGCTGTAGGCTCTAGTCCTGAGGACCTCACTGTCACTGTCCAGGCTCGCTCGGCCGTGGCAGATGGACCTCAGGAGTTAAAGGGCAGGGCCAGTTCTGCGCACGCTGTGCCTCACCTAAAAAATCCACTGCACAGGCTGGAAGGGCACACCCACAGTGGGGAAAGCCCTTCCCAAATCTTCATTTGCCAAGCCCAGCCATGATGACAGTGAACCTAGAGCATTTGCTCTTTTGCTTTCAATAACATAGGTGCATGGAGAGATGGTAACTGAGATGAAATCATTTACATTCAGTCCATCACACCTTGCCCAAAATACACAGGTGACTGTTATGATACTGTAGTTATCCATAACAGAGAAAGAAACACAAAGAGTGTGCTTTTTTTTTGTCTTGTAATTAAAATTACGCATTTTACTTCAAAAAATTCCTCATGGGTTCAGTAGACACATTTTTATTTATAGTTTATTTTAGCTTTATCTTCTATACTTGTGACCTACACTAAGGTGGAACCAGCAATCCTCACAGCAAAATGGATTAAATAAAGAGAGACTGGTTATGCAGGAACAGCTGCTTGTTTTCAGCAGCATCAGTTGAGCGTTTTTCACATTCTCCTTCTCCGCCTCTCCCCAAATGTTCAGCCTGCTGTGTGCAAGCTGGGTGTTTACAGTTCAGGACTATGGAGGAGGAGGAAATATTTTGCCTATTGTTCAGTGACGTCAATGGCTTCGCTCCCAGTCACTTGAGGGATGCTGGTGCTTAGCAAATGTCAGTACACTGCTGCTACTGCATGTGCCTTACAGTCTGCTTGCAGGAATTTAAGGTCTCTCCTTCAAGATAGATCCAGTTGGCAGACAAGGCGGGTGTGAAAAGCAAGGAGCAGTAGCCATGAAAAGCTGCTCTGCTGCTTTTTGCACATGAAAGCCTTATATACTAGTTGCTTGTTGTGGCATTAATGTGGCATAATTATTAGCATTAAATACTGAGTTTAGCATAAAACTGTCTTTTATTCTGCACCAAGACCTGCCCTCTCACATTCTTTTCCTCTGTACTAAGAGGAATTTTGGAACCTTGTAATATATCAAAGATCTAAAAAAAACCAACTCAAAATGCATTGACAATTTTATAATTAATCAGAATAAATTAAAATTTTACTTTACTCAATGTTTTCCTGAGGTGCTCTCCTGATTCCTTTTGTTACCAGATATTGAAAACTGAATGGCAAATGTATTTTGCTAAAGATTTTTTAAGAAGTTCAGGGATGATTTTTTTTCTTTTTAATGTATGTTTTGTCAAAGTATGCTGCATCAATGTTGCTGAAGGGGCTGCAATTGGAAAGCCATGGTACAAGAAATTTATTTTCATCAAAATATATTTTATTTTTGTTAAACTTTACTGCCTATATTTGTGATTGAAAAAATTGATACCTGTAGCCTTTGTGCCTCTGTGAAGAAAGATGGGGTTTTAGAAGACATAGAGATTGTTGTTTTATATTTAGTTTTTGTCACTGAAATTGAAGAGTTTGGTTTTAAAAAAATTACTCATAATATGTCTGAACACAGATGTGATTCTAGATGGGACCAAAAGTTCAGTTTACTAATTATCTTAATATAAGACCCTGAATGTGGTTCATATTAATGAAATAAGCACCATGAAAACGTCAAGTATTTTGAGCGTTTATCAAAGCTCATAATACAGTTTAGCACTATAGTCATATCTCAGGTAAAGGGAGAACTTAAACAGACACTGCCATTTTGTAGAGCAGAAATGGGAAAGTTACACCAGTGAACACAGAGACTAGCATCAGGGTTATTGTGGGAAACAAAATGTGACACAAATTAGTGTCAGTGCCTCATAGGTCTTGACTTAGCCACTGATCATCATCCATCACCTACAAGTATACACAGAGCCAAAAAAAAGATGCCATAGGTAGCCTGGCTTTCTGTGTTATGAAATAACTTGTGGATAGTTTGAGGTGATATGTATTAAAATCTATATGCTTTACTTTTTAAGTTGCTCATATATACGAATGCTTTACTGGTCAACAGGCAAGAGCCATACTTCATAATGTTTTCTTGCTGAAAATAGTAAGAATTTTTCTTGTAGATGACCGAAGAATGAAAATAAATCTGATCAATAGTATCTACTCAAAAAATGTCAGGAGAACACAAAATTTCAGAAAAGATGCTCAAAGCTAAGGAAAAACACTGAAGTAGAGAGTTTCCATAAGCTGGCTTACTTTGAAGTATGATCTACAGTAATTCTTTAATTATGGGGTCACACAATTCCCTTTTTTCCTCCTCCTCCACAGTGGTTAATTTTTCATCCAACCTACCTGAAACTCAGCAGGAGGAACAGCCTAAGAAGGTAGCTATATTCCCTGAACTAAGTCCTAAAGTTTGGTCTTACAACAATCTGCAGAAAGCCAGGAAAACCTGTGTTGTTTTGAGCATGCTTAATGCAGGCAGAAGGTTTAGACAATTAAGCTAAAGACCTCTGTAAAGCCTATTTTAAACATACATTAGTTGCAACTTTTCAGATTTTTACCAGCTAGAATGTTTTTTCTTGAGGAATAAGGACAGCAAGAGAATTAACCTATCATCTTAATTTCAATGCATGGATGCCAAACCAATACTGAACAAAACTGTTGTAAGAAATTTTCAATATGGGAAATAATAGATTATTTGGTTTCCCAAGTAATTTTATTACTTAAAAACTCAGCCCAGAGATGTTACTCAAATGCAGCATTTCAGCCTAAACACTAAAAGCTGGAGAAATTATGACAAAGAAAGTATTATAAAACCAGACTATGTGCTGTATTAATAGAGTTAGAGCTTGAGGCTGAGATACAGACACAACCGATGTAGGACAAGGGAGGAGAGTTTAGAGCCACTCTTTAGAGTTTCAATGTAAATCAAGATGAAATGTAAGGAAAGGGGGTTTTCCTGTGTTTTTGTTTTGTTTCATTAATGCATCTTATGTTTCTAAAGTAGCAAACAACTTCAGAACATGACCCAGCAGACAACTGTTGGGGTTCTGGTCTGTAAAGCCACCCAAACCAGAATCTTTCTGCAAGAGAAGGATTATCAAAAAATCAAATATGATTTTTTTTTCCCCCCAATTTACTGTGCTGGGTGTGGTCAAGATTATAGATAACTGGCAAGATTTCCAAGTTTTCTAGGAAATCTGTTTCAAATCAGTGTTGAATGTTGGCTTCAATATTCAAATAGAGAGAAAGGAAAGCCTGTTGTAGTTTCACTGCTCTTATTCTCATCACTGTAATCTTTTAAAATGAAAATGTTAAGAAAGATTTGTCACCACCTCATCTTTTTCAAAGAGGAAGATATTGAATTCAATGTGTAGATTTTTCCTGCTGAAGGATGTTTGGTATGTCTTCTGCAAAATATTACCAATATTTCTGTGAATCCTTCATTGGCTTTTGCACCAAAGGTAATAAGTTCTAGAATTCAGCTTTATTTGTTAATTGCAGAACACTCTGGCACTTCACTTAGGAAGACTTTTTTGTGATATTTTCACAAAACAAATAACCCTTTTGTAGGCCAAAGACTCACCTTTCTTATTTTCTGTATAGTCAATTTACCTCATGGATAGAAACAGGAGACTAAAAGGTTTTCCAAATTTCAGTCACAACTGAATTACTCCTACCACAGTCTGCCAGTAATGGTTTCCCAATTTTCCAAGAAGGTTTTAGGAACAGGTCATCATCTAATAAAAGGAACATAGTGTTAAAGATTATAAGGCATAATATACAGCAAGAAATGTAATGTTTAGTCTTCCTTAGAGGTTTCTACATGGGTCCACACATATATATCAATTTCAAATTATTATAAAACGTACCATATCAAATTAACATATGATACTGTTGTGACATATATAATGATAATTATTCTTAAAGACAAGGAGTAAAGCCCAAACTATGCTTTGCACTTTGAAATCTTTTCATAACAGACATGTTTTAAGACATGTCCAAAATTCTTTATATAAACAGAAAACAGGTGAATGTTGAAATACTCTTCACTCAAGCTTGGTTTGTTGTCTTTCATTAACCTATAAACAGACATCCTTCTGCCTTTTACCTTCTAAAGGAGTTTCTAAATCAGGCTTACATTTTCTTTACTTGTCTTATATGGTTTTTTTCTAACAGCATCAAAAAGCTGTTTGCCGGATCTCACTTGTAACAAGGGAAAAATCTGTCATCACCCATAGGAAAACAATGAATTGTGTCTTGCCAGAAAATAAAGTGAGCACTTTCTTCACATAATAAACTAGCTCTTGACAGAACTAGTTTTTCAAATAGACAATACAGAAAGAAGAGTATGTTATGAATTCGGTTGTTACAACAGTCCCCTGTATATCGGGTATAAGAGTCTTTGCAAGCAAAATCTATTGCTAGTCTTCAAGAAAGAAAAGAAATTTAAAGTATTACATCATTTTCTGCTTCACTGGGAGTGAGTAGAGACAGAAATGAAGAGAGGGAGTTTTGTTTCCTCCCTCTTTCCCTCCCTCCTTCTGCCACCTTCACCTCCTTCCCTTCTCTGCCCTTCAAGCAAGACATTTGTCTAAAACTGTTCCTCTGTGTGCTGTGGCTCCTTCGTTTTTTACCCCTGCAAAAAGATTAAGAAAATCATCTTTAAAATAACATATAATGACTAAGTCTATCAGTTGTTAGGATGATCCTGATTGTTAGAAAAATAAATTTGAAGCACATGAAAAGTACGAATTGTGAAAATTTCATTTTCTTACAACACTGTTAAGTTAGACTGCTGCTTTGGTGCTTGCTGTGATTGTAGCCTATATTTTGGTGAAAATCTGAGCACGGGATTTTATATTCATTACAATATTATATCCACCTCTTCACCTTTTGTAATGGCTTGGGCTTTACTCTTCAGACACTTTAAAAAATTGCTTTAGGAAAGTTGTTTTTGAGAAGGTTTGTTGTGAGCTCCACTACAGCACATGTAGTGATGGCTCACAAGCCAGACATCAAGAAAGCAGAGGACCATTCTAAGGTGGGCATTTCTCTCACTTGGGCTCAGACTGAAGACAAGATTTGCCTTTTGGCATAAAGAATATTGTCACACAATTTCTTGAGCAGTAAGAGAGTGGTGGCTAAGGAGTAAGTATCTAGCTATTTTCATGAAAATCAAACTGAAATGAAACAAAAATGTAGTGAACCTTTTCAAATAAAGAAAAGTACTGTCCTTGTAGGGAGCAATAATGGCACTATTTAACATCATATGTGATTCCTAAATAAACATTATTATAGGGTATTAACATTAAATATGTGTATAATAGTGTCTCAGATCTTCTGGGAATGGCATGTATTTTGCAGACTATTTCTCAATCAGAACTGCAATGCAGTGGGTGGAACATTACAGTTTTCTGCATCCAAAAAAAGACACAATCTTGCAACAAAATGCTGTGTGCAAGAAGGACAAAAAACCAAGCTAGTAATCAAATTGGAAGCTGGCAAGGAAATATGGAGGAGGGAGGACAGAAAATATGATTTTTAATTTCTAAATACATAGGTACGTTTCTCCTCCAGAAGCTAACAGCATGTCAGCATGGCATGCAAGTTTTCTGTCAGCATATCATCCAGGGAATCTTCAAGTAGCTGCATATTGGAGGAGGAAGAAGAGGGAAACAGGGAGAGTGGAAGAGGGAAAATTGGGCATATTGGGAATCCATAAAAAAAGTTTGGGAGAAGGGTACATGTTGGAAAGTACCTCATCCCCTTCCAGGATAGCACTGGGAATGGGGTAAGTAGTAGATGCAACACAGAGGAGGCAAACTAATGCCTGGAGGGAAAGGTGTCACTTGATACTTGAAGGGGGTAACTGGTCCAGAAGGAAGGATCTCATTCCACTAGTAGGGACATTTATCACAAGAAAGGGTGCAACTCCAGATCTGACATAGGAAATTACCCCTAATACAGAAACAGACATTTGTGTCCAGACTCAGTCTGATTTAAATGATGAGAAGACTGACAGCATAATGAAAATTCAATTTTAGAGGGACAAATAATTATCCCAATTTTGTGTTGTAACTCTGGTCTATCATTTGTGGCAGTCAATGGCTGTCAATGCAGAGCTACCTGGAGATGCTGAAACTCCAAGAAGCAGAATGGTGCTATACTGAAGAGCAGAGATCTACACAATCCAAAAGCTGAGGCATCTCCTCCACTGACATTCGCAAGGCTGTGCACAAGACTAAGGATTGCACTGGGAACTGAGATGGCTGTGCCAGATGTAGCTTGTTAGCCTGAGCTGAACAGATCCCTATTGGACATCATTTAACCTCTTTTCATAATAAAATAAATGATATAACTCTCATGTTAATAGAATCAGAATTTTATGACAGTCCCCTTACCTGCCATTCTAGACTTAATTCAGCAATGGTTTAAAGCAGAGAAGAACCATAAACTGTATATCTCATGTAATTTACAGCCACTTAAAATTATTTTTAGAGAAGATTTTTATCAGTTTTCTGATTATTATAAATTGTTTTGTAGCATTTACTGCCATAGAAGTATTACTAGAAGCAACAATATTTGTTTTATACTAGTCTCCAAAAATTCCAGTAGTGGTTGGGATTTGTATAAATACAAAAAACCTAGAAACTCATTTTGGGAACTTTGCCCTGAGCAATTTACATACTGAATCTTGTTGCACACAAACTGTGTTTTCTCCATTCTCCTAATTAAAAAATGTTTAATAATGAGAAAAAGAGTTAGCCTGTAAACAAAACACAACAGGACTCCTGTAGTGCATGACTCCCTTTTTCAACTCTTGTTCATCTATTGTCTGCAAATGAATTACACTGCTTTTTAACTCCATGCCAAGAACAGGTAGGATCCTCTTGCCACATATCCATGCCAAGAACAGGTAGGATCCGCTTGCCACATATAATCAGATCAGCACAGAAAAGCTTTTTTCTTTTTTCCCCTTGTGTGAAAGCTCTTTTCCCTGAGTGATGAACAAACAAAATTCTTACACTTAAACAGCACTTTTAATTCCTTTCCTATACAAAAGATACACTGTTTTGTCTTGGTAGCCAAACAAGGGAATTTCCACAGGATTACTTTGTTTTATTCCCTTTGGCAAGCTATTGTCTTTGAATACTGCCTTTTTATCCTATGGAAGGATGGCTAGGAGTGACGCATCCCCAAAACAGCAACACTGTAACAGAATATTATTTCACACAGGTTTTTATGCAGGTTTTTTTTATGCAGGAAGCCAGGCTGTGGTGAATAAGCCTGCCAGGCTCTCACAGAGGATTAGCATGGCTGTCACAGTGTAGAAAGGATTGTTGAACTATGTCAACATGAACAGTACATCAGTCCTGCTGCCTCCTAAATTGCCACTTAATCAATATTCTCCCAGTCCTCCTTTTTTTTTTTTTTCTGATGGCCACTTAAGGCAGCCTTATCTGCTCAGCTAAGATGTCTGCTGCTTTTCTTTTGTGCCTTTTAACAAGGTGCATTAGGATAATTTTATCTGGATGATTGAACTCTTATCTTATTGTATCTATTTGTGGTGAGTGTGTGAGTGGCACAATTTTTTGGGAAAAGAATGAGACAGGATAAAGATGAAATTTCACAGATCTATAAAGAGTATAGAAGAGTTGCCATTTCACTTCATTTCTCTTGCTGCTCCAAAGAGGAAGGACAAAGGAATGATGCTGGTGGTCGTGTCCATCTGAGTGCATCTTCATGGACGAATTTCTTGCAATGAAAATATATCCTTTGAAACAGTGTCCAAATACTAACAAACTGAAGACAGGATGGTCATTAGTTAGCAAAGGGATGAAAAGATGGGAGGAATGAATATTAAGGATGAAGGGCAACACAGAGAAGCAAGAAGCACCTCTGAGATGAGGTTCAACTCAGCAGTAAAGCAGACTGGGTTTATGAGATGTTTATTTTGCAAGTAAACTTTTTTCATTAAACTCAAAAACAAGGAAGGAAGATCAGTTACACCTCAGCAAACATTTAAGAATTTCTAATGGTAATGACATAACTGCTGGGCTGAAAAGGCTGGGCTCAGTGTCCTTGTGGACCTGATGAAGGGATTTGGACAAACAAAGGCAAAACCTGAGAATGAACCAGAGCAGAGGAACTTTAACTGGATGAATATAATCTCTCTCACTGAGCAAATGCTCAGAGGCATTCAACAAATAAACTTCAGCAGAGTGTTTGTAGATGGAATAAAACCAGCATGCTCTTATTTTATTGTCTTCCTGTAAATACTTCACTTTTAGTTTTAGAAATTAACCATATTCAAGCAATGTTGAGCAATAAGACTACCAAATCATCATGTTCAACTCTTTCCTACTTCCCAAAACCAGACAGAAAGAGCAGTATCCAGCAGGTGTGCTAGTTAAGTGTAGCAGACAGGTGCTGCTGTCTAACCTTCAGCTGTATGAGAACGACAAAATTCCTGCTCTGGGAGAGGTATAAGGCTGAAGAGAAGAGGATTTCTTGTAGCAACAGTAGCCAAAGGAGAGAGGAAGAGCTACATCTGTAGCAGATTAACTAAATCCAGTTCTATAGCTGTTACATTTTAAAGAAGGTCACACACTTCCAATGTATTTTAATGCCCATCCAAAAGTTAGCATACTTTTGGTAGTACCTTGCAGTAGGATTTGTTTCTGGAAATACCTTGAACTCCTGGTGAGCTTGATTCAACTTTGTGTTTAATATAAATCATCATAGGATGAAAAACAAGACTGCTGAATAAAATTAGGATTCACTGCACTGCTTCAGCTGGATATGTTTATTTGTATTTTTTATTTCACCGGCATATAATAGGTGGTAGGTAGACTTTTTGGCATCATTAATTTAATGGCTTTTTCTATTACTGCATGTATACAGATTGCATTTCCAAAACAAGTGAATTATTTCTACATGTATGTGCTAATAGTGATTTTTTTTTAAGTTTCTCTCTTTCTGGGTGCATAGACTACACTATAACTGTCTTTATTACAAACCTTTTTTGACAGCAAGAGTCTGAAGGAAGTATGACTGGACAACACTTTGTCTTGTTAGGCATGTACCAATTTGTTTGGTTGCTATGACAAATGCTCCAAAGCCACATGCAACACTGAGCTCTCAGAGCACAAATGATACAGGGCAAGGTAGAAGAAAATGAAGTGTTCCTTGGTCTTCAGTGTCTTTCCAAAGCAGCCCACCCTCACTTTGCCTGTTTTCTCCATCCTCTAATGTTTCTTCATCTGCCCACTCTGGAACAAAACTGGAAAATGTCTAATGTGTAATGCAGAATGAGCCAATATAAATTTAAGTTAATGCATAAAACCATGTGCACTATCCTTTCCCTCCCCACAACCTGCTGCTTTTTCTTTCCAGCACTTTTGGAGGAAGAATTTTTTCTTTTTTTCTTTTTTTTGTCTGAGACATTTTTGGGCCATTCTCATTTCAGAGTACTGAGTTTATCTTTTCTTATAGTCTAGTGAGTCAACTAGTACAATTAATCACTTTCTTAAGTTCTAAGAAATTTTGGAAAGAAACAGAAGACCAATTTCCATATTCATAGTCTCAGTAAACATGAGCTTATTACATTAATAGAAACTGGAGAAAAGAATCCAGTAGCTTCTCTTAGAAAGAAGGTATCCCATAATTTTAAATGACAGTAAGCTGAGCAAAATTGGCTGTCCAGGAGGCAAAGTTAAGTATGCAGAAGAAATCCTTCAGTGAGCAGACATTCATAGCATTTGCATGTAAAAAGCATGGTGCTAGGGAAAACAAACCAAAAAAACCAACAAGCCATCAGGTCTGTTGGGTTCAAATATTCCAAAACTCCCAGGCCAAGTTGGCAGTTGCTGCTCGCAATGTAATACGAGAGTGGAATATCATATGGTGTTAACTTTCAGGACTGAAGTCCTTTGGTAGCAATGTGTGTGGGAAGCCTGCGGAGCCTGCAGTGTGCCTAACAACCAAAACTGCTTTGCATTACATTCACCCACAAATTGAAAATATATGCAATATTTATTCTAGTATAGTTTTTGGCATGATTTACACCTCTAACACTTTGAACAGTTTGAGCAAACCTTGGGATCTTATCAAGGGCAGTAAATTAGAACATTTTGTTTGTAGAAAAAGGATTTGCTGTACTCCACTCCAAAAGCCAAGCCAAAGTTGAACTACATCCTTCAAGAAACAAAATAAAACATTTTTATAAGATAAACTGTCTCCATCTAGAAAACAGTTAAATAATGACCTTATTGACAGCAGCTGAACAAACTTGCCTTAGAAAAATGTGTAATTTCCAACATATTTGGATTAAGGTTTTTTTTCCCCTGTTTTATTGCTTTATGTAATTACATTTCTATAATGTATACAGACCCTCACTGGCCTTTGAAAAAACAAACACAAATCCTGGAAACATTTTATAATGATTTAAGATTTTCAAAAGTTTATTTTTACAAAATCCTGAAGTAAATATGAAATTTTCTGTCCTTTTAAAGTAATACATATATGGTGGTACAGACTGTGTTTTAGACTGTGAAAATAAAAGAATATATTTGCATGACTGAAATCTTCTTGCAGTTTGTGTGGACATGGCCACTTGAAACTACTGAAAACAAGCACTGCAAGCTACATAAATCCTCACTGAGGCTTTTAAAACAAACAAGGAAAATAGGTTCAACCTACTTCTGAATATAATTCACTGAGGCCTGTTGGCGCTGTTACAGAAATAACTTTTTGTTCCTTGGACTTTTTGTCCACGCTGTTGTCTATCTTTTCTCTACTGTAATTTACACAACCCCCATTCTTTGATGTGTTGGTTTTTATGAAGCCCCTGTGAGATAAATACTTTCATAATCTCATTATAAGAGAATGGAAGCGCTGTATATCCAGGCTACTTGCTGAGTTTTTACAATATATTTTGTAGTAGATCAGCAAGTTCACTCAACATCAACTGAATCCCAAATAGAATAAGGTAAATATTGTATCATTTAGGGTAATTAAATGAAAAAGCTCTGGGGGTTTTTTTCAGGAATACACAAAATTTTCTTATTCAAAACCTTGTAGGTAAAAGCTACCATGATGTTATAGTAGAACAAAGCAAAACAAAACAAAACAAAAGCCCACCCAACTTAAAACTGGAGCTGGACCTAGAGATGTGGGAACTGAAGATTGAGTGGACAATATTATAAAAACCATGGAAATGAGTGTTCACAGGGGCATGCATCATCATGTATTCCTGAAAGCTGTAAGCCCAGACATTAAAGAATCTACCTTTTTATCTTATCCCACACTAACTTGGCTTGCAGTCCATTTTTTGGCAGCTAGAATCCAGCTAGAGCTTTCAATTTTTGCATCGTTGCTTCCTCTTTTAAATTTCAGTCATAAGAAGAAAATGGCAGCGTTTCTCTCCGATAATATGGAATCAGGCTGAACATTTCAAATGTATTTGGATTTATTAGTCTGTATTTGATTTATTTGGTTGAATGGCAACTTCACATAGAAAACCCAGCAGGGCATCTCACAGCACAAAACTGTGGTTAGCTCATTCTGAAGCTACTTTATACTACTGCCATTCAGCCATAGGGAGAGGTAGGTAGAATGAGCAAAGAGAACTGGAGACATTGCTAATAGAAAATTAACACCTGATCTTACTTTGCATGTTTCAAACAAGAGTGCCCCAGAGAAAAAATAACTCGCACATTCCTGTTTAGTTGTTATTTTTCTATGTTTTCAAAAATCTGAAAAATATTTTTGTCTCTATGTTGTTACTATGATTAAATGTATTAATTAAAAATATTTATAAAATGCATAGTAAGGAATGACAGACATTTGGAAACCACTGGAGTTAGTATCTATCATTAAAGTGATGTGTTCTGAGATTTAGACAAGACAGCAGCAAATTGGAAAAGTATTCAAACCAGCTTGATGTGATGTAGCTTGTAGACTGGTGGCAGCTCCGCTGTGGCACTGCAGTGCTCTGCATGGGCTAATTTGTCTTGTTCTTGGCTGCTTTTTTTCTTTGCTATCTTCTGCAATGATCCAGCTTTTGTTATAATGTTCTTGTTAGTCATAATTATTCACCAAATAATTTATGCAAATAAATTTCAGCTTTAAGATTGCTTTTTCAGTGCTCACTTACATGAAATATGGTATCATTCACTGAGTCACATTATTGTTTTTGTCCTCTGAGTTGACATATGACATTGGTACAAGAAAGCCTTAATAAATAAAGAATAACAAGACAAAATGCAACCAATTTTCATTTACATAAGATTTTGAATTAGTTTTGGGACTCACAACTCTTTTATGAATAAAATACCAAGCCTCTAAACAGCACTACAATATAAATAAATAAATGCCAAGTAAGAACAAAATATTCTGTTTCAGTGGAAACGTTTCATGTTGAATGTTAAAACCCCCACTGATATCACTGAAATCAGACCTTTAACGTTATTCATAAAATATCCACCAGGGTTGTTTTGTACTATTCTGCCAATTTATTGACATCATGATTCACTAGATTTTTAATGTTTGATGGTATAATGCTGTCCTGGTTCCAGCCAGGACAGGATTAATTTTTACAGTAGCTGGGAGAGGGCATGGCTAGGACATGGAGGTTATTCTATACCACCTCATGTCATTGCTGTGAGTGAGGGAAAGGGGCACTTTTCCAGGGACAGAGAGTTCATTCCAGTTGAGAAACCATAGTGGAAGGAGCTATCTGGTACCATCTAATATTGTTTTGTGTGATTTTTCCTATGTGAATAGTTTATCTTCTTATACCCTCTGTCATTATTTTTGTTGCTGTTACTGTTAATTTTCTTGTCTCATTGCTGTGTCCAGTAAATTGTTCTTATCTCAACCCATGATCTTTATCTTTTGTGCCTCCAATTCTCCTCCAGCCACCCACAGAAAGGGAGGGGAGAGGGGAGAACAAGTGGCAGAATGGGAGCATCATCATCATCATCATCATGACTAGGCTTTGCGAACAAAGATTTGGGAAAGGCACTACCCACACTTGCTGCAAGCTAACTTGGAGAATACTGTTCCTAAATCAGAGCAAGCACAATCACTTAAGCTGTGATAGTCCTACTTGGGGTGGTTCTGTGGTGTAACGGAGAGCACCTGGACTCTGAATCCCGAGGTTGAGTTCAAGTCTCCATGGGGACCATCCCCTGGCAGTTCAATGCCTCCCTGCCATCCGATCCCGTCACATCTCGAATGCTGAGCAAGGTCAGCCCCAGTTAGTACCAGGTGCTGTGACAGTCCTGAGGACTTCACTGTCACTGTCCAAGCTCACTCGGCCATGGCAGATGAACCTTAGGAGTTAAAGGGTGGGGCCAGCTCTGCGCACGCTGTGCCTGACCTAAAAAATCCACTGTGCAGGCTGGAAGGGCACACCCACGTGGGGAGAGCCCTGCCCAAATCTTCATTCACAAAGTTTGGCCATACAATACAATACAATAGTCATCTTTGTAATGAATATTAAGAACATGCCAAGGGACCTTACTTTTCAAAAAATTCCAGTTGTAAACAATATATAGGGCCGGATTCTCTAAAAGGCAATCTAGAGTTCTGGCTTTGTAGACCTTTTTGCTTGTTTTGTTGTCTTTTATTAACAACAAAGACAAAATCTCAATGGAAAGAAAGATCTAATCTGAGACTGTTTCAAAACCCCAGAAGAACCCTATGAGGAATGCTCAGCTGCTTTGTTATATATTATCGCAGACACAATAACAGCTAAACAATAATTATCAGAGCTAGAAAAACACACTCTGCTATTTGCATTCCATTTAAGCTGCAAAATGATAAGCCCAAGTGAAAACCCCTTTTTTAACAATGTAAGATAAATTACCAAAGTGCTATGTCTTAACTAAAATTTAAGCTAAATCAGAATTCCAGGGCACCCTATCAGCAGTGCAAAGCCAAGGATGAAAATTTCTCTCCTCAGTACATAAGGCATTTTTCCAGCTTCCTCCAGATAACTCACTTAGTCAAATTATTTAGTTTTAGGTAGTCCTGCATGGAGCAAGGTGTTGGATTTAATGAACCTTATGGGTCCCTTCTATGATTCTATGGCTTCAGATGCCTGAAATGGTATTTTATCTCGGAAACTCACTGTCAGATCTACCCCTAATATCTAACTTATGATACAACAGTAGGTTCTCACTCTAAGATTGCCATATGGTTCAAATGCCTACTTGACAATAGGTCAAGAAGACATAACTTCTGTGAGAAGTTTGGGGAAAAGAGAAGATATCTGAAAGAATCCTTAGGCAATCTGGTTTCATCATGACTTATTGATTAGAGCTAAACAAGAAGATGAGTCATTATTAGGTGTAATACAGTAACAGATATACAAGGAAGTTACAAAAGCCAACAAAACTTCTTAAACAAAATGTGTTTGGAAAGTCTCTGATGTTAGAAGTTAATCAGTCATTGCTTATTAATGTAATTAGTTAATCCAAATTAAGTGTTGAAATAATTATTTGAAATCACGTTAGGAACAGAAAGTGAAGGTATAGACAATAGTTCATTTGCAAACCTCCTCAATGAATGAAAAATACTGCAACCTATCTTAATGACTGTCCAAAATTCAGTATGAGAGAAATAGACTGACAAGTATGTGAAACTTAAATCTTCTTAAGTCAATTTGAGGCAGATCTATCAGATCAATCTAGAACAAAGCAAGGGTAGCACTAAACCTCTTCTCTCCAGCTCTGTAGACATCACTGCAGCAAGTCTGGCTCCTCCAGGGCTGTGGCACAAAACTGACACTTGCAGCTTGAAAAGTTCCCTTTCTGGGTCAAGCCAAAAGTGCCTTGGGAACCACTGTGACATTCAGTGAAGCATCTTACCTGTGCACAAGTTTGGCTGCACAAGGTGTGAGTCAGGCATGAAAGGTTTTTAATGGTATAGCTTGCATTTTGCCCCAGGTACCTGAAAAAACCTTGAAGATCACGCTGCCCAGGTAAAACCTGTAAGTCTGGAACATCTTTTTCATCAGTCTGAACTGTTGGCAATAGTGATGGTTTAAATACTTTTAATTGGGGAAAATATCTGGCAAGAGATCATTTGAAAAGAGTACATAGGGGTTATGATCCACTCCTAGGTTACTAATAGACTAAGAAGTGACTGGAAGTGACTAACAAAGTGACTGAAAAGAGTTGTGATTATATGTGATAAATGCTGCTTGCTCTAATTCGTGAACCACATAATTTAAACTATTGGTGTTTTATTAACTAACTCAGTTTATTACCATTTGCACTGCAAAATTCCTGAACACTCATGTCTTTCAGTGCTTTATCCAGCCCACTTTTCTTAATCATACAAGGATATGTTATGAACTGGATACAGAGGGGTCTCCAGAGTAAAAGAAGTTTATCATGATGTTCAGCAGACATCTGTCTTTTTTAAACATAAGCTTCATTCTCTCCTTTTATCTCTGAGCAATTCCTCTTGTTGGTGGATTCTGTGTCTTCCTATTGCTTTTATTAAATAATGCTTCTAAAGAGTTTGCCCTAAGTCCTATATCTTCTTTGCTGTCTCTGTCTATAGCTTCTAAATTCTTGTCATACCAGATTTCATAGTCTTCTCAACGTCTAGAAAGCTTTTGATTTTATCAATATAAATCTCAGAGAACTTCACTAACACTATGAGTAGTCTAAATTCTCACCCAAGACCAGGCTAACCTGATGTACACAACTGACAGGAAGACTGATAGCATGGAAGAGATGCATCAGCTACAGTGCATCATCCCGACTCATCCTGTTACGCGTGCCATTAAATTTCAGAGGAAGTGTTGGCATTTGCATACATCCTTTGTATATAAAAGCTATGTAATTTATTTCCAAAGGTGAAAATGAGCAGTAGACACATGCACACATGTTTTTTTGTTTGGAAATTCACTGACTGGATATGTAATTTGACTAGTGTTTTTATATTACAGGAAACTTGGAATGAGAGGAAAGTATTTTCTTGGGGTTTAGAGCAAAAACATTCAGTGACTATCCAGTTATATCCTGTGTGTCCAGTTATATCCTGTGTTAGCCTAAGTCTTCTTTTAGCTTTTTGTACCGAAACACATACTTTTCTGTCTCATCCCAGAGTCCAATGACATCAGTAGAATTGTTCTGAATTTGCAGCAGTAAAACTCAGAACAGAACTTGGATCCGTATCTACCTCATTCAGTCTTTCATTGTAACAAACTTCCAAGCTCATAAATAATCACTGCTCTTCAAATTCTGACCATTCTGCTGATTGAAATATCCAGAACTATATTTAAAGCAAAATTAATAGGTAGAATATTACTAACTTTAAATACAGATGAATTAATTAAATTATTCAGATATTTGAAAGCACTGTTTAAGTAGCCCAGTGTGTTTGTTCTCTTGACTGTGCATTTCTGATTATTTTAAAGGAATTTTGAGTATTAACACTACTGAAGTTATTGCAAAATAAAATCTTCAACACTTCTTTTTATTTGAGCACTGGATTCAGATACTTCATTATATCTTTGACCTCAGTGCTTAGCATGTGAAGGCAAACTGGGGATTTTTAATAGGATCAGTTTCACTTTATCTGTTGATTCATCTGTTCACTTATGATTAATAGTGGCACACATCTGAAGTCATACTGCCCTTATTCATTTCTGTATTAATTTCTAATATGTTGGTTACTATCCTCAAAATTTATATTTCAAGTTTCACTTTCTGCTATATATGACAAGTTGCTTTTTTTCCCCTCTAAATTTTATTGTATTTTCTTCTTTGCATTTATGTGTTTCTAATTACTCTTCCTCTATATATTAATTGTCTGTCCTTGCAATAATCATAGTGGTAAAGTGTCCATTGTAAGAATTTTTTTGCCTTATCATCTGTGTTACAAAATTACCTTTTATCTTATTTCGATAATAATGTTATTTTAACATCCCTTATCCACTTCAAACATCCTTATTTGATTTTAAACAAATAGGAACACAATTGCCTACTGAGTCAGATCAATGACCCATCTGTCCTAATACTCTAATGGCAGTGGGCATGCAGCTTAGGGAGAACACTCGAGTCTAGTGGCTTTCAGCCATCCACTCTGCTTCTACTTCACCACTACTCCAGTTGCCTCCAGTATTAGAAATATCAGGAGGCAGGAGTTTGTCTCTTCCTGATACTTTTTTTCAGATCTGCTTTCCATGAATTTTTCTAATCTTCTCTTATGTCTGCGGAAAGCCTCTGCCACCTGATTATGAGGCATCTCGTAATGAATCTTATTTATTACTGGATCTTGTAAGAAAAACATATATCTATGATTTACAGCTGGTCTCAATCCTGCCAATTTGATTGGAGTCCTTACTCCACTTTAAACAGGATCCCAGAGGGTAACAAGTAATATCTGGTCCTTGAACATCAAATTTATCTTGACACCCGAGACAAACAGTGATACTAAGAATGTGAAGTATGATTTCACAAAAGCAGAAACAGCGAGCCTGAAGAGTGAATACGTGAGCATGAGATTCTCAATAATGCCACCACGACTAGCTGAAGTATATTAATAATAATTTTGCCTTATTTCAAGGCCAGCTCCAGTGTGAATCCCTCAATCTTATTAGATTATTAATCAATAACTTTAAAAATAATTGGCACATGTGTATTCCTTCTTCAGCCCTTAAAAATGATCAATTCTTTACACTCATGTAAAGAATTCAAATAGCAAAGGGAATCTAAATTTCACAGCACATAGAACAGGAAAAAAGAAAACTATCATGCATATTTCTGACATTTAACTTCTCTTCTACAGTCCTTCAGTACAGATTCCACTACTATATGCTCTTCAATCTGGTGTTGTGTCAAAACTAATCAGAATTTCACGGTAATACAATTCTGTCACCTCTTGATACTTCATCAATGTGACTTTGTTTACAAAGTGCAACATTTATACTCTGGGATTCCAGATGCACTGTTAATCATTACTGCTGCACTTCATTTGATATATGCTGTAAACATAGTGGCATATCAACCCCTTGGTAATTGTGTAGACTGGTGTAATTTTTACTACAAACTACTTGCAGTTTTTTGCCATATTGCCTCTTTAATAGGCTTGGAAATGTATCCTTGTAGCTTTCAGTTATAGTGAAGATAAAATCCTTGCTCCGTATTCTTTGGCCACTGTTCTGAGGCCAAAATTGTGTTCATTTACTAACTAGTAAAATACAATGTAAAGTGTTAAAGTCAAGCAAGTTCCATTCACCAAAAGGGTACATACATATATAAATAAATGGTCATTATAGACAGAATGAAGAAGCATGAATTTAAATAATGCAAAAATTTCTATAGAAGGATTTTTGCTTATTGAGTCACAATAAACAACTATTGTAGCAGAAATGAACTGCAGTATCTTCCACCAATATTTGAGGTAATTTATTTTTATTCTTTGCTTTATTAAGCCTCACTTCATAGTACATGATTCACGCATATTCTTGCAATCAGTCCTCATAGTTAATAGGACATTCCAGCATCTGAGACCATTCAAAAAGGGACAGTATGCTAGATGTGGCTCAAGGGTCTACCTAATACGCAGTGTTTATAGGAGTGGAGCATTAGATTAAACTCTTCCCTGTCTTTGAAGTACCATTGTCATTTTTAACACCATGAGAGCAAACCTACAGAGAGACAATAAACAAAAGACTTGTCCAGTACATGAGTTTTTTGTCCATTTTTACATCAGAGATAAATAAATGTTTTAATGTTACAGTGATCAAATACCACTTTCAGAGTACTTTCTTACTTCCAAGAACAGCAGCCTTTGCCTTTCCTTCCCTGAAGTGTTGACTAAATGTTCAGATTCTGTGGACCAATATCTAATTCCTGGAATATCCAGAGTAATTTCTGTTTCCAGTTTTAGAATAAAAAGGTAGGGACAGGAGCAGTGACTCATTTGTATGCTGTGGAAGCTCCTATCAATGGCAGAAGAAGAAAAAGACAAAGAAGTGTTAAGGAAGATATTATTTTCACCAGGGACAAAGGGAGTCTGAATCTTTTACCTCACAGCTTGTTGCAGATGGAATGAAAGAATCCAGCCTTTTTACTGTTGATGGTAGTTTCCAGTGTCTGTCTTGGTGTCCCAGCAGAGTGGACAATAATCAGAAAAGGTTGGTCACAAGTTTCAAGAGGCCCTTGAAGACACTAACAAAGAGGTTCTAGAATTTGTCTTGGAATTTTACAGAATCTCAACACGACAAGAAGAAAAATGTAAGCCAGCATTTAGTGGAGTCAAAAAAGTAATTCATAATAGGCAATAAGTCGTCTGGCTGACTAACATCAGTCCTTGGAAAAACAGTGGAAAATATGGTAACTAAAATCAATTAAAAGAGGCTTATATAAGTGACACTCATATATAAAATTATGTAAAATTTGTCAATTATATAAATGATGCAAAAATTTATAAAAATAGAATCTGGACAAGAGGACTTGTCAAATTACATTTTTAATGAGCTTTGAGTTTCACTCATACTGTTAATGCTGTCAACACAGCACACATAGGTTTCTCTGTAATATTGAGATCACACACAATAGCAGATTCTGCTAAGAATGAATGTTTTATATGTAAAGTGAACTAAAACTGACAAATACATGTGTGTTAAAATGGAGTCAGAAACCCCATATTTTTATACGCCAATTAAAAAAAAATCTGATTCAGAAACCATGCATGAATTTGAAGAGTAAAAAGGCCTTATGTCAAAATCACCGGAAATATATGGCTTGGAGTTTCTCCTTTTGATTAAATGCCTAAAACAGTACAACAGGTACCCAGACATGTCAGATGTGTCCAAAACATATATCTAAAACCATATGGCTCTGTATGAGGAGTGAAAAAGAAATGACCATATAACAATTAATGCACATAATAAGTGTTGCAAAATTGTTTGGTCCAGTCCTGTTATAGTTTCAAAATCTTTCATGGAATTTTTTCTTTTTTTCTCCCTTATCAACACAGAGGTTTGAGAGCTGAAAGCCCAGCCCTTACTACTTGCTCCTAGAACCAGCTACAGCTAACAAAAGGGTGGCTGATAGCTTTGCGTTCCAATTTAATGGCGGGGAGGGTTGGGGGAGGTGAGATGGGTGGGGGGAGAGAGGATTTTTCCATTTTTCTGCCAAATTTTGCTCCTTCAGCTGCTGTGTGTGCGCCAGTCACTGTTTGCTGGGCTGGTGAAAACACGGTTCAGCCCCCAACTTTGCTCAGCCTGTGCTGTCCTTTAGAGAGCGAGTGAGCTCCTCCAATGCTTTCAAAGGATGAGGAGAAAGTCTTTACACTGTGCACAGGAAGGGTTTCACCCCATCCCCTGTGGCCACCAATCCCCACATGAGATTCCAGAATCACCACCTGTCCCTGGTCTCATCTTCACCTTGCTGGAGCCCATGGGTGACTTTTGTGGCCACTGCCTCCCAAGGCATGGCATCGCTTCCAACTGTCTGTATATATAACTGCACTGAAGGGGCAGAGAGAGGACTTGACCTACTTGTAGTAAAGAAGTGTTATCTTTTTCTATATATTTTCTTATTAAAGTCTCTTAATTTCAAAGGTTTTGGTGGTTTTTGGGAAGAGGCCCCCTTCCTAGTCCATATAGACATGTTAGTTTTCTTTAAAACTGAGACAAGCCCTAATGTTGCTCATCCCTGGGTTTTCCTGTTTCAGAGACAGGAGACACTACAGTTACTGCTGAACAGGGCAGCTAAATACTTATAAGCAAAATACCTGAAAATGGCCTTGTCTCTTAGACCTCTGCTGTCGGCGAGTTCAACTTACTGAAATGCTATTTTTTTCTCAAACCAAAACATAAACAGAAGATACTCCAGAAGGCAATTCCAAGAAGTACAAGGTAGACAAGAACAACTTTCATCTTGGAACATTTGCAAATTGTCCTTTTTCAGTGAAAGAAAAAGTCTGCAACTGTCTTTTAGAAATAAGAGGAATCACAATAGGTACTAGGAAATACTAAAGTAAAACCAGATGTAAGATGTCTGTGTTCAAGTGCATCAGTGCAGCTGTTTCAGTGTTGCATCATGAGACTGAGTCAACTCTGCCTTACATAGCATAATACCCAAACAAATTCATGCATTACACCATAGAATGTAGCAAATGTATTACTCAGTCAGTGATGGTGGTGAAGCCAAAGGTAAATCATGTCAGCTCTAAGCCAGGCTTTGCATGTCACCTGGCTTTGCAGCAAGTCTGTGTTTGTGAAGCAATAAGATTGTTCTGGTATTATGGTTTGGCAATTGCAGTAACTTTATGTATCGCATTATGTATTTCCTTTTTCTCATACGTGCAGTTTATTCCAGTGATCTGAGCCTCTCTTTCTCATCCCTTACCACTGAGCCAAGCCAGAACCTTACCTTAACTCACTCTTTGACAAGAGTCAAACACTTAGCACATTTTGAAAGTTGGGGTTTACTTCTTTAGGAGAATTCTAAAAAAGAGGAAAAAAAGAAAAAAATTCTTTTTCTATGTGTTAAATGCTTTTCTCAAATGAGCACTTCTCAGATGTCATTGTATAAATCTTCATATGGTGCTTCCCATCTGCTCTTACATGCTTTCTGTAATGAAATAGTTAAGAGTGCTGATATTTTAAAATACTATTTACATGAGGTAACAGTCTTGCAATGAATGGGGCTGTTCATTCCTCAAACTATGGTTTCTTTTTTAATTTCTCTGCATATTTAGAAATTAGTTATGTTGGATACACTCAGATCACACTGGAAGTATTTAATTTGAGAACCCAAGAGGTACAAAGTAAATCCTTACCTCTTCTCCAGAAGCAAAACAAAGCTCACACAGAGCTCTGATTCCTAGTCATTACCTATATTGAGATTGCATCTAGTAGACAGGCAATGCAGGAATGCTCAGATGTAATCAAAGACATTTGCTCAAGTTATTAGCTTGTATTAATATTGCTGATTCTGTTCTTAAATAAGAAAGCTTAATTTTCAGTTCAGAAATCAGTTTCTCCATCATAAAGACTTAACACTATTGACGGTATTTATAGCCCAGTTGCCATACTGAACAGAAAGATAAAACCAGTACTGGGATATAGAATTACTATTTTTGTTGGAAAACCTTACCTACTGAGACTGACCAGTGAAAAGGTGTCAAGATCTTCATATTGAAGACGTGGTGTATGAAACTAATTAAGAGTTATTCTGAAATGTTTGTCAGAATACATGTCCAGCTCATACAAAGCAGAGGAAAAATGCTTCAAAAATAGGGTACTGGGCTGTTACTGAGAGTTTGTTGTCTTAAGCATGGATGAATAGGCCATCAGCTTGGAAAAAGTAATTAATTCTTCAGAGCAAAACTTTTTCAAATGTAAACGTATACCTCATAAATTTTGTTTAAACCTGAGTCTGTGGCTGAACTGACATACCTGGCACAGAACATCATATTAGAGCTAGTAGAATATTTTTCAAAACAACAATTAACATAGTATGTATTTCCAAAATATTATATCCTTTACCAATAATAATTTGTTTACAATACTAAGTAATACAAAAATATATTTTGATTGTAAAAGAGTACCAGAAGAATAAGGTAGGCTTGTTGGTAGATAAGGGGTTATGAAGCACTTGATGACTGAAACTTACACAGTTATTAAAAGAAGCAATAATGGTAGAATTTGATTTTCCCCTGAGAAATAACACTGTCTAGCATTATGATATAATGGTAGCACAAGGAAAGGGTTTAGGAGGAGAAGTGGTATTAAGCAATCAGAAAGTAGCCTTATTATTTCTCTTATCAGACTGCTTGTCTGGAGTGTTGAGCTCTGAATAGAAATACTCAAAATAAGGAATTAAGCAAGATAAGTAGTAACTTCATGCTGCAAAAGTTGCAACTTATGCCACACAAAAGCATAATATAAGAATTAGCCTACAGACATTTTGTTTAAAAAATTGTTTCTGGCAAATCATCAGAATAATATAATTTAAAACTTCATTAAGCCGTATAAAGCAGTACAACAATGCCTTATCTGTCCAATTCTACAAATAATTTTATATTCTGACTAGTACCTAGGACAACAGATTCTTCTCATTCTCTGTGCTAAGTAATCTATTTATGTTCCCTTTAGTTAATTTACATACAAATCACCTAGATTAAAGTCAGAATTGAGAGTACTATTCCACTTACATTGTGATTTCCCAGATATTTGACAAAATACTAAACTACACAAGATTAAGCAAAAAAAATCAGGTTTAATCTAAGATTATATATTTTGTTTCATTTAACATTAAAACAGCAGATATAAGGAAAACTTTTTGATTAGAAACAGCTGTTATAGATTAGACTAAAGGTCCATCCATAGTATTTTGAAATTAAGAGACACAAAAGTTCCCCGCCACCTGACCAGTCAAAACCTTTTTGTTAAGAAAACAAGAACTAACAATACCTAGTAGCACACATATCATATTTCTTCAAGTATCAAGTTGCTTACAATTCTAGACTAGTATCTACCAATTTGCCTAACACAGTTATAAACTTACAAAATTATAAATTTCCCACCCCAAGCCATCCCTTAAAGTACTTCATTAAATCACTGCCAAGCAAGTTACCTTCCAGCCATCAGCCACCAAGCAGTTCTAAGCAGGAGGTTACATATCACAGTGAATTTCAGCTGTTTCTTGAGTTCCTTTAAAACTCTCAAGCAGTATCAGCTGGGTCTTCTGATTTGACAAAATAAACATTAATAGTTTGTTCTGTAATCTCCTTTAATGAGTAATCTGATGTGCCATATGAGCCATGCAGCAGGGGAGCTCCCTCAAACTCCTCTATAAAGAACTCAGAAGCATAAATTTGCTCCTTTATTTTTGTGGTGTTTTGTCTTGTTTGCTTGGGGGTTTGTGTGGGGGTGGGGGTGGGGGTAGAAGCTCTACAAAAAGTAACCTTTCTTAACTGTATGTCTTTTACAACTTGAATTTCAAACTGCTTTTTCACTTGATCATTTCACAGCTGAATGTGATAAACAGCTAAATGTGAATGTGTTGTTTAAATATGTACATTAATAATTTCTAACAGTTTCATGCATTATCAACAAAATGAATTTTTTTCAGGACATATGTCCGTTTATGAAACACCAGAAAAAATTAAAAACTGAATTCTGATGGTACAAAGAACAATTACATAGTTCTTGATGTTTTAGTCTTTTCACAAAATAATACCTGGCTGAAAATCAAGTCAACTTACAAGCTGGAACACTAGAATATTGATGGACTTTCTGACTGCCCAAGGTTATTTTTCTGTGCAGGCAGAATATTGTTCAGAAATAGTCTCCTACTAAGTGACCAGCCGGGATGCATCCTATCTGATGTTGTGTCACAGCGTGTTTAGAGGCCAGTATAGGGCTACTAACAATTCTCATAATCAAAAAACCCAACAAGAAGCTAAGACTTCTTCCTCTTCTTTATTTTTGTTTTTTGATTGGGGTTTTTGATTTTTAAGAACCAAGTTCCTCTTCCCTGGGACTTCTCCACTGTTACTTTTTCACTGAATGAGGATGGGTCATCCATGTCTAAGATCGCTGATGTTGCCCAGTGGCTTCCACTCTAATTGCTCTTTTGTGGAAGAAAAAAAATCAGTTTTCCTCTGCCCCAGATTCTACTCATCTGGGGCATAGACAGTAAGACAATAAATCTGTAGGAATTTGAGTCCTTTGGAATTTGGGAGGAGGAGCATCACTGATGTTCTCATGGTTTTAAGTCCCCCATAAAGAAGTATTAATTAATGCAAGGCTAGCAAACATTAATCCTGAAATAAGAAGTAAAGATCAATGCTATATTCACTTCAAAACAGGGGCAAGCCCAGTTTCTTACTCTTTGGTCTTGTCCATAAATATTATATTACTAGAGATGTTAATTTTTTAACTGTTAAAAAGGAAATATTTTCTTCCTGAAATTCCAGTGTAGTTCTGGCATTGGGTCCTATACAAGCCAGTATAGGATCACACATTTCCATGAAACAAATCTACTGCTGTGTTGAGGTATTTAGCAGGGCAAAGAAGACTGAAGAGCACTGTTATCAGCGGATGCTGTGATGGCTGCCTTCAGCAGGAAATTGGCTCTGCTGGCCTTGCTCAAAATACAAGCATACTACTAGCCTGGGGCCTCAATCTCGAACCAGTGTCTTTATATGCTGGATATAAATATGGTTTCTCAATCCTGGAGCTACATTTTAGCACTGTGATCATGAATTACTGAGAACTGCTGCATATCAAGACAACAGAAGGTTAAGTAGCACTTGGCTATCACTTTTCTCTGACCTATAGCATTTCTTTGAGAAAAATCATCCAGTACCTATTCAAAGACTCCAGGTGACAGAGAACCTTCTACCTACTTAGTTAACTATCTATGAGGTATTTAGGTTGGAAACCAATTACAGATAACCACTAAATTTAATTTTCTCTACAAATTGCCTTGTAAACCAGGTAGTTCATATAGGGAAGACAGGGCTTTTTGAGCCATAACTTCAAGACCTAAAATAAGTCTTGTAGAATTGGTCTAGATTCTGTTCTATTTGTGAACTTTCATTTCAGTTAAAGGCTGAAAGCCTTTGGATAACACACAATAAAAAGACAATCATAGAATGGATTGGGTTGGAAGGGACCTTAAAGACTACCTAGTTCCAACCCCTCTGCCATGGGCAGTGACACCTTCTAGACCAGTTTGCTCAAAGCCCCTCAAAGACTTATGCCTATTCAGTTTCATCATGTGGTCTCAAACCTGCTCTTTGCTCCAATCCAAGAGATTAAGTGTGGTCTCAGAATAACTGAGTAAATCAGAGTGCTTTGAAAAATATATGCTACTTCAATCACTGCAAGTAATTTGAATTTCTATTCATGTTTCTGTTGGTGAAATGGTTGAAAGTTGATAAATTTTCTTTTCCTTCATTTGAACTAATTCTTCCCCAGCCTCCCCACAGATTCCAGATCAGCAAAGCATTTATACTGTATTTAGGAGTAGGCCTTGTGCTCAGATACTCTGGGGGAGGTTGTTCATTTTCACATGTGTTTTGGCTTTGTAGCAGTACTTCATGGGCAGATGGATTTCTGATTTCATTAATTCTTTGTTTGTGAAATGTGTCACTTTGTGCCTGTGTGTGGCTAACAACATAATTTCCTGAACAGAACACACATCTGTATGTCTCACCTTGTCTACTGTTTCAGATAAATCACTGTAGCACTGTGCTAAAAATCGGTAAAACTCAAAAGCAACAAGAGAGTTACTGTTTAGATATAAGCATCTCTGAAAAGCTTGGAATAAAAGCAGTATATAGAAGTTAGAGGCAACGTGTGTTGGATCTATAACAGGATATAGTAGTCAAAACACTGCAGAGCATCTCAGGTTTAGGGATTCCTAGTTGAATTGGCTTTCCTTCTATAACAAAGTTGAAGCTGGCACTTTTTTCATTAAGAATCCATCCTTTCGTAGTTATCTCTCCAACATTCCAGTTGTTTTTCCCTAGGAGTTTGCTTATTTAATCAAAATGGATTAACTAGGTCTCATTTTAAAGATCAGCTCAGTTCAGCATCTGATAAACCTAATTTCTACATAAGAGCATGTTTTATCATTGGGAGCCGTAACCTGATAAATTACAGGCTTACTGAATGGCTGAGGCTGTAAGATAAAGGAAGGAAAAATTTCCCTCATGATTTTCCTTAGAGACAGGATAAAATCACAAGGTTTACAGCTGTACTCTACAAGCTATGATCAGAGTTGCTAATTACAAAACAGGATTCTCCTGGTCCTGTGGGGAATATTCACAAATGCAACTCCAAATTAAAAACACCTGTATAAAAAACTCTAGTAGTGATTCAGGGGTGACTGCTGCATGTTGGATATAAATGGAAGGATTTGTTCACTTTCTCTTGAAGGGTGTGAGGGCAATTTTTTTTTCCAGAGGTTTCACTGGGTGTTTATCTAAGTTGTGCATTTTAACTATTGGCCAGCACTTAAGCAATGCAAGTCTGCCTGCTTGGCACAGGATAAATATGGTATCGTCTTCAGGGAGTGTTATATGCAAAGGCAGCAAGCTTTCTGCTGCAACTTTTGAAAAAAATGTGATTTGAATTCTCAGCTATAGTCTTCCTGCTTCATTGAAAATGACTACTTGAGATGTTCACAGAAAGCAGGTTTCTTGCTCAGGTAATATCAAGGTTTATACAGGGCATGGAAAGATCACACTGTGCTCTCTGGTTTGCTCACCTGTGCAAGGGAGGAATTTGTTTTGCATGTGCAATTACTGAATCTAGTCAGACAAATCATAAGGAAGGGACAATAAAAAGCTGTGGCTTTTTATTATCTGGCTTTGTTGGTTGGTCTACTTAAAGCTTTCACTTGCATTTCTGATGTGGGATATGTACTTCTGTTAGTAAAGGTACCTGATTCAGGTACAAACCACAGTGAAAACAGAACTGTTTGTAGTTAGATTGAAAATCTTACCTTTAGTGTAGTATATAGTAAAAAAATGGAGTTTAAGGTATATATTAATTTGCAAGTCCATCTCAGAAATTTAATTGCAGTTCTTGGACAAAAACAGCTGATCTAATCATATAGTGGGGGAAAAGAAAAAAAGAAAAAGGGGTGGAAAAAAGGAAAAAACAAAAGCAGCGGGAAGTCTGGTTGTCTGTACTCTTCTTCCTCCTTGGTCTAGAGTCTGCCAAGTGTGAAACACAGTTGAGTGCATTGTAGTTGAAAATTAAGTTTCTGTCAGGCAAACCAAATACTAACTTGGTACTAACAAACTTCTGCTAAGCATTCATAAAACACTTGATATATACCTAGAAAGTATTTCAAGACAACATTATAGAAGGCATAATGTGAGCACTAGATAAGAGCTTGCAGTCACACACAGAAAAGGGAGCAAGAAAGAACACCATTCCACTATCAATGTTTCTTCCCTTACAAAACATTTGGCATCTGCATCTTGCAGTTTCCCCTGGCAACTCTCTACTATCATAGAATACAATGTCCCAAGGCTACACTCCATTACACTGCACCATCTTTTCCTTTTTTTTCTTGCTCCACAAGCTTTAATGAAGCCCATCAAATTTGCACAAGTGCCCTATTTACTATACAGAGATTACGTCAAAAGAAACTATGTTGGCTTCCTATTAATGCTTGAAGATTGGCAAATGATCACGAAAGTCGATTGCTGTTCAGTTTGCTAAGTGATGACATGTATTGCTGCCTTGCCTAATTACAGCAAATGAGATGTTTCCTGTAGTGGAAAACAATACTAACAAATTGTTAAGTCTTAATGTTTTAAGGGGAGTAGTGTGTCTTGAGAATCAATTGAAGTAGAGCTTTGGAACATGAATTTCTGTAGATGTTTTTTCATCATTTTATTTAATGTGTATTTATGGATATTTAAACTAGAATTCAAGAGAAATAGTAAGTCTTTAAAATATACATGATTGATCAATTGCCCAGTACCATCTTTTCTCAACTGATTCAGAGCTGAACTGTATCCAGAACTGAATTTGTACACTGTTTTGTTTTCATAAGCTTTTCCCCATAAATCACCTCTGTTGAGTTACAAGAATAAAGGAATATTTGGCAAACAGTGCAGTAAGCACTAGTAAACAGAATGGTAAAGACAATCTACAAATAAATTTCAGGGTGCACAGAGATTAAAGAAATGGGCATTACCACAAGAAAAATAACAGAAATTTACCTCTAGCTGAGATTCTAGTTCTCACACTGAAGGCAGTAAGGATACAGATTTTTTATTTTTTTGCATGTGCATGCATATTCTTTCTATTTTTCAGTCAGTAGTTCCCCAGGTTATGCTTTTACACTGAGGGATTATTAGGACATCATGATAACTCCTACACACAGTCTTTGCCTAACTTCTGCATGTAATTTCAATGTCTATAGCCTTGCATCTAACAAAACCAGTTAGTGTGACAGCCTTTGGCTCTTTGTAAAGGATGACACTGATTTCCTTCACTTGTCACTTAACTAAGAGGGAGGCTGGATCAATCAATCAAATCTTTTCAGTGTAATATTAAAGAAAATAACTGTTGTTTAACCTTTACTTACAGTGTAGAATTCATCCTGAAGAAATGTCTCCTAACAAAATTCTAACTGCAAAACTTAATGCTTTTTATTTTCCTCAGACTGAGCTGAATTGAGTAAATGAAATAAAAATCATGCTTGTGGCTTCATGCTTGAGAAATTGCCTGTTAAATCAGGACATTGCCCACTCACCTCTGATTTTGCTCTTGCAGCTCAGAGAACGAAACAGATTTCCACAAAGGAAACTTCAAGGAAGTTTCTTAAATACATATGCCAGGAGCAAATAATTGTTATATATTAATGTAGTGAATAGTGTTGGAGGTTTCTAGGTAGATACCTCTCCTGGCCTCTCTGGAAATTTCCAGTTTGATGCATTGAGCTGAGGAGAACCTCAGTACGATCGATTCAGCAGTGTGTTGAGCTTGTGTTGTGTTCTGATGATCAGGAATTGTTGAGAAGCTACAGGAGGAGGGGGACCTTTAGGGCTTGTTTGGAAAAAACAGGAAAGGATTCTCTCTTTGAGCCTAGGGAGAAGATTGATTAAGGTTTTGTTGGAGCATGTCAAGGAAGATTCCTCTAACTGCTGAGCACCCTCATTTATAGCCAGACTGATGCAAAGTCCATGGAAGGATTGAGAGATATAATGTGCATATCCATTCAGAGGAATTTGTAGTAACAAAATCATCTCTCTTCAGTGTATTTTGTTCCCATCAGTTTCCCTTTTTGTCATCTTGTTCATGATCAAGCCCTATGTGTTTGATCTCAAACATCTGTGGTTTACTCTAAAACCAAAAATTATGATTCTTTATAAATTTCATACATACATAATTTTAGTGCTACTGAAATGGAAAAATTTGGAAACATCTTCCTGGCTGCTCTTTTTAAGGCAATTTTGATGTAAATTACAGACTTGCTGTCTTTTCACTGTGTCTCACATTTCCTTCCTTTAAACTCCCCTTTAACATTTTCTCCCATCTCTTTCCCTGCCCTTTCTCCAGAGAAGCCAGTATCTCATATCCTGTTCTCTGAACACTGTTCATTTGCATGACCTCTACTACTCTTGATTACTGTAATGAGTGTCTTTAGTAATTATCATCATCCTGTTCTGTTTTTCCATGGCAATACCCACTTTGGTGAGTTTCAGATTTATAAAAACAAGTTTTATATTAGCAAAAGATTAAATACTTCCTCTCTTCCCCAATAATACTTGTACACTTTTAATAAATTAGTAACTTTCTCCAGGAGTCCTGAATAAACTTACAGTTGGCCTAATGGAAGTGACTCAGCTGAACTGAGGACATCAGCTGTTGAACTAATGTGCAAGGAATTTCTCTGTGCCTTGAACATTTTCATGAGCACCTCTGCTTTACTTAATAGGTATTTTCAGTAAAAAAAAAAAGAATTAATAGTGTTGAATGTGTGTGCCTATTACACTCTCAAATGATTTTTAAGTACCAATGGTTGTAGAAACCCCTGTCCTCTCAGAAAGCTCACATTGTAGTAAGAGAATGCAGCAGGGAAGTGCAAGAAGAAATTTCTGCTTGTTACTTGTGTTTTGTGAATCATGGACCAGGATTTTACATTGATAGGTGCTGAGCAAACACAAGTAAAATATGTGACCCTCTTTTTGAGACAGCAAACAGTTTCATGTTGTTGATAGTGCTAATGGGATATACTTTTGGGTTTAAAACTATTTTTCACTATTTTAGTGCAGTACAAATGAAAAAATTTATCTCAGTTACAGCCTTTTGCCATTATTAGTTCCCACTGAGTTTAGCTAGTGCTTGGTCGAACTGTTCTTTCTGGAAAGCAATTATCTACACAATATGAATGCATTGTCTGCAAGAACTTCAAATGAGCCACCAATTCCCCAGCTGAATCTTGCCTGTCTGGAACACAATGGCTCCTGACAAGCTGCAGATACTGCTATCATTCAGAAAAACAGTCAGTATCTCTGTAAGTACCTATGTGGTGCTGTTCAAAGTTTTAAGACCACTTCAGGTGTTCCATATAGATCTTGTCTACCTAGAACTGTTTCTGTGATGCTCACATCTAAGCTGGCTCATTCAGTAGCAGCACAAAGCAGGGGCGAAACCACAGTGGGCAGCCTGAACCTGGCTGGGTTGGCATGGCCTAGCACACACCACAGCATTCCCTTTGCAAACTTTTGGAGAACATATCAATTCCTCTTTTCAGGGAGAACTCCTCTCCTCTCCTTTGTACATTTACTAAAAAAACCTTTATCCTCCTACAACAGCAATTACATAAGAGTTTCATTGTATGCAATGGAACTAAAAATTTCAAGTACAATACGTGAGCACAAGTTTGGATATAGGGTTGTTGGCAAATCCTGGATGAGTCCTTTTACTCCTATGGATCTTTAGTGGGATAGAGATTAATGGCTAATCTCAGAATTCAACATTGCTTCTTGAACATGTAACCATTATTTATAGTGCTACATCGAACTTTAGCTAGGCAAGACTTTTGGGCTTTTCATATTTGGGTAGAAGATGCTTTCTCAGGAGATTGCTAGTGCTTCTGCACCCAGGCACAGTGAAAAATCTTTCTAGTAACTTTACAGTCCCAATAAAAAATAAACACATTTTGCTTCATGTTGTGAGTAAAATGTAAGTCCTCGAGTCAGAATTTCTATTTTCTATATCAACCCAATCTTCATCTGTTTTCTCTAATTTCAGTGTTTCATCATTTCTATTCCTTAATACTAGTTCAGATAATAATTGTGATTCCTTATTGCCTCTATGCATGTTTATATGGTAACTACAGTTGTGTCTGAGCAAGACAACAGTGAAAACAGAAGATTCCGATAGAAGAAACTCTCATACGAAGTATAACAGCGTCTTGTGTTAAAGAATTGCTCCTTCAGTCCATGTCAAATATTTTTAAAGAAATTTTAATTTTAAATGAACCTCTTTAAACCTGTGCTGTGTAAGAAATTATCCTACTGTCCTCTGACTTTGAAATTCCTGGGATGGGATGATGTAGCTGACTGGAAGATAAAAAAGGAGACTTCCACTAACCAGTATTTCCACCGAGTGACTAACCCAGTGGAAACAGGAATAGGTACTTTCTTCCACACCTAACATATTGACCTCTCTTTAAAATATGTAAAGATCACTTGAAGTTTATAATGGTAAATACTGACAGTTCATAGAAGAATAAGAAATATATGGTTGTATGTGTTTGTGCGTCTGTGGTATACAGAGCTGCAGTCCAAAGAGGATTTTGTGCATAGGCAAGGAAGTCTAAATTGAAATTTCAGAAATCAAAGTCGTTGTTTATGTTAAGAGATCAACCAGATTGGTTTTATCAATATGTGTTTCACAGTCCGGATCAGACAACTGGATATCTCAGTGTGTGTGAGTGGTCTGCAACACTGCTGCTGTTTTAACAGGGCATTGGCTATCAAATCTCTCCTGATCCTCCATGTGTAGCTGAGTTAATCTCTGAGCATCGAAATCATCTTCTTCTGTGTGTAAGGGCAGGCCACATGTTTGCTTTTGCCCCTAATCTGGGTCATGTTTAGTCTGTTTATATATCTCATGGGTGAGACACTTTGCCTTTAGTATTAAAAGCTAAGCACGCTGGAAAGATTGAGGACATGTAAAAATATGTTTCTGTTCTCCACAATACTTCTTGCTGGTTTTCTCTCTTTTCTGCTCATTTTTGTTCTTTAGTAATTTCCATTTATGTCAGATTTGCCCTTATTAGAGATTGATTTCTTTCCTGGTACTGAATGATCTTAGTCATCACAGAAAGATATCCCTTAGAAAGATATCTTAGATAGAGGGCAATTGCATTTCAGTGTAGCTGCTGGGATTCTTTAAGCATGACAGCTGCAATTCCTAGAATTTTGATTCTGTGTTTTCTCTTCACTGCACAATAACCTGGAGTTTTAGATGAGATCCAGACTGTAGAAGTACACAATATGTAGCCATACCTGTCAACTGCATAGAACAGAAATTTATTTTAATAGTCTTTATTTAGGTATTATTTTATATTTATATATATATATACACATACTATTGAGACATGGATTCAATCCCATAGCTTGTCTTGACCTTGATTCCTAATAGTTACTGCTGGACAATAGTTGGAAAAACATCTTTCCATGTGCACTTTGTGACTCTGAAAATGACATTCAGATAGAAGCATTATGCAAGACAGAGATCAAAGACAGCTACACTGTATGTACCTTGGCACTGCAAGCATCTGGAAATGGGATTGTGTATTTTAAGAGTGCAAAGCAGGAACACCAAGCACCTGGTTTACAGGCTGGATCTAGAAAGTTTACAGGGAAAGAGTCCTGCTCATAAAACCAAAGTGTGTGTGCAGGAGGAGTGTGGATCAGATACAGTAACAGGGAGCATTAATTGAGGCCCTGTTTAATGCCTTTAAAAAGTCATTCTAAATTGCACTAAAGGACAGCCCTAACCTCCAAAACCTAGAGGACATTGGTAGCTATGTCATATCTTTAAAGTATTTCAGTGGCTGGATGCCACAACAACTTTGTAATTCCCGCTGTGCTAAAAATGTCCTTGATGCTAGTTAAAAAATATATTCATATTGTCAGATCAGTGTGTTACTGCTGTAATTGTTATTCTACCCCATTGGGGATCACATTTTTGTCCTCAAAAATTAACACTTATAATGAGTCCCAAAGAAAGTATGTTTGTAATTTCTTACATTTAATGTTATACACTGCCTTTAGGACATGAAATTCATTTTCCAGTGTCCTACAAGAATTATACACCAACAACATTTCTACATTACAAAAATTGGAATAGGTGGGTCCTAAGATTTTTAGAAAAGGACCAACTTTTCAAATCATCGTTTACATGAGCTTGCAACTCTGATATATATGTATAAATAGGGTAGCATAAATCATAAACAAAATCTAAGCTTTAGGTAAGTTAATCTGTGCCTACTAAAGACAAATGGCACACTGAAACAAGAATTTCTATGTGCAATTTTATATGCAGTTCCCCATAATTTTCAGTAACCTAGTTTCTTATATACCCTGAGTTTTAAATCAGCATTATATGTTGATGGATTGAATAGATGAAGTCAGATTGCTGGAGTTGATTCTTCTCCTGGAGGTCACTGTCCTCACATCAAGAGCAGCTGAATTGTACATGAAGCAGCTCCAGAAAGCACATCAGTGAAGCGGGGGCAGCCTCCAGGTGATACATGGGTTGATGAACTCTAGGGAATAACGACTTCCATTACCAAGTTCGCCCATAGCCTACAAATCCAGTGGAAAGCTATGGTCTTGGTTAAGGTCTGTGGAGATGTGGATCAGAAATTTTTGGAATTAGAGAACTGAAAAAGGAGGAAGGCAGCTGGCAGAAAATCAATGGTTTATCTTCTGTCAATATTGTTGCTAAGGCAAGTTGTCTCAAAATGTGACTGCATTCTGTAATTTACAAAATTACAGATGCTTGGCACAACATCAAAGCAACCTGTATTTGTCCCTGATGAATTTGCCTTCACAAGAGGATCTGAACATTTACATGTTTCCCGTCTTAATTATTTTGCCCATTTATTGAGATTCTGAATCTAGGTGAAGCAAAGTTGAAGATTAGCATGGATGAAGCATCTACACTGTTACACTGACTATATTCTCCATAAGCATATCATCATTAAGTATAGCAGGTGTAATAGAGTGAAGTGAATGGTGAGCTCCCATTGACTTCAAAGATTTTATCTGTTATGTATCATCTCCACTGTTTTCCTGACTTTCCTACCTTACCTAGTGTTCACATCTTTAGCATTTGAATGAATTCATATTAGTTCCAACCTCCTCTTTTAAAAGGTTTATAATTATCATTCATTTAAAGGTTCAAACTGCATAGGAAACCACTGCAAATCATTGCTGTTCTTTGACAGCGACCAATCTGTTGGTGTATAAATGTCATTGATTGTACACTGCTACATGTGCTTTAATTTCACAAACTGTTTTACATGTATGTAATGGTAATTAGGGATGCTGGTTTTGTGAAAGATGGTAAGGAAATAAAGTTTTTAGACCCCTACAATGTCCTTCCTCTTCTGGGGAGGAAGTTACATTTTGGCTTGAATTTAAGACAACACAACACTGAGAAGATTTGAATAAGACAGGTAAGAAAAAAAAGATGTGATAAACTGAGACTCAAACCTTGCAGTCTGGAAGAGATTGGCATCTTAGACCTGCGGAGAATTTGTTACTCTTGTATGTTTGCAAGAGAACTCGTCCCTTTTGCTTGGCTTGGGAGTGTTTTTCTCTTTCATCTGATTATGCTAGTTTTATCACTCCAGTGACTAATTTCAAACAATGAAGTAAAATTACAAAAAGGTTAAAAACCTCAGTGAACTAGGGTTACTGCTCAATCTGTATATTTCCAGTGCTGAGGAGGGGCATCAGCAGGGGCACTGGGGCTTGCACCATGCACTTACTCTTCTTTCTTTCTGATAAGCACATAAACCAGAAAAGTAATTTGTCTTTATTTCTGTGTATTAAAGACATAACTTATCATGAAATAAATACAACTTTGTGAACTGCACAGATTGTTTGAAGAGAGTTCATTTAAAGCTTGTAGACTGTATGGAAATCCCAAAACACAGGGGTGGTGCAGTCTGTGGAACAAGGAGGAAGAAAATAGGTGGACGGCTATACAACTAATGGGCCAAGTACTGTTACTGAGCAAAACCAAACGATTTTCACTAATTTTCATTTGCACATCTCAATATACTTCTCGTCCTCAAGGCCTACATCTGCTGGATCAGACTAACATATTTCAATTCAACAGGATAAGAAAGTAAATCATTATTAGTGTCAGGTCAGAGCTAAAAATCCCTTTGATAGATTAAATAATCCTTTTATAAAATGTTGGTCTCAGTTTCATTTCAAGCAATGCCTATTTCACAGAAAATAAAATAGAAATAAGAAAAAAAATCTGCAAATTCTAAAAAACTTAGTAAAATGACTAAGTAGTAAAATTCATTGAAAGTTCTAAAAATAGTCCTCCTGAACCTAAAATTTTACAGGTGTCAGGGAAAAAAAAAAAAGAAAAGGAAAGGAAAAAAAAAGCAAGAATGAAGCTCTTTGTAGTTCATGTATGTCGAAATTAAAATCTAGAAATAGCATACCATATTCCTCAGTATTTTTCAAGAAAATATTTACCTGTGTATTTATCTGTCTAAAACAGTGATGCAGTACAAATTCTTAAATATTAAAATGAGGCTTTGAATTGGAAACTACCATTTCATTGTTTTCCTATCTTTCCTTACTTAGTGATCATAGAATATAAGATACTCAGCTCAACAAATAAGGGTCTTTTTTTTTATCTTGCAATGCTTTTTCACTTCCAAAGTTTCACTGGTTGATATACTAACCTTTCTGACACTGTGTTTAACCCTTTGATGCAGAATTACATCTGAGTTTTTTCTGTTGTTTCAATTTCCTCTATGGCATATAAAAACATTGCTTTTGGTTTAACTCTTCTTTTTCAACTGTTTAGGCACCAGGAGCTTCATAAAAGTAAACCACTGGCTGAAAAGGAGATAAAAAAAGTGTTTGCACAAGTTAGGAGAAGTATCAGCAACAGTGGTATTAAAAAGATAAAGTTTTGGATATGCTGATCTTTCAGCTCTTTATGACTTAAAATTTTCTCTGAACTTGTTCGGACTTTAGTGGGAAGTTGTGACACGCAGTTATGAGTGATAGAGTGAAGACAGAAGTACCCAGCATTGGCCGAAGTAAACATTTGTTCTCTTTTAGGTAAGGAAAAAAACTATTCACTGTTCTATTCTGAAGTTTCTTGGGTTTGGAATCAAATGTCATATTATGAAGCTAAAAAATGTTTTTGCATATAGTCTGACCACTAAAACAAATATGAGTCATTCACAGCAATGTTTTCTCACCCTTCTTTTGCAGTTCCTGGGAACTGCATGTCATCTTTGTCACATGCAATGAAATCCTTTGTGCCTACATCGAGCATTTCCTGTAGCTATGCAAACTACACTTCTGGCAGCATGGCTTTATGCTGACTTTGGTGGCTTTGGCACTGCTCTGTGCACTGCTGGCCAGGAAGCCAGGCTCAAGGGTGGGCCATGCTCTTGTCCTTTTCACTAGTAATTCAACCAACACCCTTTGTAATGTTTTAAATGCCACAAAACAGAAACCAGACTATGACTGGACCCCAAATTAGTTCATAATACTCATATATGCAGTTCTTCTTTTAATAATTCAGTATTGGGGTCACCCTTTGTTGGGGTAATGTAGATTAGCTTAGCAGCAGTCAGAGGAGGCAGAGACAACTCAGGCTGCAGTGTGATCAGAAGGCTCACCGAAGAAAAAGGACTTTATTTTTAGTAACAGCTTCACTTTTATCTACTCCTGCATATAACATGCCAGTACACTATTGGTCAGTAGTTCACCTCACATACATGGAAACATTCTACTGGTTACAAGGCATCCACATTTTACAGGTGGTTCTCTGGTCCTTAAGGATGCATTCATCAGTCACCTCAGACCTTAAGAGATCCACACACACCCTGTCACCCCCACAATTCAGGGATCACATCTGCTGAAAATGAAGGTCCACGCAATATTCTAGATCATTGCCCAAAAATAGTGGGCACTTGAAATTCTCTTTCTGATGCTTTCATCATCCTATATAATGCTTGTGAAGCTCACCCAATGCTGTGTATATGAACTACCTAATCCATAGATGAGAAATTATTTGTATTCTTTTGATTTTAATAATAATATCCATTTTATTAGAGATATTTCCTATCACTAAAACTTATCAATAAATATATAGAAGTAAGTGGAAATGTTTTCTAAATATCTAGACATATTACATAACTCCAAATGTTCTTAGGTCAAACCAAACCAAGTGAAAATTCTTGAACCTTTCTTCTTTTCTATAGATTTAAATATACTGGACTATATAAACTTTACACAACACTAATGTGATACATTAATTTTTTTATAAACTGCAGAACTAGCCTTCTATGTAGATACTTTCTCCCTAGCCTCAATAGAAAAATTATTACCAGTAATACACAGGTAGTTCATACCTAATTCACCTACTGTTACTTAGGGACTTGCATGCCCCCAGATCTCCTACTGTGTAAATTTCCTTCTTTCTTCAGTACTCTATCCACCTAAATCCTGAGGGTACTTGTGTATGGGCACCTAAATCTCTGTATGTGCGTAGAATTTATTTTCTACCCTGTGAAATAGGAGGTAGTTTGCAAATTCACGGTGCTGATCATCTGCCCAAAGGCCCTTGTCTTCTCCATTGCCAAGGAAATGTCCAAAGTCAGCACAAATGGCCTGAGAACCTACTGTAATAGCTGGGCTCAGATCACAACTGTTGTCCACTACTACTTCCAACATTTGAGATGGAAAAAAATATAAGAAAGGCACTTTTCTTCTGCACATATATCCTTGGCTTTACACTGTACAAGCAGAAAGAGAAAGCTAAAAGGAACAGAATAATGTAAAAAATACTCTCTTTTTAAACTCAGCAATTCAGATTAGAGCAGATGCACAATGGGAAGAAGCCTAGGAAGTCTAAGAGGGCATAGGGGACAGTTAGAGGGAAGTTACTTGCCAAAAACAGCTGGATTTCTACATCATATTGGAAAGGATGTCTGTCAATAAGTAGGTAGCAACAAGGCTGGAAAGTTGGACAGAATAATGTGCAGAGAAGTTTGAGAGAGCTGGAGAGTATTCCCTTGAGGTAGAGACCTTTCTTGGGAGCAGTGTAATCTTGTTATGACAGTACTTTGAATCCCAGAAGTCTAAACCATACACCAACACATCAACTTGCAGGTCAGATAAATGAGGTCTACAGTCATGTCAGCAATCTGTGTCCTCCTTTGGGGACCACCTCGCTATGAAAAACATCACGCACTTACCCACCTCCACACTCATCTGAGTCATATGGCCCTCAGTCATTTCAGAAGACCCTGACCCTCAGCTGGTCACCAGCCAATAGCAGCCCCTGTCAGTTTACAGAGGGTTCTGTAAATTGCACTGAATATATCTCACAGATCCCAGGTGAAGAAGAGAATTGTAAGGGAATGTCTTTCACAGACTGTGCAAGAATGCTTCCAGAATTCACTGCATCTGTAACAAGACTAATAGGAAGGAATTAATTGGTAAATAAACAGGCATAGGTTATCCACATCTAGTCACTACTGAACAATTTCACATAATTCAGCCTGGAGAAACTTGCTTTTAGAAGTATCCCAACTGCAATTAGAGTGTAACATATGAACTCACCTGCAAGAGTAGTGTATCTGTTGTACTGAGGTGTGATAAGCATAAACTTCCTTGACGTTATACTTTGATTGTGGTAGTCCACCCTCTCCTTTCCTTCTTTTCATGAGTGCAGAAGTGTATGACTCTGTGCTAGTTGTTCACCTGTATTGTCCTCTGAAAATAAAGTTGCAACAGCCTTTGCAAAGAACAACTTTCATCACAGAGTCTTCATCATCCTCAGATTTACATGGTTACACCCCAAGGAAGAGTAGCAACACTTTGGGGAATCACTGTAATATCTACAGCCTTGCATTTCAGGGTAATTTTCAGGGGAATTGAGGAATGTGGAAAGGAAGAATCATGCATTAACTCATTCAGCAGTGATAGCTTGAAAAGGATGCCTCTTTTTCCACTTCTTATTCCTAGCTGCTTATTCAGATGTCACTGACAGGAGTATGAAGAGCAATGTGTGGTCCTGTGCTGGAGTACTCCCTAAAGATCATCAGGGTAGAAATAAAGCAATGGGAAGAAAGTGGAAGCAGGCATCTTTTTCCCTGTCCATGCACAGTGCCTGCCATTCTATCATGTGCAAACACAATTTTTACTGGCACTCAGATGATTTTTTTTTTAAGTTTCAGAGATTATGTCTGGGTATAAGGCATATGGTTTGGGTGAGGCCAATTAAGCAGCCTCTCTAATAATCAGCTTCCTTTCCAAAGACCACAATGGAAGGATTGTAGATTTGAGGAGGACTATCATTCCATGGTAAGAGAGAGCATGTCTTGGTGTGCCACCTATGTTGAGAAAGGAGAATAGATAAAGACAAATATTAAAGTGTCTCCAATGATCAGCCACGACTATGAAAGGAAGTCAAATAAAGTACTTAATCAAGCAGTTTTGCTCAAAGAGGCAGGCTCATGAATTTGAGGAATTTCCATATGTACACTGAATACTTGTTCTGAAGAGAATGAACCAAAGTGTCTGAGTCTAGTTGATCTCTTTTTTCAAGAGCTGCATGTTCAAAATCTCCCATTATAGCAAAGATCTGTGCTTCAGACAATCCTGCTAATTGCTAACAAAAAAAGTTACCCGCTTTGTCTGCCTAGATCTGCAGCAGAATCCCAGCAATGCCTATCTTCTTGTCCTTTGTCTTATCACTCAGACTTCCAATACATGTTTTATGCTGCATTTTGAAAATCTGAGTAAGATTTGAAGCATAATCTCCTTCACCTTTTTCTCTTGTTTCCTCCTATTGCTCCAGAACAAGATGTGCTCTTGGTATTAGTATTCCAGTCACATATTCACAAGACTGTACCCTACCAAGTTTCTGTTATGTCAATTATGTTGCAATTTTGATCTTCCATTAAGTGTTCCAGTTCCTTTTAGTATTTAGATACATACCAGTAGAGAGACATCTAGGCTGAGTATCAGTTGTTTTGTTTTCATTTTAATTCCTCCAATGGCACTTTTAAAAGAGTCAGTTTTCCTTTTTTCCCGGGTTTTTTTTTAGGCCGCTGCAGGCCACATTTATTTGGACATGCACATCACCGGCTTGACAGGATGGTTTAGCATACAGCTGATCAGATTAGCAAATCTGTGCTGAAGTTTTTCCTTTGTTAGATGGAGCCCACTTCTTCTCACAGTCCTTCCCATCATGGAATTATGTGGTTGTGCTGAGGTCACCAACATCTTCCTTCTAACAGTCTTCACAACCATCCGTTCTCTTTGACATCTTTACATGCATGTACTCATGCATGCATTGAGATTCTTGTCTAGAAAACTTCAGTCAAGTGCTTCTTGGCATCTCTAGCTTTTCACCCCAGAAGCATCTATATCACAAAATACACAGTGACCACTTACTGTCGGAGGGCCATGTGATTCCAGGAGGCTGAAGTAACCTCTAACTTAATTGGGAGAGAGACAAGATCTAAGACTTTGTGTAAAATTGGATTGTTCCAGGACCCTAATTCAGTGTAATATTATTAATAAGATTAATGCCAAAATGCAGAAAAAGGGAACAATGGGACTGGAATAGACATTTGAAAATCTCCTACTCTTACATCTGTACTCCACAGCAGGGTCGGCTATATCAAAACTGCTCACGAATGATAGTTGACTAACCATAGTTTTAAAAATAGCCAGTAACAAGACACTGCAGATTATTACAGCCTATCTATTTCAGTACTTCACTCCCCTACTTTTAGTTATTCCTAGGTCAAACAATTTTCTTCTGCTGCAGTTTACTTGTTCTAACTACAATTCAAATGGAGAAAAATTTATTCCCTTCTTCTTTCCAAATTGTCTATTCTAGTTAAATAAACACAGCCATAACACATGTCCAGATGGTGGTCCTTGATTATCTACAATGTCACGTTCCTAGAATGGACCTTCACAGAGCCTGGGCATTGCCCTGGTCACTTTCCAAACACAGACGGAGACTTATTACTAGCTTTGGTGCAGATATGTTGCCATGACGCTGTAAAAGAGTTTAAAGGTCAGATAATGTCTCCAGGCCAAAGAATAAACTCTATTATTGTTTATTTTCTTTTAGAGAAATATACCCTTTATATAACTAAGAATACTTAGTAATTCTCCTTTTTTTGGACTAAGCAATATCAACCTCAGCCTTTCTTAACAGACTCCAGATCATTCCCACTGGAAACCATACAATCTTCAGCTGACAGTTCCAAAACTGTTTCCTAAAGTGCAATTCCCAAAGTGCATTACTCAGCTGCCCCCTCACCAATGATGAGTGAAGATGAACATGATGATTTTCTGTGCACTACAAATAATATTTCTATTTATGCATTTCAGATTGCTTCACAGAGTTTTCTAAGTACAATCAGTGAACTTAATGTGCTCTAATTTATTTCATAAATTTCTAACTTATTTAATACTTTTTAATATGTTATTCCAACATTTACAGCCCCTTAACACTTAGTATTTGTTTGTGAATCTGATTACATTAGCAGTGATAGCACAGGCAGGCTCTTCAGTGAGCAAAAAACATTGAATATTTTGGCCTCTCTGGAGCTGCATTTTGGTAGTATCAGTTGGCAGTCATAGAAAAGTTCCTATGACTTCTACTATTTTCGTACCTCTTCTGTGGAGCATTGAGAAATTGCTTTCTCAGGAGCTTTCTGCCTATCCATTTTCAAATGCACTTCTCTGTGTTTTAAAATTAAATGTTAGACTGTTAAGACTTTTTAGAATTGAACTGTGCCTCATAGACCAATCTCTTTGAAAGGATTCCCCAGAAGAGCAAATCAATAAAATTAGAATGATGAAGTTACCATTGTCGACTGACCTACTATCAATTATCTTGTGCTGCTGTGGCCTCTGTTGCCCATGCTAAATAAGCTTGATGTATGTCATTTGTTTTTTGAAGCTTTAGCTGCACAGTTGCTCCACTGGCAATGGTGTGAGGGTAATGAAACCCAGGCTTTACCATTGCCTCTTGCCTTTTGATCTGGACTTTGGTATGAAGTAAAACGCTGTGTGGTGGCCCGCAGCTGAGCTCATATGCGAGCACAGCTGGGCTGTGATCTGCTGGTGGAACGTATGGTTGTTTGCCCAGATCAGCAGACCTTAAGGGTGACTGCATCCATGACCCTGACGGGGTAATGAAAGGAGTTTGCTAATCTGCAGTGTAGCTCCTGCTGACTGATAAAGGGATGTGTACAGTAGTCTCAGTCTTATCTCTTTCACCAGGTTTACACTGGTGTGACACTGCTGAGTTTAGACAAGCAGTTCCTGATTTACAGTAGGGCAAGGGCAGAATCGGGTCTGATTTTGCACCACAACCCATAGAGATAACCCAGCTCTCACTGGAAAACATCTTGGGTGTATTTAAGAACACTTCAATGTATGTAAGCATATTTATAGCCTTTCTCCATTTTGTGAGGATATTTTGGATCTTTCTGGTACCTCTCAATATAAAATCTTTTCAAGCTAAATCCAGAACAGATAAATCATGACTCCGGTTCTTTTCACTTAGGGTAGCCTGCCTAAATCACTGCCACATTCCTCCCATAGTAGTCGCTTAAAATTAATAGCACATGCAGAGGAAAAACTAAACCCTTTGACGTCACTCCCGAAATGAGGAAACATAAACAGCAAAGGCTTCTCCGCGGCGCGGCTGTGGATTGGTCTGCGCTCCGCGGCCGCGGCGCTGCCAGCACCTCCCAGCACCTCCCAGCCGCGGTGACACAGGCACCACTGCAGCAGCCCCGGCGCTACCCAGCCGCTCCCCGGCACTCAAGTGCGCTCTCTTCCCGAGCCTTTTTGCTTCTTAAGGTGGTTTCTTTGGCTGGGTTGGGGGACTTGGGGAGGTTTTCTTTCCTTTTTTCTTTTCCTTTTCCTTTCCTTTTTTCTTCTTTTTTATTTTCTTTTTTATTTTTATTATTATTTTCGTTTCCTGTCATTACTTATTTCTATTCCTAATCCTGGATGCAGTTACTGGATTCTGCAGTACAAGTCTTCATGAACAAGCTGCACCGCTTAGAGATTTCACGGCATTCAAAGGTCACAGAACTGCCACTATGGTTAAATGTCTTGTTTAATGGTTGAGGTATGTACAGCAAGTCTAAAAGAGGCAGCATGATTATTTTTTTGAAGGGGGACTAAAATTGAGAGGGGGAGAGGGAGGCAACAGTATTATTTAGTGGAAAAGATTTTTACTGGTGATTGTTACTACAGCAACCAGTTTTTGAATTTCCTCCCCTTTTCTCTTTATTCAAACTAGATGAAGATTTTAACTTATGTTGATTTAACCATTTGATGGCTACAGAAGATTTCAGAAAAAATCTGTTATTCTGATCCTTTCTGACCACCCTGAGGAAAGTGTGATTGATTTTGCTGTATGTTTTCTTATTGCTCTGTGGCGGGAGGGGAGACCTGGGACTTGGCTGGCTTAGATTAAGGGAGAAGAAAGCAGAAACTTGTTCCTATCCTAAGGGGATTGTGAGTTTTTCAGAGAGAACAGAGAAGGGAAGAGTTGGAAATAAACAGGTCAAGCAGAAAAGAATATCGGCCTCATTTTTAGGAGTACTTGTACCACTTTTTTTTTTTTCACTGCATGCTTAGATTCCTTTACTTGGTTTGGGTTCAGAAGTTCAAAATTAAGAAGTAGTCTGCACTTTGACTTAGAAACAGATCCTCAGTGGGAGAGGAGAGACCTGATCATCTTGTATCAACACCAGTTTTCATACAGCTTTTGCTACTTAAACAGAGAAAAGTGGAAATATGCTGGCAAGTTGAAGTGATGTAGCCTGACATGTGTTTGATGGCATCTAGGTTCAATTCATATTTGAGCTAGTGCTCTGCCTTGAATGAGTATTGCAGCAGTACCGTGGGCAGTGTGTGCTGCAGTAAATGAATGCAACTGCTACCATAAAACTAACATTGTTCTCAAGAGTGTGATTCCAAAATATTAGAGGAGGAACCACTTGTCAGAGTTTATGTGCGTGTGAGTGTATGACTTAAAAATAATTTCAGCCAACACAGGAGATTTCTGTTGTTATTTGGACTAATATACAGGTACGTTCAATGACTAGCAGTCTTCATATATTTCCAATTTGTGAAATGAGATTTTTACAGCTCTGTTTGAGATGTTGCCATTGATATAAACCCTCTGCAATTTGAAAATATTTCAGTTTAACTTTAAAAATTATACCTGAAAAAAATAAGTCCTCTAACAAGGAGCAGAACATGAGCACACCTAGCTCAAGCAGCGTACCTCAAGGGGTTACAAAAATTAACTACACTAGGCTGAAGCATGCTAGCTTAAGGACTGCAAAAATATTAGCTCTGAAATGCAGAGGATGTGCTATGTGCTGTGAATGGACAATTGCTATTCTGCAGTGCCTAGTGGGAAAACAAGGACTTTGTGTATTGCAAATGCATAACTGCAGCTCCTCCATTTCCTTTGCTGTATCTTCACTGATGACTGCAGAAACAAAGAGGCTTGTCACAGATAAGCTCTTCAGTGCCTCATCTCTTTGGAGATGCTTGAAGATATTTTTTTCTCATATCATTCAACAACCCAAAGTCAAGCTTAGTTGGTTGAACTGTTATTCTGTAATCTCTATGTCATTCTCTCCTCCCTAGCCCTCCCAAAAGTATTACGTGAACTGCCAGCTGTTTTCAAAAACTAAAGCACTGCTTGTCAAGCCCCAAGTCTAGAAAGGTTAATATAGTATTTGTTAGATGATTAATTTGTAAATTTATCTAAGGGGAATTCTCAGTCTATAGAGACTATAGCATATTCTTTAAGGGAGGACCCGGTAACTGTATGAATATATCCAGTTTTCCAAAAGACAAACTGTAGGACATTTGCCTATAATAATTTTGGAGAATGAAATTATTAATTTCTTTTGACAAACAGAGAAGCTTAGTTAATAAGCTCTATAATCTACATCTTGCTGCATCTGCGTTCTGTAGCAGCTACTAGTGGTGATACTAATAGTAAGTATGGTAAGTGGACTTCAGCTGAGGAAATGACAGTTTTTTCTGCTTTAGTAGGAAAAGTTTATCTGCAATGTTTCCTCTGAACAATCTTGATTCAGCATCTAGAACAAAATACAATTTAAGGTTGGTCTCTCTGCAGTGGACAAAACAGTTACTGACATTTGCACTCAGATTGTCTCAGAAAAAAAAAGTCTGTATTGCAGAAGTTTCATGGGATATGAATGGATACTTATTCTAAGTTTATTTCCATAGGGTGGACAGGAGTTATCACCACTGAAGTTCTAGTGATTCCAGCAGAGTAAGGCATGCTTTGATGAGTCTAATCCAATTTATTGCAGACTACTTTTTTAAACTGTAAAATGTTTAATTCTTTAAACTAGTATATAAATATGCCATTATAACAGCAGGTCACCTTTTTTCCCTGTTTATATCCTTTTGCCTTCTGAAACTGAGCCCTCTGCTTGCCCTCACCAGACTTCTAGGTAGTTCATTGAAGCAGACTGATTTTCCAGTGCATTTATTTGCAATTATGAAGTATATTTGACACATTCAATCATATGTGACTCCTTTTCACTTACTGCCTGGTTTTTTTACCAATAGCTAAAGCATATTTTAATGAGAAATATTCTGAAAATTGGCATTCTGTGACACATATGTGGTTTTCTGGTAATTTTCAATCTTGTAGGAAAAAGCTGCTCTTGTACCAGTAATTTCCTTTATAGGACTTGTATGAAGCAGAAATGCCAGCTACTAACCAGGCCATTACTTTCAATAGAGTAAAACCTGATGCATCTCTATTTAATCACAAGAAATGTTTAAGACTTAATCTCTCCTTCAATCAAGTTAGATACATGGCCAAAAGCTCTTAATGGACTTGGTTCTGTTTTCTGGCCTAAGAGAAAAACAAGTCATTTGGTGCAGCCAGGAAGACATCTCAGTAAATGAGCATTCTTAGCTACTCACTATTGTTCATCATCATATTGTTACTCCGGTTTCATACTTGAAATTATTACAGTATTCCATGTGTTTGTCACAGGGTGAAAATGAAAGGAACAGCTGGGGTCTTACCAGCTGCCAGCACAAAATTAAGCATTTTGTACTGAAACGATGGTTCAGTATTCCTTCTCTCAGATCCATATGGAAGATATTGGAACTATACCACTCGTTTTTCTTGTTCCTCAGCCAGAAAGGAGGCTTACCCTTGCAGAGTCATCAATTATTGCACTTTCAGTGAAATATTTGCTTTACATCTAGTGTGAAAATTGTACTTTTCATTCAGAAGCTTCAGGGTGTAGAACTGATGTTATTTAGAGTTTATACCGTGAGGACTCTGGGACACAGACATGCAGCCTAAGTGTCCAAAATCAGTTTAGAAGTTGTGATGCTTTTTTAACTCTGACCAACAAAAGGTGCATCAGTTTTAGCACCTAAAGATGAAAAATGCTGAGAATCTGGGCCACAGTGCTAGATACCACATATGTAGTCAGATGAGAATGGCTAGTAACCTTTTTGTGTTTCATAGTAAATGAGCGGAAATAAAATAACATGTCTTCTGATAGTAGTAGAAGTTTTTCATATCTGAAGTAACAGCTTTGTATAAATACTAGAGAGAATGCATTTATTGTATTTAACAACAATTTATTTAACTCATTTATAGAATTTGAAAATGCAAGGTCAACTTCTGAAAGACTTTTTAGCAAAAAAGAAGTCTTCTGTATCATCCCAAAAATTGTTTGGAGAACTTTTAAATTTCATTTTTACTATTATTCTTACTACAGTATCATTCAAAAAATTCACATGAGAAAACAATATTTGAACCTCTGAAATTGTCATTTCTGTTTTTCTATAACAAACTGTGGGATTCAGAAAATACATTCTTAGGGTTCACAGTGCTCAGGTCTGGGCTGGTGGTAGCTATCTGTTTTAAATCCTCCAGGTTTGAAGTAGAAAATTAGCAGATCAGAGCCAGATCAGATAGAAGAGAGAGTAGTTCCAGAAGCCAGACTTCAGTGACAAAACTCTAAGTGAAAAGTTTGTGGCAGAGACCAGTCTCAGAGAACAGCAGTCATATGAGTTAAGCATTTCTTTTTGCACACATTTAATAGTGTGATATGGGCAGTCCAGTAATTTTTATATATATTTGTCACTTATTCTTTTGCTTTAAAAGTGAAGAATCTGTGACTATCATTTTATTATGTAAACAGTGTCAAACTAGAGAAGTTAGATTAATGAAAAAGCTCTATTGAGTTGGATTTTTTTTTTTCTTCATGGTGGGAACTGTGAATGAAGATGGATAAGAACTCAGTTTAGCTATTTATTTAAGTCACATAGTGACATATGCCACATTATGGTGGCATATGATATTCTTCTGCTAGCTTACTGTCCAGCCAAATAAGACATTCAAGTTGCCTGGATGGATAAACATAGCTGATGATCTCTTCCTCTTAATAGGTAGGCATGAACAGTTAGGATTCTCCCAGTCATACACAGAGACAAATTGGTTACAGTTTAGCTAAAGAGGAATTGTCTGCAGACACAAGCAGCAAGATCTACTTCTCTATGAGTAGGTTATTTTAAAAAATAAGAAATAAATATTTAGAAGAAAATGGTTGCAGAGGCATTTTTTTTCTGCAGCTGCTAGGTTTATACAAGTTATCCACAAAAATTTCTGGTATGAAAAGTCACCAACTAATATTTCACTATAGTGTGTGTTAATGCTGGCAGTGTAAGGTTTTTTAAAGTAAAGCACAGAATCTCCTGTCAGACTAAGTTTAGCTAATTGTCATGGAGGCATAAAAACACATTTGCGAGGCAACTGCTCTCAGCACCTATACGCAAGTTTTCTGCATGGTTGTTCATAGCAGAGTCTGTGATCCTAACCCACCTGTATGTAGGAAAGATGTTTTTGAAAGGATGATCGCTGCTTTTCCAAGAATAAAGCGTGAGGTAGTCATGTTTTGACTGAATATGCAGCAACTCAGGGATGGCTTAGAGAAATACATGTCTGTAATAGCGAAGTTTAGAAACCTCAATCTCAGGAAAACTCCTGACGGATGATATTGAGCTACTGTGCAATCAGGTCTGCTCCCTTTGGAATTTTCCCTTTTTTCCTTCTGAAAGAAAGGGTATATATGTTCTTATTCTTCTCCTTCCCCTTCCCCAAGCTTTTTCCCTTAGCACACTTCCTAGAATGCATGTAAAGACTAGCTAAACTTTGAGGCTTGTCTTAGCATGAGGTGGCAGAGTTATCATCAAGTGTGCAAGGATTCATCCCTTGGAAAGAGAGATAACGATCCTCAGGTGGTTGCTGTGTTCTGGAAACAAGCACATTTTGACATGAAATGCCATAGTACTTTCTCAAAAATTCAGCTGTTATCCAAAGCATGTAGCTATTTTACGCTTTCTATATGATGATCCTGGTATAGAACGACAACTGGGAGCTCTGCATAGACAGCCCCAGAGGACATAATCTGTTTAGCATTTCTGTAGAAGAACACCAGTTTCCACAAGAAATTGAGGGTGTAGCATCACTTATGTATGCAGCTGCACACTGAAGTATGCTAAATGCAGGCAATACCTGACGTTTGGTTTTGCCTTTCCCTCAATTTACCACTTACACTTGGCTTTAAACCTCTGAGCAGGTTAGACAGAATGAGGACTTGGTGCATACCAGGCTGCTGGGAAGAAGCTGAAGATTTCACATAGGCACCCAGAGACAGATGAAAACAGATGCATGATGTCTTAGTGAAGAAAGCACACTTATGGCTTTCTGTTAACTGACACCTGTGTTCGAACAGGCTACAGGCCCTTTCTGTTTCAAATGCTGGAATATGACTTGGCTCTGTATTACTTAAGCAGAGTCATTTCTGGTTTACACACTGCAATAATATCTGAGTATCTATTAATAACAGTGTTCAAGTGGCATCAGAATGACCATCATAAATGTAATTAGGCAGTGTATCTTCAGTTTAATCAATATGGTCATTAGAAGACTGTAAGACAGCCAGGAAAACAATAATTAGTCCTGTAATAAAGGAGAATTTGCATACATCAGTAAAGAAGAGAGGGCAGCTTTGCATGTTCAAGGCTTGGGAGGACAGTTAGTTGCTTTCTGCTTTAGCAGATCGGAGAACAGTTATTGAAAAAGACTCTTCAAAATGCTTTTACAATAGTAATTAAAATTCCTTTATTAAAAACTTCATTTCCTTGAACAAACTAAGTATTGTCTAGAAAAATACATTACTCAGGTGCACAGTTGTTTAATTTTTGTAGGACTGCTTTGAAAAGCAAGACTGAGAGATAAAAACAAGAGTCAAATTGAATTGGTGTATGAGAGTGTAAAATGGCATGATTCCACTGAGTTTAATAGGACTCCACCAATTTATATCTGTGAAAGATCAGACCTGCTGCACTTTCAGGACTTAAAGCACTCCTTTTCACCAGTTAGATCAAATTTTAGGTTCATTAACCTTTTGTTATATCTGTTTCTTACCAGCTTTCCACAACTTCATCAGCATTGTGGTACCATAGGGCTGCTTTGATGGCTCCACAGAAACTGTGATGCATTCTTTTCCTTCCATCACACTCTGAACCTCCCTTCTCTTCTTCCCTTTCTCACAGAAAATTAATGTTTATGAGATTTTATTTGAAATCAGAACTCCACAGTTAATTTTTTGCTAATGTGCTAGCCTCTGCTAACCTGTATATATTTGTAATACAGAAGGGGCTGATGTTGCTTGTTTTCAGTGAAGACCATGATCTGTTTCAGTGACACAGCACGTAAGTAGTACTTTTAAAAGCTGAGAAATAACAGAGATATAGTAATTTTGCTTAGGGTCCAACATGTACTATGCTGTATCACAAAATATTTTTCATGTAGTAAGACTGTAACATCCCATGTCTTTGAACCACAAAACTATATCTATAAGAATTATATCCACTACCAAAGTATAACATCTGTAACAGTATGGTAAGGAATACCAGTGCAACATCAGGATGTTGAATGAAGCTCACCCCGTATGTCATCATCAAAACTGACAGAAATGGTCAGGCTTTCAAAAAAGCTCAAATTTACTTTAGCCTCTAAATGAAATGGCTGGATCTGAAAAATTGCTGTATGCAAGAGGCTGCCTGGGAATGTTTTCCCATTCTACCTCAGACAGAAGTAGCCAATAGCCTCGTCTTAGTGCTTTCAAGAAGGCAGGGGAGAAAAACAGTCAAGTTCCCTCTCTGTTTCTGTCAGCTTTCCTGGGACAGATTGGCACTGCAATGTCCCCTAAGGACTGAACTATGTGTTCATGGGACCTGGCAGAGGCAACCCACAGCCCACTGCCCCACATTTTGCCCCAGCATGGAACTAGATCTTCTACACTGCTGAAGGGGCACACGAAGGTTGTTTTAAGTAGATCTTCACCTGCAGCTCCAGGAGCTCAGTCCTGAACCCAAGAAACCATTCTGATGGGTGTTTTCTCCAAACAAGCACCACCTCATGAACAACTTTTCTTCCAACAGATAGTTGGTTTTTAAGAAGAAATCTCTTATGTATTTTAAAGAGGAAAAAAAGGATTTCATGGCTAGTGCAGAATTTTCAGCTTGCTTGTGAGGACTGATGGGTACAGAGACTTTGTGTGGTTTGGGTACCTGCTACTGAGCAGAGGTGAGTGGTGGATAGTTGGACTACATGATCTCAAAGGTCTCTCCCAGCCTTGATGACTCTGTGAAGTTGTGGCTCCGGTGACCATTTTGAAAAGTCTGCTTAGATCTTTTTATTTTATGGCACCTAAATTTAAAGCTCAAAGATCACAAAAGCCTTTAATTTCCAAATCTTTAAGCAGTCCTCTTCTCACCGTCCTCCCAATACACTTAGTTCTGCTTTTGTTTCTTAGTGTTTTGTTTTGTTAATTGGGGGAAAAATCGGCAATCCATGCCTTATTTATATGATAACTGTATAGTGCTGAAGAGATTATTTCTGCATGTTAAGATTTGCTTGTAGGGTTGGGTTTTTTGTTTTTGTTTTTGTTTTTTTTTACTGTGAAACACACTTGCTTTAAAAAGAGGTTTTCACATGCTCCATAAATCTACCATTATTCTTCTCATTCAACCCTTTAGGGCTTCTCAAACACAGTGAAAGAGTGTGGGATACTGTTGGGGTTTTTATTTTTTGCTTAAACACCATAACAAACACTGTTTCAAATCCTATAATATGAGAAAGGGAGGATTATAATGTTTAAATATGTCAGCCAGTCAGAAAGCCTCTCAAGTGGCAGCCTCATATTAATCTGGACCACCTAATATGCTACTGCAGCTTGGTCTCACTATATTAGAATTTTTAAATTGGTATTCATGATTTTAAAGCATCACTTGGCTAATAGTTTTTAACTTTTAATCATGTTTACCACTAATGTAAACAAGTTGGATCTGACTTCTTCTGCTTTCTACGTATTAGTGAAAACTATTTCACATTTCAAGAAAGAATAAAACATTTAATGTCAATCCATGTTTGGCATTGCACCTTTTTATGATAGCTGATGAAAATTAGATTAAAATTAAGCAAACCGTTCCCAAAAAAAATTCTCAAAAGTTCCAGAGAGGTCTCAGTGATCAGTAGTCATCCTTTAATTGCCATTCGTTGACAGTGCTTTGACAACTGAACTTCTTCAGCTCTGATTATAAGAGAACTTCAAAAGCCTTTGAGCTACTTCCTCAATTTCTAGACATTTTTAAAAATATTATATTAAAAGGGCAATTCTCCTTTTTGACTCTGTTAGCCCTATTTTCTCCTGAGAACACATGTCTTAAAGTTACATTTTCACTACACTGATTTATAGGTTCTGGCATGGGAATTAATGCTCTTTCTCCTAGTAGCAGACAGAAAATTAGTCACAATCGGATGTTAACAACTTCTTCATTACCTAAACTGTTTTACACTTTATTAAGTTCAACACAAGCAAATCTAATGCCTTTGAGCCAGGGAGTTCTTGCCTGTGTTGCAAGTATACGAGGCATTAATTAATTTATAAAGTCACAATAGTAAGTCAGTCTCTGTGGCAAATTGGGATCTGAATTGTGATACCACTGAGTTCTGCAGAGAAGTGCCACTTGAGTGCAGCAGAGAGAAAAAAATGGTTTAGCTAATTTACATCAAAAATTCAAATATGAAGAACACTGTTCTTGTAGTTCTTGTTGGGAGATGAGATTCAACATATTTTACCTTCACATTTGACACACTACATATTTGTCTGTGCTGGCAACAAATAGTGTGCACTGTAGAGACGTACAGAGGGGTATAGGATACCTGTAGATTTCAGTCTCAAGGAGATCAGAAAAGCTTTTATGAAGTCAGCCCACCACTAGATGTTTCTACCAAAGTCACCAGAGGTGCAATAATTTTCATCTGGTCCCTTAAATTTCCCTTACTGCTTTTAAACGTCCAGTACCTGCTGAGCACACAGGTTGTTTTCTAGTTAATGTTCCTCTGCATCATGTCCATGAACCTCAATCAGTTCCTACAGTCCCTTGCAGCTGGAAGAGGAGCTCACAGAATCACACAATAGCTCAGGTTGAAAGGGACCACAGGTCCACCCTCCCTGCTCAAGCAGCATCATCCTAGAGTAGATTGCACAGAATTGCATCCAGACAGTTCTTGAATATCTCCAGTGAGGGAGATGCCATAACCTCTCTGGGCAATCTGTTCCAGTGCTGATTGGAAAGTCAGTCAAGTAAAAGAAATTGCCTTAGTCTTAGCCTAGGGAGATGCAAAATTGCTTTAACCAAGTCGTGACATTACCACATAGGGTATAAGAAAATACAAGGTATTTTTCATACTTCATGCATGCAATGTCATTCACTGTTCTCAAAGAGTCTAGTGTAAAAGGACGTCTTACTGAAAATCATCACTTAGACAGAGGTTGTTTCTGAACACATTAATGAATAAAGAAAAATATGGGGGTTTTTAAGACAGGCTTTACCATTATTAGCTATACAAATAGAGGCATAAAAATAATAGTATTAGTTTGACTTTGTCACTCCCAACACTTCTTCTTTAAATGAACACTCTTTTAGGAACCAAACTCAGAATGTGCAAATTTACCCACTTCTTTAAAATGTTTTGTGGAGCTCATTTTGAAAACTGTGCCTCTTCTGTCCATATTCTACATTACATTTTACATTCAGAGAAACTGCTTGCTACTTCTAAAAACAGTATTCCAGTACCTTTTTCCTACATTTAGGGATAAAGAATTTTTATCTAACTAATTTTAGGAAATTGAAATATCAAAGGAAAAATAATCTTTTTGTGTTTTGCTTGTGAGCCATTGCAACTACACTGTCCTTCACAAATGAGAGCAGAGTTTCTTACAGGAAGTTGATGCACCATGCTGTAGGCAGGCATAGGAGGAAGCTATAGCCTTGCAAATCACAAAATATCAGAAGCATTTCTGATTATGGTTGATAACAGAGTGAAAGGGAGAAAGGCAAGCAGAGGTGGTCTCAGAGACTATAGATGCCAAACAGGACCATTCTATCATTTTCAGACTCATACCAAATTAAATGCTAACCTGGGGAAAATTGTATTGAGCTAAGAGATTATTTAAGGCTCTTGCTCTGTGTTGCAAAGTGTGTTGCAGTACCAGCAGGGTATGAAAATGTTGTAGTAAAATGTTAATCAGATCAGTAAGATTCAGTTGAGTTAGACAATTCTATTCCCCATGGGTAGAAACTTGGGAAAAAAAATGTGTTAAAGGCTACTTTTTGGAAATGTCTTCTCTATCAGTGCATAAATCTTTTAAGAGTTGGATATTCAAGCTTTTGTCCCTCCATGTTTTCTAACTCAGAAAATTGGTTTTTATTAACTCAGAAAGTGTTTAGTGTTTAAATGTAGTATTTAGGATTTCTACTCTTTGTCTGTGAATCTAGTTATTTGCCTGTAAAACAACCCAACGTTTGTATAAGTAGTTTATATTGACAGAGCTTTATATTATGGAAATTTGCCATTTCATAAAATAAATAATTTGTTAAGGCAAATTGTTCTGTATCCTATGGATTTGCAGTTCTTAAACTGAGGCTAGAATCAATTGAAGAATCTATTTGATTTTTTCTTTTTAAAATAAAACTTAAGAGTTCAGTTCACCTACCATAAGCACCCTGAGTAAAAACTGTACCCGTCTTCTGCTGAACCCAAAGCACAGACTTGTTTCAGCAGGCAGGGTGGAAACTTCACATACCCTGGAGCTCTGTTGCCATAGACATCCTCACAGCAGAGAATGCTGAATTGTGGAATCCCATAGTTGTGCTAACCTTTTCCACGACATCAGTGGACACAGCCCATGCTGCATGGCTGTGAGCAGAATCTCCCATGGAGAACTTGTCATCTCTGACCCAAAAGCCCCAGCTCTGCTTTACATTGTGTGGGCAGGGCATGGGCATATGGGGATTGAAAGGGTGGAGGAGGAAGAAATGGGAAANTGAGCTATTTTATGCATCAGTAATAATGCACCTTTCTCCATCTGATTCTGACTCTAAAATTGCTAATATTAAGTCAATGTAATCACTGCTATAAAATTGCTGGTACTAAGTCTATATCAGCACTGCTTCTTCTGGTTTCCATCAAGTCTTGATCTCTTGGCCCCCAAGTATTTCCATGCTGGCTGACCAAAACAGTATTTACCCTGTTAAATATCAGGGTTCTTGGGGGCATTGGTCCAACTTTACACATATTTCTCTACAATGGTGGGCTACACAATTCTGGTGATATAAAGGCTGTCTCTAGCATCAGGACAGGCTGTTTGTATAAGAGACATCTCTGTGAAATTTCAAAATGAGCTGCTAAGGAACTGAGGATTATCATATTCTTCAGCATTTCCATTTCTAAGGCAAGACACATTTCTCCCTTTTTTTCAAAGAAGTTATCACATGTTTACGAGAGTAATTGAGACTACAAATTGTATGTAACAGATGCTGTAATCCTAGTTTATGCCATACTGGAAAGTATTCGCCCCTAAGGATGAGGGATAAAATAGAAAAAAAATCGGAGAAGACTGTTGGAAACTTAAAGATTTGACTTTTAGAAACAAGAAAAAAAGATCATTATTTATGTAGTCCAGAACATTTACTAACCTCATTGGTTCACCCTGTGACATCCCATTGCATGCAATTATCCGGACCATTCACGCATCCTTTGAGAATTTGTTGTAGCAATTTTACTTGATATGCGAAAGAAAAATCATTATGACATTACCTGCAAATGATGTGTTTCACAGCAATAATATGGTCTTTTTTTTTTAAATGGAGAATTGTGATTTTAGATACTCTGAAGGTTTTAGATCTCTAACAAGGTATTTAATTATGTGAATAGCTCTGCTTATATAGAGTTTAAAAACTGAGCAAATGCCAGTGTCTCTGCAGGTCTTGACAATAACAGTTCACAGCACCAACATTTGAGTTCTCAATTATAATAACATTTTTGGAAAGTCTATTAAGATATTTTTTCTTTAGTTGCTTTGAAAACTGGCAGAATATATTTTTGAAGTATTTTTAAATCCTTCTAAATGTTATATCTGTGAAAGATTTCAATTATGAATTTTTTGTGAGTTATTAAATACAGATATGAAAAAGAAATTAGGATCTAACAGAAACTCATAATATGAAAGATCAGGTTTGTGACTGGATGAGAAACCGCTCAAGGTATCCTGAAATACTGCATGGTGCATGGTAGATATAAACCAAATTCTATTCTTGCATGTCCAAGACAAATTCTGCTTGGCTTTGTGGTAATTGTCCATGTATGGAAGAGGGCTATGTTACATAAAGAAATTAGTATTGTTTCCAGTTTCAGTATTTGGTTTATATCTGAGTCTGATAATAAGGCAAATCCTGCTCTCTGGTTTTATCAACCAGGCCTTGCTGGTTTATGTGTTTTACGTAAGTTCTATGTTAATATTCTGACAACTAATCTCTATTGCATTTTACTTTGAAGAGTCAAACATCTAATAGTTTATCTAGCAGTCTTTCTGGGAATATGAAACCTTTGCACATCTCCCAACAAACATTTGTGCATAAATAAATGAATTTGGCAGAATTATCTCATTTGCTTGTGAACTAGCACATCAGCAAATCAGGCTATGCCTCTGTCTAGATTCCATGTTCTTTATCACTCTGCAGAAATCAGTACAAATTTAAAATAGACTTGCCTACAGGCACCTGAAATTATTGTAACTAATGAAATAAGTTCTAGGAACCATAGTAGTTGCTTTACAATTGTCACTTGGTTCTCACTATAAAGACATGTATGCCTCTCTCACTGTTGCTGTAATCTTTTTGTGCTTGTGCTTAATTCTCTGATGGCATCTTTCCCTTTAAGCAATTGCCCTTTGCATCTTCTTGGCACCAAGTTTATTTTCAGCTAGCTGTACTCACAGTGCTGGCAGCCATCCCAGGGAAGATACTCTGCCTCGGTGGCATTTGGTATATGGGAATTCCAGAGTAAGGAATGAGCAAAGGTTACCAGGTGTTTTACATCACTCTTAGAAACATCAAACTAGGCTATCAGTGTTTGACAACAAACAATGCACGAGGCCTCTAGGCATTGCGGTCTGTCTAATTCTTTATTTTCCCTGTTCTTGTACCTCCACTCATACCAGCTACGTTGGAATATTCCCTGTGTGTTATTCTTGTAATATCACTTTATGATGTGGGAAGTCTTGATAAAAGATGCAGTTTGACAAAGAATAATTTAAATGCTAGGAAATAGTTTAGCTCCTAGGAAACAAATCAGTTGCTCAATGAGATTTAGATAGTTATATTCTCAGACTTTTCTGGGCCGTTGCTGTTTTAATATCTTTAAGAGATGGATTTCAGCCTGGATTTCAGCTCTCATATCTGTTTCAAAGGCAGATAAGCAGCGGCTTTTTTTTGCACAGCAAAACTTGTCATTCTTTGTAATCAGAAATATCCTATCAAGAAGCAACAAACGGACAGAACACTGTTGCCAAAAAGCAAATGCAAATAATCTCCACAACTTCATTTTCATAATGAAGATCTAGTTGCACTTCTGTCTGCTGGAAGCTGAGTCTATGGACCTGTTTAGCTATGTCTTCTACAGACTTCTGAAGCCTGTGAATCAAGTGTGCTCCCTGATTTGCCTGCCTTCAGACCATTACAGTCTTCCTGGCTATCCCTCACAGTGTCATCAAGCACACCAAATGGTGCCACTGGTGGCCTTTGTTAGCGCTCACTGGCTATTCCTGGGAACTGTTATGCCTGTCATATGGCTGACTGAGATCTGATATACCAGGTTATGTCAATCATTTTTACTAGTAGTGTCAACTGCTACAATATTATTGAGAGGTATTTGGGGTTTTTTTTTTCTGATGTGGCAGGTCCTGTGCTAGTGGGTTAGGATGGCCAGTTGAAGAACACTGCTAAGTAACCTTAGAGGTTAATGTTCACTAAAATGAGGACAGAGAAAGGAATCAATAAATCAAATGCCAGGGGTGAATACAGAAAAACTGAAGTGTGCTATCAAGCCAGACAGTACTGGGGATTCATCTTAGAACACACTCAGTAGACTTTGACTCATATTTGATCCTGTGATACTGATTCTTAATACCTACATGTAGAAAATCATAGATCACTATCTTAATTTTCTCTGTTTTAAATAAGAAAAAATGCTCTTTTCATTTCATGACAATATTATGAAAGGAGTTTCTTCATTAAAATACAAGGTTTTCTAAAAATTGTATGAAACTATCTGTAGCAACTAAAGATTTAGAGCAAGTACATCAATATAAACCAGTGCAATTTAAAATGTATATATATTCAAGTCAATACTGTCATTAGCCAGTCTAGCCTTCCAGACCTACTTAGAGATTTTCTTATTAAATCTTTATAAATGGATTTGTTACTTACAGCAGAAGATAATTTAGAATGCAAATGGGAGTTTTTACATGAATTAACTGAACATAACTCTTGTAAAAATGAACATCACTAGGCATAGGTTCAATATTATAAGAAAAAAAATCCCTGATCCATAATATCCTTTTCTAGTACAACATGTAGGAAGTCTGAAGCACTGATTTTCAAGAACAGAGTAAAAAGAGCTTACAGAGTCAGATGTGATAAAAATAATAATATAACATCTTGCTACCTCGATTTTTCTGTATGTATCCTACTAGTGTCAAATTAGCATTTCCCATAGCTGGTTGGGAACACTGTTTCTCTTAATTTGACTACAAAAGTCAAATGACCACATGATGCTTTGCTAGAAGAGCAATCCACAGGAGCCATGTTTTGCAAAGCCATGGTGCTTCCCTGTAGTATCTGGGTTCTGCAGAGAGTGTTTTTGCCTTGCTTCATTTGCTTCATTATCTTTAAGTTCTCCTTACTGTGAACAAACTCTTTTTTCAATATAATGTTACTTTAAGTGAAGGATGGACTTGAGAACTAGCAGAAAAGGATATAAATTCAAAGTGATTAGCATCCAAAACTCATTTGTTACAGGAAATGAGTGAGAAGGAATCTGCAGTACATGTGTGGTGTTTGAAAAAGGTAGTGGTAGTATATTTCTATTTGAAAGCATGAATTTGTATTCCACAGGATCAGGAAGAAATTTCCTATCACCAGCATCAAGATGTAGGGTATCAAGATATAAAGAGACATTTTGTATCTTTATGTGAATAAATCAGTATTACCTATTCCTGGAAATCTGATATGTGATTTAATCCTTTTCTCATCTGGTATGGCTTCTCTAATGCAAAGGTTTTTCTCTGCTGGACAGCTTAATCCTGACATATAGAAATATTTGTCAGATAAACTGATTCTACTCCCATATTCATATGTAAAAATAAAATAACGGATCAGTACTTTGATAGACCAGTGAATATTTTGTTGTGAAAAAACATGTTTTTTCTTTCCTTACACCAAATTTTGTCAAAGATTTGTTTCATGGCATCATAGCAAAGTCTAGCTTTCCTTTAAAATACAAGCTAAAGACAAACCTGCATGAAAAACAAATGAATATTTGTTTTCATGAAGGATTTTTCCCCATCTTTTTACTGTCTATGGATTTACTTGCATTACAGCTTTGCCTGTTTTCCTGGGCCTTCTCCATTGTGCCAGCTGCTGGCTGCTGTGTCAGCAAGGTGCCACAACTGCTTTGGTCATTTAATTGAAAACAAAAATCAAGCGTAGTAAATGAAAGAGGAGAAACAATGTAAGCATACAAAATTAAGCTTAGATATTTGTATTGGTTAACTGTTGCATAAGATGATACGTAAATTTTTGTTTGTTAAAATGAACTAATGAAGCACTTAACTTTTCCAGAGGTAACATTTTTGTCAGTGATGTAGATCTTACCTTTTAAATTTACTTCAAAGCAAAAATACTTTTGTTCTTTTTGAGGAACTCAAACTGTACTTGTATTAGAAGTTTCTCTTTTTGGTGCATGCTTCCTAAGTTAAATTGTTAGCCTACCTTTGAATCAGTCTTGATTGGATCTAACAAATCCTTTGTAGGTCTTCTTAATTCACAGTCCTTAATAACAACTTTTCCTGAGATCATTAGAAGGTAATAGTTTATTAACAATCCATGGTGTGAAGCTGCATCTGGAGCACTGCATCCAGTTCTGGGCGCCTCAGCAGAAGAAACAAATGGTGTTATTGGAGTGAGTTCAGTGAAGCACCTTAAAGGTGACTAAGGACTTGGAGGATCTGTTATGCAGGGAGAGGCTGAGAGAGCTGTGACTGTTCAGTTCAGTTCAGAGAAGGCTCAGAAAAGGTCTTATCACTGTGTATAAATAGCTCATGGAGAGTATTAGAAAGAAAGGAACAGACTATGAACCAGGTGATCTCCAGAAGTTCCTTTCAACCTCAACCATTCAGTGACTCTGAGCACTAGACATGGCACATGTCAGACTGGTACAGAGCCAAGGCCCACAGATGTGGTAGGACTGCCAGCAGCCACCAGCTGAAAATTTAAATATATCACTTAGGAAGAGGACAGAAGGAGCATCCCTCTAATAGCAAGTTCCTGTAACAGGGAGGGCCAAGCTCACAACTGATTTCAAGAAAGTGTGGAAATTAATATCTTTAGTTCTTCAACAAAACAATGGAGATAATTCAAACTATGTTTCCATTATATTTCAGAATATTTTGAGGATATTCTGGGTTATGTCTGTTGCTGTCTTTATTATTCAGATCAAATTCTGCATCAATACATCTTATCCATTAATTCACATTAGATAAGGTACCCTTTTGCTAGTGGGCATTCTAGGTCATCTATGCTTTGATATTTTCCTGGCACATCCACTAGTGTACTGTTAGAGTTCAAAAGGAACATAATAGTAAATGTTTCAAATACAACATATGCTTTCATTCAGTATTTATGCTTTTAGAAGATGAATAGTAGCTCCATTTCTTATGATGTTCCAAATAATTGCTACTTCAGGTAATTTGAAGGCCTCATTTTGTTTACGTGTATGTATGTGTGCACATGCCCAGGCACTGGTACTTGTATCTCCTCCAAAGACAGTGAAATCCACAGGGAAGCCACATTGTAATTTGCACATCATTTACCTTTACAACTTCTAATTTTTTCAAGCATGTCTGCTGCCTGTGTTTGCTAGATTTATTCACAAGGGAGAATATTTCTAAACCCACTGATTAATAGCTCGTATTTGAGGGACAGGGTTATATAAAAGAGAGGTAGAGAAGATTCAGCTGCATGTTCTCTGCCCTAATCGCCTACTCCTGCAAGGCTTTTTATAACTAATAACGAATCACAACTTATAATTAAGATATTACATCCCTGAAAACTTCTAGGACTCTCAACCAATAAAATTTAGAACTTAGCACAAGTAAGCCCTGAAGCCCAAATAATTCTCAGTTTAAGAGCGACTTTGGAAAAATCCAGTATGTTGTCCCCAGCAACAGATAAAGCAGAAAGCCTATTTCTGTGCAGCAGCCCTTTAAGATGAGAAGTAACATGTCATTTGAAATTGATCTCACACTACACATTCTAGGTCCCTTGTTACAGTTATCTTTAATTAATGTTTTAATTAAACTGTATCAAATTAATGTAATGAGCTCTGTAAGAAATCTCCTGTGGACTGCAACAGAGTCAGAATATCACAATAACCATGTGGAACTAGCACAACAGTAGGAACCAAAACTCAGTAGAATTTATTAAATCTCCTGACATGTCCCAGTCTGCTCTGTTTGATTAATACAATCATCCATGTGATTTATCCTGACCAAGAAATGGCAAGTAATCTTTCAAAAGAATTATTTTGCACTCTGACAATGTGGAGCTCTACATCTGTTATTTCAGTGTAACTGAGTTTGAGTTATTCTGTATTCAAGTAAAAATTATTTTTCTTTAGTGTCTCTTACTAAAGCTGATTGCTATACTGTGCTTATTCCCACTGTTAGGAACCTCTTTAACTTCAGTATAACTAGTCAGTCAAGAAACTTCTTAGCAGCATAAGAAATTGAGAATCTGAATGCAGAACTACAGATAGGCCTGTGGAAATTGTCAAAATGTGGTATTCCAACACTTCAGTGTTGTGGCTTAGTCATTTTGGTAGCAATAAACTAAAAATACATCTACCTGAAACACCTGAAAGAAATAACATATCTAGGTCCTTGACTGACTGCTTAGCTTACTTCTTAAACTTCCTTACAAGATACAGATAAATTGCATTTGCCAATTCTTGGCCACTTGCTGGAAGTCATGATCATAGTTTTGGTGTTGAATTTCAGGAATATTTTTTGTTTATAACACTTTTGGAGGACGCAGCCAATTGGAAACTGTAAATATATTTGTTTCCTGCTAGCAACAAAAGTTGGTTCAGCATTCAGTATAGTGGAAGTGAATGAGTATGTTTTGATTTGTACATTTTCTGTAGGCATATAGTCTGCTGAAATTTTAATTTCATATGGGCAGAGGTTGAAACCCCATAGGTTGAAACCAGATGATGTTATTATTAGCATCAGTTGAGATTCTGTTAAAAAGTTATACATCTTGCTTACATTCCGTATCCAAGTTTTTACAGTGGGTTTTTTGCAATAGAATACTTGAACTTACCAACTGTGACTCCATATTCTAGTTACAAAATAATTCATAAATAACAAGGCTGTGTTGTTTGTACAAGGTTCTGTGTAAATAGGGTTTTCTGAAATAGTCAACTTATTATCTCGATGCTGATTTTGTGAAGAGTTTGTTTCACAAACTCAGAATGTTCTAAATGTGTTGATCAAGGCTCTTCATACATGTGCATGACAGAATTTGTTTTTCTTCATTTTTCTAGTGCAAATATTAGTTGTTACAACACAGTAGCAGCAGACCTGGAGTTATATTAGGTTGGGAAAAGAGAATTCAGTGAGTATTTGATGTCAGATTTGACACTGGTAGTGGTAGCCTTACTAGTTCTTAATGAGTTCTTAATACTAGAGCTCTAAAAAGCTTTTAAGTCCCACATTTCATATTTGTGGTCTTTCCACAGCTGTGTTTGTCATCTTGAAGAATCTTTAATTATACTACACTATTAAACTCTTACTTGGCTCCTAGTTATAAAATATATATGAATATATTGTACAATGGTGTCTCGTCTGTTTAGCAGAGGCAGAGGAAAAATATAGTGATGCTGCAAAGTAGAAAAAATAATTTCATAATAAGAAAATGCATTTTGCAATTTTCAGGTTAATAATTTTTATTTGATTATTTATTATTTATTTAATGTAAGGTTCTTATTCTTATTTGTGATTTAAAAGCAGATTTAAAGCCCATTAAAATACAAGGGAAGTCCCTCTTTAACTGCAGTAAACTTTGAATCAGGTCTCTTGTCTGAGCATTTCTCACAGGTTCCTGGTATGGAAAAAGTGCCTGCTCAGTGTTTATATTGCTTCTTACTAACAGTTGTCATTTGTAAAAGTCATGTAAATATTGTCCTTTATTGTATTTGCACAACGTACTAATAGCATTTTATGCTAGGCACACCCCTTTCATTTGCCACGTGTGGCTGCATTACCACTGATGGTTGCCACGTAACGTTTTTATATTTCTGAGTAAGAAGTTGTCTTGGGTTGAGCCCATGCGAAAATAAATGAGCGCTTACCCATTTTTTGGGCCCATAAGACTTACCAGCTTTGTTGTACAATCTTCCTTCGGTCATGTTTCAGTATCACTGTTAATTTGAAATAAGACTTGAAGCAGAGCAGAAGAAAGGATCTCTGTTGCTTTGTCATAAGTGCATGACAGTGTCTGAAGTTTTGCATTTCTATGGCTTGAAGTTGTACAATTACACTCCTTGGAGCTGGACTTCAATGATCCTCATGGGTCCCTCCCAACTCAGGATATCCTGTAACCGACTAAGATATGATCAGCCTTAAAAAGGAACTAGAATTTTGTGTGGTAGGAATTCATGGTATCACATTTTGTCCGAATTAATTATTTCATCCTCTTGTATTTTTGTTTCTGTGTGCTTGAGAGTTCTTTGAGAATGTAGATGTTTTATATATATTTACTAGCTATTTAAGATTTTCAGGGCTTTTCCCCTGGTATGTGCCCAGACACATTCAAATGTGAGCAAGTACTGTGATTTCTCCTTCTGTATAACAAATATTTCTACAAGGCAATCAAGTACATGTCAGCTGCCCATGCTTCCATCTCATTTTTGCTTTTAATAATGATAAATGTAATAATTTATCCTCTTATTGCAGTCTATGAAGGCATTCTCCCATATCTTGTAATTCACATTTGTTGTTCAGTATGGTTACCTTCATATTTTGTTTGCTGGGCAGGCAAAATTCCTTTGTCTTCCTGGTTTTATTGTGAAATTGTTGTTCTCCTACTTCCTCTTCCATTTTGTAACTATGTAAGTAATCAATTTTTACTCACCTAACCTGGCTTGTAGCTTCCTGAGACAGGTTAGGTTCAAGGGTAAACAGATCAGCTAATCAATAGCATAAAGTCACTTGTAAAATATGAAACAAAACTGAATCCTTCTAAGGTTCAAGAGGCATAATCTACCCAGATGACAAATGATCCAGTTCTCCAAATTTGAGCATCCTCTGATGTGATTTTCCCAATTTTTAATGCCTGGAACTTAAATTTTCAAATTACTTTTATTATTTTGGTATTTGTTAAAAAACCAATTCTCATTGATTTCTTAATTGGCCACTTCAGATGAATTTGGACCCTGAGAAAGCAACAAATATAAATTCGTAACTGACTTTAAAAACCAAGTTTGAGCCATTTGTAAAGCTAATGTGCAGCTCATCTTGAAATCCCTGTTGGTACATATTTGCATCATTATGAGGCAAAGTAACAATCTGTCCTTTAATTAGGAGATGTAACCCATGAATGATGTGAGAGCACTGGGGACCAAATGATGGTTAATCCTCAGCACTGTCACTTACCTAATAAACCAGGGAGAGGTCCACTGGGAGAAACACAGGAGGTTATAAAGTTTGATTTTTTCTCAAGTACAGACTCACAAGAGAGTGTGGAGATTTTTATTTTTGTTTTAACTGCAGTAAACTGACCATTGAGGTTCTTTCAAATGCTTGGTGCATCTTCATTTTTCTAAACAGAGAAAGGAGGACAGATTCCTGCATTTTTAAAGAAAACAAGGATCAGTGTTTTTGTCCTTATCTTGCATGTAAATGACCGGCAGACAAAACCAAAAGTCATTTTCAGAAGGCTTCATAGGTATTTGTTGATAGCACAGTCAAATATGTGTGAGGGCCTCATAATGCCATGAAGGGAACCTGAAAGTGGACACTTTCAGCTCATAATTCTAGTTTTACTAGCTGCAGCTCACAAAGCAACAGCTGCATCTACATTGCAAAATACCTCCCACACATACATACACACACTGTGTTTGCACACAATACTTATTTTTTTTCTTTAATGTGTTGGAATAAATTAGAATCTAAGATCTTACTATAGAGAAAGTGTGTGCTGTTTAGTTTAAAGGACTAAAGGTAATACAGCTCTTGTAATTTGATCATGCATGTTGCAAATGGAAGAGGGGATCCGGCAAAAAGAACCATTTCAGCAAATCCAGGTAGAGTTTTACTGAAATCATGATTCTTTTCATAAGATTATCTTCTCCCTATGTTGCCTAGTTGTACCCATTAATTAGAAAAGAGACTGCATATTCAGAATTAGATGCTGTGAGTACTAATGTTTGTATACTATCTTTTAAAAACTGTACACAAGAAAAAGAAAAGGAAAAAAAAAGCAGAATCTGAAGATACTTGAACCCAAGCTTTGTTGTGAACCTGAAATTATGGGATCTTGTTTGCTCTATTTGCCATGAGAAGAACTGGTCTGGAAATTTTCTCAAGGGAATAGGATTTTCTAATAACCTTATTGTATAATCTGGAAACACTTTGAAAATATATGTTTACATTTTCTCATCAAAGCCATTAGACAAGTATTTTTCCAAGAAGGGCTCCAGTCAAATTCACTTTTATTTAGTTAATTCATCCATTGCTGCATCCTAAACACATTGTGACTCTAGAGGATGGTTGGACTTTTCACCCTTTCTAGCTATCATACTCATTGCTGTAGTGTACTTACAAGTCCAGTGCAGAATCACTTCTCGGAGACTACTGTACTTTCAGGTTTTTCTCTTTAATTTTTTTGTTTGTTTGTTTTGGCAAGGACAAAGTATATGCAGTCTGCAATACTTGTTCAAGAGCTCTGATAAAAATATGTTATGAAAATATTTTCAGTGCTAGTAGGATGTCCCCTAAAGATCTTCCAGTCTGTTTCTGAAAAAGTGAAGAAACCCTTTGGAATGAGTGGCAGGCAATGCCTCTTTAGATGCCAAGGCAAATGTCTCCATTTTGATTTTTATCAATGCTATATGGCTGTTTAAAGTATACTGTAAACAATGTCCAGTGTGGATTTAGACTGAGTACAGCTTTATGAACTCACCCAGTTCAAAGTAGCAGATCAGAGAAGGTTACTATTGCTTTGCAAGGTCCTGGCAAGTATAAATGATTCATGATCTGTGGTACTTGTCCCACTGTAGATTAAACCAACAGAATAAATGTACACTTTTTAATGTGTAGGTTAATGTTTCTGGCAGCCCACTGTGTCAATCAATGTGACTGGCAACTTAAATATGCATTAAAGGCACTTTGCTCTTCTCAGTTGAAGGAAATGTCACCTTCATTGTTTGCGACAGAGTGAAGAGACATGGAACCCAGACACAGGAACAGCAAGTCAGGTACTGCACATCCCCAAAGGACATAAAGAGACTTAGTAATGAGGTAGACATAGACCTGAAGAAACAAGAAAAGTTCCTGTATGTTTAGGGTGAAGAAATAACAGAATAAGGGGGAATAATCTGGGAACATATGCATTTGTTTGACAAAGACATCTTTTCTATTGGAAATCAAGCAGAGAGATGGAAAAAAGTTCCTCTGAAAAGGATCTGTGTTATGTATCACCACATTCTTAGTTGGGAAGAAAACTTAATTGGAAGAGATATTGCAGAATTTTTTTTTTGTTTCCTAATATCTCAGGATATAACACATGGTACAGCTGAGAGCGATTCTTTCCTGTCAGCTCATTCTTAGCCATGCTGAAATCAGTTGTCATTAACTACGCAAGAGTGTGTCTACTCAAAGACAGAGCATCTGTACTGTCCTTCATGGTGACCTCAGCTGCCTATGCCATTAATAGGTGCCCAACATATTTTGGCCAAAAGCATAGAGATATTCACAGCATGGAACCATAAAATCATTTAGGTTGATAAAGACCTCTAGGATTGAGTGCAATCATTAACCCAGCACTGCCAAGTCCACCATTAAACCATGTCCCTAAGCACCACATCAAAAAAGATTAATAACTACAACAACAAATTATTTAATTACTCTGCTCTTCTCCATTTACCCACTGAGATCCTAATCCTCTCTTATAGGAGAACAGTCAATCTGTAACTAAAAGCTTTAAATTACTTTGATTAGGACCAGTTTCTCTATTAGAGAAGGAATGTTTCTTCTTGCCAAAATAACTTTAGAGTCATAGAGGGATTTTTTTATTCTGTTGAGGCACAAAGTCTGTCTCATGATCCTTTCTGGTCAGCATGTGCTGGGATCCTCAAAGGGCCTGTTTGAGAAGGTAGTTTAAAGTGTGAGTGATACACAGCACTGCATTTCTGTTTAATCTTCTTATCCAGTTTACATCTTGATTGTCTAACTTAGTGTTTAAGGTCTTCATGAGAAGCAGCTGACAAGAACGACAGCTGAGTGAAGTGGTTGAAGTGATGTTGGTGCATTACACAGGTGATAGGATGAAGCTAGCATTTTGCAACTCAGGCAGTGCATGTAGTTCTTACATGTTCTCATATTGGGGATATTGAGTCGTCATTTACTGATGTGAGTTGAAAGGAACCTTTTGCCATCTATGTATGACCTGGTGTTTATCACTGCTCTTGATGTTTTTATCTGATTCCTATGACTGATATTTTGCCACTGCAATGCTACAATCCAAGGTAAATTTAAATAGAGAAAGTAGCATAGAAATTTTTGAGTTTATTTTTTGCCATATAAGTTTATTTTGAAGTTGATGAAACTTGAGAGTTTTTTAGCAGGATTGATTTCCTAGGTCTTTATTTTTACTTTTTTCTTCATATTAACATATTAGCCTCCACTGTCTACAGATTTTAAACATGAAAATAACTCTATGCTAAAGGATTATTTTTGTTCTGCATAAGTATGTAGGTATTTGTGTGACTTCTCTGAAGATTGCCTTAGGTTTGTTGTTCTTCCCTAATTCATCATCATCTGCTTTCAAGCAGCTACAGGTAACTGCTAATCAGATTTTCTGAGAAATGCAGTGTTCCTCTTTTCTGATTCCTCTTTTCCAATTCTCTTCTAAGAACTACCTCCCCTTTTACTTAATGTGTAGAATTTGTGATGATATTGCAGCATCCTCCAAATTACCCACATTCCTGTTTCTCGTTTTCTGTGCCAATTACCAGCCTTATCTGCTTTGTTATAGTCAGTGCATGTTCTTGCTCCTGCATTGGGTTTTTCATCTTTCTTAGACCGGTATTCTCAAATGCAGCCAATTTTGAGAGATACTCTGCCTAAACCTTTAACACAGCTCCTTCCATTTGATTGGCAGCATTTCCCACTAACGTTTATTCTTGTTCACATTTCTTCCATATTTTCACTTCTTGTACTAAATTTTGATTAATGATCTCAGTATCTCCTCCTTTCTCTTCTGCATCCTGCATTCTACATCAGTGAGATGTCATATCCATGTATTTTGCAGTGAAATAAGCTGCTGCTGCTGCTCTTCCAGGTTTTTCCATTTTTAGTATTACAGCAGAAAGTTGCTAAAGCTTGGCTTACAGCAGCTCTCTCTCAACCCTGAGTAATGCTGCAGTTAGTTCCAGGAACACAGTTTCTGCATCCATATCTACTTTAGTGTAGCTTTCTTTAAAGTTGGTGACAGAAACAGTCGATAATTACTCAGACCAGGTTTCTTTGCAATGACAAAGAAATGGCTTTGAGATTTGTACTTGTTGACAATTTCACCCTCTTTCCCAAGAATACATGTTTTAGAGATGTCAGTAGGATAAATGAAACATGGTCTGTAGCAGACAAAGTGGTTAAGAAGTTGGTTGTACCTTTTCATATTGGACTTAGTGATTAATGCATTTCTCTCAAGAGACTCACAAATAGGCTGTATTCATCTGCCTTCCGTTCCATTGCAGCTGTGTGTTGACAGAGGGGTGAAAGTTCTGTAAATAAACCATTTTTATAGTGCACTTGTGTTGCTGATGCCAGAAGTGTCATGTAAATTCAGAGACAAATATTGCTTGCAGAAAATCATTTCAAGCCTGTATAAATGAACTGCCATGGTTATACCAGTCAAAGCTAAAATAGTGACTTACCAGGGACACTTGCCCAGAATAAAAACAGAAGAGTGTCCCCTTCTTCCAGACACCAAGTTAGGCACTGACTGGGCATTTGTAATTTTGTAGATATCAAAAAGATAGTTTTTAAGTACAACTGAGGATGGAATTTGGCTCTGTTTTTTCAGAGGTTGTCTCCCTCATCTTAGAATTTGGTAACATGTTAAAGAAAGGAAAGAAAAGTAATGGTCAGTTTCCCCCCAAACTGTTGCATAAAGTTAAAAGTGAAATTGTTTCTGCGAATTAAAGTACACTTCAGTACAGAAACCCCTTCTATATGAACCCTTCTTTGTGGAGAGAAATGGTGATGGACATTGACATTCTAGATTCTCAGAGAAAAGCTTGTTAAATAACACCTCCCTCCTAGCCACATTCCTTATTGCCATGACAAGGTCAGGCAGCCAGTTCAGGCAGAAAACAACCAACCTTCTCTGGTTGCAGTAGGGTTTGTTGAGCATTACTGTGTAAAGGGGTTCAGATTCCAGTTAAAAAAAACCCAGTGGAGTAGGAGGTGTGATCAGCAAGAAAGGGAAGGGCTCAGCATAGGTCTAGGAGTTTTAAAAGGTATGAAAATTCACTATTTTTCATAAGACAGGAATTAGGAAACACAACATGGAATGTTGGACAGCAGACTTAAGCAAAAAGGAAGTACTTTTTCATACAATGCATAATTAAATTGTGGAACTCATTTCCACAGGATGTTGAGGAGGCCAAAAATACAAAGAAGTTCAAAGAGGGATGATGCAAATACATGCCAAATAGATCCATTAAATGCTGCTAAAAAATATCACTCAGCTGCAACCTGCTCAGGAAATCCCAGTATTGCCAGATCCCTGAAAGGGGACAGCTCCTGTCTTGGTTCCGGCCAGGACAGGGTTAATTTTTGCAGTAGCCGGACCCGGAGGTTATTCTATACCAGCTCACATCCTTGCCAGGGGTAGGGGGAAGGGATTTTCTTCCCGAGAGAGGGGATTCTGGTGTGGTAAAGTAAATGTGGCAGAAGGAGCCATCCAGTATTGTCTAGTGTCAGGGGGTTTCTGTGTGAATCATTCCTTTTCTCATTAGTATTGCTGCTGTTACTGTTATTTTTTTCTTATCTCATTGCTGTTTCCAGTAAATTACTCTTACCTTAACTCTTGATCTTTACCTTCTACTTCTCCAATTCTCCTCTCCAGAGCACAGCAGGGGGCAGGGGAGGGGAGAGAGAGCAGTGCATACTTTAGTGGGAGTACTAAATTGGAGAATACCATTCCTTAACCACAACAGCTACTTACCAGGGCAGGTTTACTCTCCGTGTTCTGTTTCTTATGATCTTTACCTCAATATTTGTTCCTTGTCTTTAATAGAATTATTTACAAAACAGAAGAATTTCTAACTTGATTGCATTTGTTTGGGGTTTTGGTTAGTTGTGAACAGAATCAGAACAATTGTAATATTCAGAGACCCCTAACACACCAGCCCTGTTAGATTTGCCCTGAACTCCTGTCCAGAGCAGCCCTGGTACTGTTATGTTTGGCCCTTAGCTAAACCAGTGTCTGAGGGAATGTGTTAGGAGCAACTCTTGTCTTGCTTTCCTAAAGCCTTTCCTGGCTTTAGGTTTTTTATAGAGCCGGCCCAGAAGAATTTGATGCTATCCTATGACAATTGACAGATCTGCTTGGGTTGACACTTTACTTACATGGCATTATTTTAAGAATTTTCCATTACTTTTTTAACAAAAAGCAAAGTCTTTTTAAAAATCACTTCTTTTTGTTGTTTTTTTTTTGTGTGGTCTACATGAAGAAGATGCATAGAAGTAGAAAAAGCAAAGGACCCTGTCTGTGGTCCATGCACAGCATAGCCACTATACTTAGAAACATACCAATTTCACACAGCACAAATGCTCACTGTTATATTTTGGTGAAAGATTTTACTGGAAATGGTCTGTTTTCTTTGAACTTTTTAATTTCTTCATCAGAAAACTGAGAAATAAAACATTTTCTGTCACAGATGGGAACCAAACTAGTTCTGGCTTTTCTCAAGGAGAGATGAGGGAAGTGCTGCGATTAAACTGTCCAAATATAAAAATCATAACAAAACCCCATCTTTGTTTGAAGTATGATTATTTAAGTTAATAAAAACTCTTCAGATGCAGATATGTTTTTAGATCTGGTGTAAGAGGTTGCAATTCCTTGGAATTCCATGGAGCCTCAGCTGCTTGGACCAGTTTTGAGCTGGTCAGTGCCCTCCACTATAGCTAATCACGATCCCCTTTGACCACCAGATTTACAGAGACCAGCTAAATCAAATTTGTGAGAAATAACATATAGTTATTATTTCCAAATAAAAAATGGAGACAACTGTAAAGAGATGTTATTAAGAGTGACTGATGTTTTCCAGTATTCCTTTCCAAATCATGATTTTGACCAATGATGTTTCTTGCACAGTCCCTGCTCTTGAAAAAAAAGAAAAATTCTGTTTTGGAAAAAAATCCCACGTTTCATGTAAAGATGTTTTTCAATTGTATGGCTCTTTCTGTAATATCAAAAAACCCCAAACAAACAAACAAACAAACCTGGAGGTTGAAGTAATCACAGTTATTTACATATTAAACTAAAAAGCAGATTCAATTGTGGGTTGATCTCAATTGTATTACTTAAATATATACTTTTGGGGGAAGGATTTGCCATATATTATCATATTCCAACTCACAGAGCGATGTTGTCTATCTCTACAAAAAGGCAGTGTTTATGTGTAATATGGACTCGGGCAAACACATGGCTGAATAAGGTATGCAAATGTGATCATAAAAAATGGATTCCTTTGTTTAGAGGCCTGACTAGATAGCTGTCAGCTCAGTGGCGTTTCCACCCTTTTCTGGAGTGAAGTTAAGTGGGGTCATTTTGCTATTTTCCTGCTTAACAAAAGGACAGTGACACCAAAGAACACTGCTGTGTCACACAAGGGCTCCAATTGTTTCCTTTTCATTTTTTCCCCCTTATTGTATTTTATAGAATTTATTTTGCATTGATTTTTCTGCCACTGACTTGGAGTCTATAAACTCCAATAGTTTCAATTAGAGAAAGTTCTCCATCTATAGATGCAGCAAAATTATTTTCACACAAACTCTTAAATAACAAGTAGTTACATGAAAGTCCTTAGATCACTTGGCCTGTTACAGTCCAGATGATTTTCTCTCATGCCAGCTTAACCTATCCTTGAATATCTGGTAACAGCACCTACAACTCCCTTCCTTGGAGTTCTGCTTGACAGACAGGTCTTTTGGCTGCACAGCACTTCTGGTTTTACCCTACTTTTCTCAGCTGCTGTAAACCATGGGTTTCTGCATGGAGCCAGTTTCCCCTTTCTCCAGGGATTCAGCAGAGATCTGGTGCTATGAAGTGTTTCCCTTATTGTAGGTCCATTGTATAAAGTAAATGTTATCAGACAAATAGAATAAGAACCATTTTATGTCTCCGAAGAATAGCTGTACTCTGGAGCATTATTTTGGTATACCCAAACAAGACTTTGCTGACGTTGTCGTAGTGGAGAGGCACATACTTTTGGATACTTCACCTCTAAGAAATATTTCACACGGACTTACTTCCATCCAGCATGTCTCTGTTGGAACAGTGAGAAAAACAGGCAGTCATACTTGGGTGAAAAATGTTAACATCAGAAATACTTAGAATACACATATCTTTGCTGTCACCAATTTCCTTTGTCAGGACACCCTTCACAAAGAAGGAAAGCCTATTGCATCAGGCAGAACTTGTCTTGCAGCAAACAATCAATCTAATATTAAATGGAAAATAAACAGGTTTTTACTATTTCTCAATTAGTATATTTCAAAATTAACCACTCAGTTCACTTTTTTTTTACCATACCAGTGATGCTGCTTGAGGACTTCTGCTATATTTTGACACTTGTCTATTAAGGTGCCTAAGAGAAATGTTTAATAGTTTATTACCAAAAATTAATACTTAGTGGTTGCCTTTTGCCTGGAGAGTACTCTTTTATGCTTGATGTTTTACAAGTTTTCATTTAATCTGTCTTTGTCCAAGTTAATAAGATTCTTCATCAATATTTTTTTTCTATTAAGATTGCACTTCAGGGTAAGCAATCAGTTCCCACATAAAATATAATGCCATAGAGTTACCCAGCACTCCCCATGCTCTTTCTTTAGCATGGAAACACTGGGTTTCCAGCATACTGAGACCCACTTTCTGCTGTTAGAAGAAGAAAAATCATAGAGTAGAATCATTTAGGCTGGAAAAGACTTTTAAGTCTATGTCAAGGGTCATAGTTAAGAAAAAATGACAAATCAGATTTGAAATCATATGTTATGATTTCATCTACTTGAAGCTAAATGGAGTATATCTAAGCTGTACTATGTTTATGTGAGAAGTGGATATGTTGAAATGATGAATCATTTTTCTGGCTGGCTTTATACTTTTTTCTCTCCAAATATTTACTGTAGAAACTTTTCAGAGCTGAAAAAGCAACTTTGGCCACTTTTTATAAAAGCAACTTTTATAAAAAACCTGAAGTGTTATCTCTGACTACAAGACAACACTAAAATTAGAAAACATGAAGGATAGGCATCTGTAGGAGTAGTCTTTTTAAGGCAAGACTGGTAAGAGTCTTTTTTGTAAGGTTCCTACCAAAAGTCTTCTGAAAAGTTTGTTGGGACAAAACTTACTCCTCTAGATCACTTTTCAGCCTCTGTCATATTTTAGCTGTCCCATATCTACATGACAAGGAGCAGAAGAATGAAACTGTGGCAGGAAATGGGGTTACCTGATATTGACAGGCATAATATTCCACTTACAAGTTTGTCCTATTTATTATTCTCTTGGGCTTTATAAACTTTTGAAATTATCTGAATGTAGAAAAAATTTTAATTGTACTTTGTATGTCTATATTCATATTTAAAACATATGTAAGTAATGCAGGTTGTTTTTGTTAAGGCATAATGTTGTGGAGTGGATTAGTTTGTGAATGCCAGGTGGATAAAATCTTGGTATTTTTATGTACTGAGTCTTCAGGGGGGTGGTTGGTCTGAAAAGTGGGTTCTCAGGTGTCACTGTTCTTTTTAATTGAATGAACAGGATTTTCTTTAAATTTGATTGACAGTTTTCAATGCCTCCGTGTACACCAGGCAAAAATAGGTTCTTTAGGGACAACGGGGAAGGTATAACCATAGGTTCACAACTCAAATTTAGAACTGCTGTTTTAAAGAGAAGGTGTGCCGGATCAGGTATGCTGTGGTAAGTAAGCCCACAGACACATGCTGTGCAATATCCTGATGATTCTTTTACAAAGCAGCACTCTGACATCTGACATTGGTCAGCCAGATAAGGAAATCCCTGGTTCTCCTGGATGAGTGATCTCTTGCAAGAAGGAATCTGGAGGCTCTGCTGAGATAGAACACACATATCAGATGTACAGTGCATGTTATTTTATCTGATGTAGCTTGTTTCAAGATAACACCTGTTGTTTTACCTTCATTGTGATAAAGTAAATTAGTTGTTTGTCTTGAGGCTTAGACTAATAATCAGTGTGATCATGATCTGAAGCTGTTACACCATAGTGCAATTTGTTCTTATGAGTTACAAACAAGACACAGAAATATACAGCCTGGGTGTACTTTGGAGTGGTGTCATGGGCATCCTACTCCAGTGTAAAACCTAGTCTGGAAAATGGTGATAACAGTATCACTGCTGAGGAGATCCATTTATTTTAGAAGATGGTAACAAAGACCTCACTGAGGTGCACTTTGGAGGACAAGGGTGAATAGTTTGTGATTCACCAAAACTGTGCCACCTTTGGATGGATTCTACTCTCAAGGAAAAATTCCTCCTGATCAAGTCAAATATAGTGAGATAATTAGTAAATTAAACAAAAACTAATTCATAATTCATGTGTTATTTTGATGAATGTTATCCCCTTCACCACATTTTTTTTTCCTGTAGTTCCATTTGGGCTTCAGTTCAGACAGAAAAAAAAAAAGAGGATCTAGTTCAAGACCTGATGTCTTCTATGTTTTTTTTTGTTTCATCTCTAAATAAAGGACAGATATATGCTAGCAGGCATAATCTCATATGAAGAAAAATGATGGATTACATCATACTATATGGATAGAATTTTGATTCCCTGTCATAAAGAGCTCACTGTAAAATAGTCCAGGCAGTAGCAATAGTACCTAGCAGGCTGAACTTAAAAAAAAAAAAAAAGTTTAAGATTTACAACTGGTAAATTTCCATCTAGAATTCTAATCATATCATGTGCACTACCTTTCTGGTAGATCTGATATGGTGTGCATTTTTTCTATATAGAGTTGCACTAAACAATCAATTACTAGAAACCTCTGATGGTAAAGCAGATAAGGCTTTTTGAATCTACAAAGTACCTTAATCTAAGATTTGTGGTGTTTATATGTCAGTAATTAATTAAGACTGAAAACTTCTGGAAGAAATAAGTTTCATTCCAAATATGTAGACATGAGGGGAGAATCAATAATTGGCAGAACGTCCTGCTCTTAGATTTAGAAGTGTATTCTGTACTACCTTTGATCTTACATGTTGTGATTATATCTGAATAGTTGCAGCACCACATCTTCAATTAACATTCCCATCAACTGAGTCCAGAAGCAATATACACACCTGTATTTCCATATAGATCTTGTTCAAATTCTTCCAGTTACCGTATTTTTACCTTCCACATGTCATTAGCTATTTTTTAAAGGAGGCTAAGCAACGTTTAAGTCATAAAGGCAAAGATTCAAACCTGGTGGCAATGACAAACTTGACAAGCTTGAAGGCAATGACATTTCCTTAGAAAATAATGTTTAAGGTTTCCTTAATGCCACTTAATCATCAATATGTATTAAAAAGTCTTTAATGACCTTACATACTTTGTGACATTATTTTAGCAAAGATTTATTATGTTCTTTTATCTCAGCTTTTATACAAGAAAAAAGAATTCCAGCCTCATAAGGAGTCTGTATGGTCTGTTGGCAGGGCTGGAACCAGCAATGAGTTAGGAAAAAGGAAACACTGCTGAATTTCCTTTTTCTATGCAAAATAGCCACAGAATTTGCATTAAATATTTTGCCAAAGGTTTTTACACCGATTGTGCTTGCATTTTAGGAATACGTTCCAAGTCAACGCTTGAAAGGGCATGTATTACAAGGCTCTTCCAAGATTACCTCTTGATTCTTGACCTGCATTTGTTCCTTCTATGTAAAATTTAAATAAGTTGAATCTGATTCTGTGCAACTTTGTCTTCCCTCTGTCCTTCCTCACGGTTCTCATAATGAAACAAATTAAGTTTCGTCTTTCCTGTCCTCTTCAATATGTTCACTTCTACCTGGATGATGTTTTTATGGACACATGTAAACACATTACACCTGAGCAAAACACATTTTTGTGGGGAAAGAGAAAGCCCTTATCTACTTATTTAATATAATAATTTATTTGTCATTGATTATTATTTAATACTTATCTAAGATTTTATTAGATAAAATTTATCCACTCAAGAATACAATGTGTCCTTGAGGTGAGCATCCCTTTCACTGTCTTTCGCTATGAAAACACTGAATTTTCTTTGAAACCATCCCAGAAAGTCAAGGGAAGAAACTACCATCAACAATAGTCTCGCAAGATGTGGGATTTCTGTTGAACTTTATGTTCTAATAAACAAATCTGTGGCACCAGTAGCCACAGGAAAAGAGTTTTTCTAAAAAGAAAAGAATTATAAATGGCACATATAACTACTTTTCTATTGTTGGGCTTTGATGGCAAATAGTGTATGAAATGAACCAAAGTAACCAATGGAGAAACAATTCTACTGGAACAGGCTCCCTAGGGAAGTAGAGGAGTCACCATCTCTAGAAGTGTTCAAAAAATGAGTAGACAATGGCACTTCACAATATGGGCTAGCACGCATGGTGGTACTTGACTGAAGATTGGACTTGGTATTCTTGGAGGTCTTTTCTAACCTTAATAATGCTATGATTCTATGAAACACTGGTCCTAGCTAGGTCTTGTTTTTTGTGAAGGCGCACTGGTGACCAAATGCAGCTTGTTCCTTCTCCACTGCTTGCTTGGAACTCCACAACTTTCACTTGACTGTTACTTGTGCTCATTTCTTTCATTAACAAATCAGGTCAACAGCTGTGGTAAGAATGAGCAAATACTACCATGGAAACTAAATTGTTAACTACAATCACAGAAAAATTTCATAGCAGAAGCTTGCAAAGTCTCTGTGGTATATCTCAACAATGTAACTGCTTCATGGTTACTGGCATATCTTCCAATTTCCAAGATGTTGTGAGTGGTAAACAAAAGTGCAGTACAGCTTTATTTTGTGGAGCATCTGCCATGCAAACATATTCTCAAAGACTTTACCCAGTAACACATATGCAGTACGGGAAATGCAAGTAAAACAATGTTTTAGAAGTAATATTTTAGTTTTATTGAAGAGAGTTCCTTGCAGCATCTTTCTAGAGAATAACTGTGTTGATCTGAACAGTATCAGCTGCTGAATACTTGCAAATATCAGCATTCACTTTTACTTGACAGTGGGTTTTTACAAAATTTATTCCATATGGACTGTTTCTTACTGGAACTGAAGGCCCAAGTACTGTGCAACTGCTCTTTCCCATTATTAGTTAATAAACATTAAGGACTTTTATAGTCTCGTAACAATTTATTTATTTATTTATGAATATGTATCTATGTGCCTTACCAAACTTTTCCTTAAACTATTACCCCAAATGGGGCTGCTTAAAAGTTGCTAAGTAACTGCTAAAACGCCTGTGCTGCCCACAGCTCTAATGACCACTTTTGCCTTCTCTTTATCCTATACAATTATTTTGCCATTAAATCTTCCCAGAGCATGGATTTCTAGTAGAAAAATATCTGAAAGCATTTCAATATGCCAGTAAAAAGTGCTGATTCTCTTCCAATAGGGGTTTTTTGAGACTTACATAAACTGAGCCAATTATAAACTGAGACAACTGAGACAACTGAGACAACAGCACTTTCAGATGGCAAATAGGATAAGTAACAATAAAAATGTCTCTTGAATATCCCCCTTTCCATAGGCTCATGTACATACTTCTGTCCAAGGCACACAGTGCAATGCCTGTTACTTGCTGATCCTGCCTCAGTTGAGAAATTGAAAAACTGTATTTTTGTATAAATAGGCAACTGACATCACAACAGCATTGCTGCTATATCTAAGCCAGTTCTATATGATCTTGTGCTAAGGGCCTACTGCTAAGAGCAGGGATTTGGTGTGTGACAGGCTGACACCTCCTACCATGCCAGCCACCAGACCACATGCAGTTTGCAGTATGAATATGATTCATATGACCTCTCAAATTTGTTCTTCTTTGGCTGGTGCCATTAAAGATTGAGTGGACCAGGACCAGGGGTGAGAGTCAGCAGTGTTCTCTTTCTTTATGATTTGGACAATGGTTTTAGGAGGGAAAGGCACAAGGATCTGTAGTCTGTAGTCTTTTCTGGTTAATAGCTATTTAAAGCAAAATACAGAGCAGAGTCAGGAATCTGAACCCCAGCCTTTCCTCCCTCATGTGATAGTACCATGAATGCCAAATGTTGCACACTTGCTCTTTCCCTATTGCCAACCAGTCCTTGACTCTTCATTTCAAAATCAGTGCACTCCAGTAGCTTAACCATGTTTGATATCCTGAGCTGGCCATTAGCTGCAGTAGAAGAGGGGACACTTGCATATTTTCATCCCTTTTGTGGCACATTAGGCAACCACGTTGGGTTTGGATGAGATATTTATGTATATTTAGATATGCCTTAAGCACAGACCTTTAGAGTAAGTGGGCCCTGAGGCCCATTCCAGTTCTCAAATTAGATATTTCCACATGACACAGGCAGGGTTTTTCTGGAGATGACTCCGTCTAATCCAGTAAGACCAGCTGTTAGAATCACAGCTAGTTTAAGAACAAGCTCTGAAAAGTCACTTTCACAAGTTTTGTATAATATCACCACTCTATTTATGAAAGTATACATTTTGTTACTCAAAAGTAAAGATTTTGCTACTTTTTTACATGATCTCTACAGCAATTCCTTCTTTATGCTAAATATATTCTTCATAATGCTTTTCTTACTCTCAGAAAAGAATTCCATTTTGGAAATAAAATTTTTGTGTATATTTTAATTTTCAAGAATTTGTGTTTTCTAGGAACAAGCTATTTTTTCATGTTTTCACACTCTCCACAAATGTTTTATCTTTATGTATACTCTTTTTGCCTTCCTCTGACATCATGTTTGTTCTATCACATCAATATCTGCACCTTCATTATTGAACAGGAATTATGAAATAGCAACATAGACATCTTTGCAGACTTCAGTAATTGCACAAATGAGCAGTTTACCCCTCTTAATTTTAAAAATTGTGATGTCTATAACCAGTGAAAATAATTGAGTGTTCTAGAAGCATTGATGGTTTTCCTTGGTAGAAGTGTGATGTTGTTGCTGGGTGTGATGGCTAATGCTATAATCTAAAAACAGATAAGGAGAAAGCAAGCTGGGTAAATTAAAAGCTTTCTAGAGTATGCATTAAATTTTATAGACACTATTCAAAGCAAATCAGACTAAATTCATATTCCTGCAATTCTGTTAACTCAGGGCTGTTAAATCCAGTGTGAATTTAGTCTCTCTTTTGCACCATATTAGCAACCATCAGCAGCTGGCACCGTCCTAAACTCTCAAAAGAGTCATAAATGTTTCTTTGAACCACTTGGCAACATAGGGAGTCTTCTCCCTCTTGTTCCTTCCTGTAACCCTGTGTGTAATTCTACATTGATTTCTACCTTGAAACCTGGCTGTGAAGTACTAGTCCCACCACTAAAATCACTTGGGCTTTCATGAGCCTCTGACAATGGGAATGGTATAGTGGATTTAAATGGCAGGACCTGCTTATCTCCTGGAGAGTAACCTGGCCGTGCTTACTGGTTTTAAGGCACAGATGTTGTATCATATATAACAAAAAAAAATAACAGAGAAGTCTGCCTAGCATGAGTATTAATAAAAGTAATGGAGGAGAGCTCACACCTTCTGGACTGTGTACTTTCAAATCAGATTTGGACCAGTCTTTCATTCCTGTGCTGAAAGCATTTTGCAAGTGCTCTGATACCAGCAAGATGTGAGGTTATTCTGAGACTAAACTGAACCAAATGGCCTAAAAGGGAGATATGCAGAGATTATAACTACATGTCTGCCTGCTTAGACTCTCAGGTTTCAAAAGACACAGGCCAGCTTTCTACAATTTCAGCTCTTTTAATTCATTTAAGCAAATATAGAGGGGGTAAAATGGAGCTTTAAATTGTAGGATACTTTTGTTTGCTGGGAGGGAATGGTTAAGGCAACTGCATTTTTGTCTCCCAGTTCTCACTGTTGCCCAGGGAGGAACAGTGTTTGCCACTGCTTAATAGCTGTAGATTTTCTTGCTGGCCTCTTTCAAAGCTGTCAGACAGAAGGGTGCAGTTGGTGGACCATGATGCCCCTCTAAGACTTCCTCCCAGCTGTCTGTAACAGTAGCAATATTGTGCCCTGCTTAAACAGCCACCATTCATGCTGGATGCTCTGGCTTTCCCCGAGTGCTGTGAGCCTACCACGAATTCCTCCACACGTGCATAAATATCACTATAGCAGTCACCGGTAGGGATTGTTACAATTCAGTAACAATATTTCCCTTAAGAATGCTGTTTTCACACATATTTCCTAAGCAGTTTCCTTGGGAGCTAAAACTGTTCAAGGTCAGGTACTAACTGGAAAATCCATGCCGCTCTGTATACAAGAGCAGTGGCTATGTCAGGATGTAACATGAGGTATAAACTGCAGCAGCTTGTAAAGCCATATGTAAACAGTAGCCTTATACAGGAGCCCTAAATACACTTTATGCCAAGAAAATAATTAATTACAAGGTTGTTCCATCTAAATGTCTGCAGCCATGATGCAAAAGCTACCAGAGTGAAGAGAAACATAAGAACACAGAGCTTGATTGCCTGTTCCGTCTCCGCCTCAGTGCCTGCCTTGCCTTCCTACTTGTCATGCACCATACAGTGCTCTACAAACATTACTTTGCAAACATTATGTAGGTGGGCCTCACAACATCTCTGTGAGGTAATTAAACACAGAAACCTCACACTGCAAACAGGGAAAGGGAGGTTCTGAGTTGGGCTTTCTTGCCAGACTTACAGGGTAAGCAATTTCACGGGAATTCATATAATTTCTGGACATTGCTTATTAGTTCTTTATTTTAGTAGTTGTGAAGACTGCACTAATCCATGGGCTTTGATTTGATTCACAGCAATTTCATCCTCAGGTGGACTTGTTCTCACTCTGTTTGATGCTGTGGACTGCTTTTAATCCACAGAGAGAAACAGATACTGTTGGGTGCTTCGTTTCATCCTTAAATGGACCCCTGAAGTGGACACTACAAACAAAGCTGCCACTGACTGTCATGAAGTGAGATTGCAGTAGCTACTCAGCTGCAGGAACCTAAATCAGGGCAAGACAAACCCCACTCGAGTTTATACTAATTAATAAAGTAGTGCTAGGAAAAGTCCTGGAATTTGTCAATTATATAATCAAATTGTTATCAATAACTGAGTGTAGTTTTTGCCAGGATTGACTAGGACTTTTCCAAAATGTTGATGTTTCAGTCTGAGGAGTTCACACTGGGCAGGGATTCAGTAGCATATTGGTTGCAGCCACTGTTTTGGAGACTGACAGAATTTAATACAATGGATGTGAACTGTTCTGTGCCAGTTGGCCTTAAAGAACAGTTCTTAGCATCACTAATTTGCTAATAAACACAATATTTTAGTGTTCAATCTGTAAAGTTCAGAAAAATATTTATGTTTTACCATAATCTGTGCAAAGAATGATTTTTTCAGATAATACTTTCTCCCTGATGAAAGCACTGATCAGCTCCTAAAAACTGATGTAAAAACACTATACAACAAAGTATTAATTATTTGTGATCATGAGATATTTGAAAGTACTTTTCATGAAAGCATGAATTTAAATTCTTGTTTCCAGTCTTCATTCTAAATTCTCTCCAAAGACTTGTCTCATCTGTTGTTCTTTACCTCTTCTGTAATGCAGAGCTGGTGCTATCAGTCACTTGGTTTGCTCTTCAGAAGGATAATTGTGTGTTATGAACTGAAGAACAGAGGATGTATCCTGCTCATGTTTTCACACATAAATTTGCATGTGTTCATGTTCATCCTATATTCTGGGCAAAATATTTCCCTTTCAATTTGAATAAGGTGTAAAGAGGCTTGAAAACATGTTAACCCTTTCTTATTTAGAGGAAGATCAACATATTTGGCAATATTAGTGTTCTGGAAGTACAGCCCCCTGATGTGACTGATCCATAAACACTGAGAAATGTCTGCAAAGGTTTGCTGATGCTGTCCCTTCTCTCTCTGGGAGTAAATCTGCTTTATTGTGATATTGCAAGGGATAGAGTGTTTCTGGCAGACTTTGAAAGTATCAGTGTTTTGGTATAAAGGCTATTGGTGTACTTTGTTGGTAATCACTGCAGGAGGTGAGGTAAGATAGTTCATTTCTTTTTGCTGAGTGACAGATACCAGGTCTCAAGAGGTAACATGCAGTTTGCCAGGATTTAAAACAATGGTTAGACAAAATTTTCAAAGATGGTTGAAAAAAGCTTTAGAGATATACTTTTGTGGCTGCTGCACTGTGCTGGTCTAGCTCCAGAGAGCTAAGCACTTTTTAGTAACTACTTGTCTTTATAAAAGAAGCCTTGAGTTTTCACAGTGTCTTGTGGTTTTGGTAAAGATACTTGGAGAACCCTCTAACAGCATACTTTCTCTCTTGTCTCTTCTTACAGGTTGTCAAGTAGTCCTTGCACACTCTTGATTTTCCCTTTTAAAATACCATGTTAATCCTTTATTTAGCTGGCTGGTGGGTGGAGACACTCATGTCCTGGGCACTTAAGGCCAACAGAGTAGACAAGGTTGTGATATCTTGTGTTTGTTTTGTGAAAATGTTCAGGAACAAAATTATAAAATATTTATTTTATGTATTGTTTCAAGTATTGTGCAAAACCAATAAAAATAAGTTGAAAGAAAACATCAGCATTTCTGATTTTAAATATCAAAGGGCAGGAAATTCTCCATCCTTGAATTTCCATTGGGATTATAGCAATTCACTGTTTTGAAATTCCCTGCTTTAGTTTGATATAATGTGTAAAGGATAAGCAGGATCAGGATGACATTGAATTTCAGCTTTGTTTAGTTTCAGTTTGACCATTCATAGCCATCACACCATTGTAAGGTGACATCCGTAATCTTCCAAAGATATCACAGCCTAAACACTTTTGATACTAGATTAACATCCTTTCCATGGCAATGACACATTTTTCATCTTTTTCCAGGCTTCTGTGTTATTACAATAGGCTTTTTTAATCCTTTCTATATAGTTGCCAGATAAAAATAAATGTGTGTTCAAACAATGTTGAATCTCTATGTTGAGAAGGGAGATGAACTTAGGATAGGGCTTTCTCTCCTAAAGCAATATAACTGTGGGAAAGCCAATGTACTTCAAAATACTAACCACACTGGCCCATGTCATATTTAAAGATGTTGTTAGTGAGCACCAGCAGAACAATTCAGTAGTGGCTAAACAGATAATCTGGTGGAAGTGAACAGGCAGCTTTGAATGAGGGGCTATGTCATCACAGTAATGTCCAGAATGCCACTGATGTTTGACTTTGATGTGATGGCTTTAGTTTCTGGTGGACATTTAGGGATGAACAGGACCTGTTTTATAACTCATGTGATTAAAACAGTAGAAGAGAGTAGTTTCATTTAGTGACAGTGGCTTAGGAGTTAGGTTAGGAGAGAAAAGCTGCCTTTCTGCTCGTCAGAAAAGCAAGATTGAGTCTTGCTTGAGGTCTGAGTTGGTGGCTGCCACTTGATTTGTCTGCACATGGGGGATACAGAGTGTTACCCCTGGGGCAGTTACTGTCTGTTGAATCTAGAATTTCTAAGCAGCACTAGCCCAGTGTCAGTAGACCTTCTAATTCAGCTGGAACTTGATTTCCATTGGCCCAAGAAGGCTGGCTATGATCTATAGATCATTTTAGCAAAGGCTGGAAACTGAGCTACTCAAGTAGCCAACTTCCTACGTTAGACAACGTTTCTGGCAAACTATTCTCTTTTTTTTTTTCATTTGCAAAATCTAATATTGTAATGGATATTTCCTAACACACTTTAGGAAGGAGACCCCAGACAGTTGTGAAATATCACACTAAACACAAGAAAAACATTGGAAAACCCACACAATAACTTTCTTGTCCTTCTTTTTTATTACTGTGCATCCAGATGGGAAGATTAGTTTTATTTAGAGGGGTTTTTTAACTTCAGCAATGTTTGCTGATAGTTTTCAAAATTAGAATCGTTTTGGTTTCAGTTTTATGACTCGTTACCAAGGATGATTGTTCTGAAACAGAAATTTTATCAGGATAAACCCTTCTGTGTTTTTCCTTGAAGGGAAGTCCTGAGAAGGCAGTTTTCATCTCTATCCTCATTCACATTTTTGTCCAAATCCAATTAGTTTCATGTAAGATGAATGTGTCGATACTAAACACAGAACAGCCCGTCTGATATGCAATGCTGGCCATTCTCACCCTCTCCTCATGGCTCCTTTTTCTGTCAATGTGTAATTCCTGCTGATGTTCCAGGGATACATCCAGTGGCTTTCGCATGGGGAGAGAGGAGCGTGGGTGGATGGTGTGTATGGTCATCTTTAGGTAAAGAGTCACTGCTGTTCAAGCCAGGTTCTTTACTCCCTCTGCAGATCAGAGTCAAACTGAGCCTCTCATGCTCACGAAAATGCTACCTGTATGTGCCGGATTTACTTATGTACAAGTTTATGAGGCAAAAAATGGTCAACAAGCACAGGGCTGTTTCAATAACTGTACTCTTAAGTTGCCGAAGTAGATGCCTTTGAATAATAACATCTTGACAGTGTGTCTGATCTAATATAACATCCCAAAATGTCTCCCTGCAAAGCTGATTTTTCTGGCCTAAGTTGCTCAATTGACTTTATGAGGTGAGAGTGCTCATCATTCAGCACTGTTCATTCCCATATTTACTCATCCATTACTCAACAAGATAAATGTAGTCATACTGTTAATGTAAGAAATAGTACACAGATCTAGAGGCAACTGGTATGTTACTCCCTGCTCTCTCAGTGGGCTGGTGACCTTTAGCAAGTTTCTGTAATCAGTCCTTTCCCCCATTTCCCATCTCTACAATATCTAAAACCTTGCCTGCCTCAAGGGTAATGTTCAATGATAGTGTAACAAAGATCTTAACAAAATATGGAAAGGACTAAAAAAAAATTATAAAAATCACACGAAACACCAGATGTTTTTCACTTACAGAGACCTGTTAAAAACTCACTACATTGTTTGTATCAGTCTCATCATGACATCTGCTTCAGTCAGCATTGCATTGCCAGCATTCACATAGGAGAAATGCATCTGCACCCATAATATAGATGTGTCTGAGCAACATGTGTTTAGATCCAAATGCAAATTTCATGTGTTTCCATATAAACAGAGGGTACTTCAAAACCTCCTTTAATTGGAACCCAGCACATTTCCACTGAAAAACTTGTTTGCACTGAAAGGCACTTTCTTCTGGGTTATTAATTAGGATCGCGTGGCATAAAATGAACAGCACCTTTAAGTTTTAAAATAAAGTCAGCCAAGATAATTAGATGCAACTTTGTTATTTATGTATTATGTAAAATCTGCCTCCAAAGAATTTTTGGAAATGCTAGGAAAACAAGTTTAAACACAGCTTCTAAAGGCCAATGTGAAAAAAGTCATTGTTCTTTCTTTGTTAATATGATGTGGATGTACTGTTTGTAATATGTGTGGGTTTATCACTCATGTGGCTCAGGTATATTGCAATATATGGGAAACCATGACTCATTTGTAAAGAATGACCCATATGTAAATACTATAGACACCATAATAATGTATAAATGTTTTCATTTTTAAGAAGAGGTGTTTTCAGATTCTGGCAAGAAAAGTGATTCTGCTCCTTGCTCTCAATTACTGCACTGCACAACTTCTAAATGTACCACTGCTTCCCACAAGTGTAATTTACTCAACAATCCTTACCTCCAAGAAATTATGGCTGTATTTTTATACTTCATTATAAGAATTCAATGTTATATACAAAGGTGTATAACAGTATAAGATAGGAAAACTGGAAACATTATTTTTCTTACTGCTTCATAATTTCTTTAAAGCTAAGAGGAAATTACATAATTTACCCACAGCTTCAGAAAAGGTGTTGTTTACTGTGAAGAAAATGACATATTTTTCTTTAGCTGTGTGTAAACCTCACAGCTGTATTTTGCTATTCACCTTGTATTCTTCTCAAGTGGTCAATTATTCCTAATAACAGAGACCAAAGCTGTATTAAAAACATTTTTTTTAATTCCTTCACAGAAATGCAATTAATCTAGAGCTCTTAAACAGTCCATGCTGTCCTCCCTCTATAACCAAGTGTTCTGGATATCCCACATATGCTGGTGAGACCATTTGCAAGTCCCTTATTTCTGATTACCTGCCAGTCACCTTACTGTCATGTGGCAACTGGGAGAACGTTTTTTATTGTGCAGATCCAGCCTTTAACATTCAGGATTAACATTGATTTTAGGGTCTGAATGAACACTTAATGTACATTTAGAGTCAGCTAAATCCTTCTAACTGTATTTGATGAAGAGTTAGGCATCCAGGCTTTGTCTGTAATCTGGCAGGCTAAAATAATCTCTAGAAATTTCCATCTCTCTTCATTTGTAAACATAAAAATCTAGAGGCCATTTCTCTCAAGTGGGATTAAAAAAATTCACTGTAGTTTTAAATATGATGTGCATGTTAATTTGGGGGGAGTTTTATAAAACAGACTTTCTATCAAAACAGAGATTTCATTTAAAGAACTAACCTGGTAAGACATTCAGTATCATAGCAATAGCTTGAAAATATACAGGGAGAACAGTTTTTTTTCTTTAAGCCTTTCATATAAAAATTGGGAATTCAAGGGAAGAAAGCAAAACCAAGAGATCTTAGGAATTGTTTTTCAATTCCATCTTTAGCATTAATACATAATAGCAGTTCCACTTAAATAGCACAAGACAAAACCAAACAGATCCAAGAATAAAGTCCTTAGAATTTGAAAATGATAGATAATGCACCCAGTTTTCCTCTTGAGAGACTAGGTAAGGAATGAACTATATATGGCAGGTATTAGTCATTTCTTGAGACACCTATTGCAAGAAACTCAGACGTATGGTGATCAGGTTGGTAACAGACACTGAATACAAATGATGCCATGTGTATTAGTCAGACTAAAATTGATTGATTGATACTAAATGTCAAAGGCATTGTCTGGTTGTGTACAGACAGGTAGGGGATATATGATAGAAACTTGACCAGTAAAATGTTCACCATGTTGACTTTGGCAGGTTAGAGTGAAAGATGTGAGCAAAACTGGGTTAAAAGGCAATGTAAGATTATTCCCGTGACAACATACGTTAGCAGGTTAACATTTTTTTTAATTGTACAGATGAAGTACAGTTCTCAGTTTCCCCCCAGAAAAACAGTATCTAGTTGAATAGGGAGTAATATTCAAGTTGAATATTCTAGTTGAATATGGAGTAACATGGCTTTGCCATTTTTGCCAAATACTTGAGGTTTACTGCATATAGCAGCAAGAGTTGTCTCTTCAAGAGAATTTATCTTCAGGTTAAATCCAGATGAAGGGAGGAAACAATATTCAAACAAGTCCCTCTCTAACTTTCATTTAGATCCCATAAATGTTAGGTGTTGTTGCCCCTTAGCAAAGCCTGAAAAGAGCAGTAACTAATTCCTTTTTCTTTTTTCCTTAACAAAGAAAGATGCTTTAGTACAGAGGCATTCCATGAATTTAATTTGTACCTTGCCTTTTTTAATAAATACTACCCTTCTTATATAATGTGCTTTACTTTATGTTGTAGTTAAAGAGTGAGGTGCATGACCCATTTTTTCTACTGCAAAAATATAGTTCTTCATATTCAAGTCTAAAGTAATGTCATGTTTCTTACTAATGGAAACTTAAGAAAACACAGCATGGCAGGCAAAGTGCTTGCATTAGAGTGACTTCAGAGTACTCTCCAATATGCTCAGGACTTTATTGGATTACACATATAAGTGAACTCTGTAATACTGTTTCAGACTTGTTTGAATACCTGTTCTCAAAACAGGATTATGACAGCAGTTGCAAATAGCTATGAAACTATGATGGCTTTATTTTCTCTAGACTAGTGATTGTTTGTTCTAAAAGACATTGAGTGCAGACCTAGGGAACATTTTGTTCCCATGGAGTCTTTTTGCTGTTTTTTATTCTAGTTGTTCCTGCATTCTAAAATAAGTGCTTGTACAAATTTTGTATGGGGAATCAAGATGCACATCATTTGGGAAGGCCTTGGGACTGCAAGAGAAGGAAGCTACCTGGGCGATTCATTCCTTGTGTAAAATCCTATGATGAGTTTTACCACAGTAAAACATTTGCAGGTGTTTTGTCCTTTTCTTTTACCACCTCAAGGGTAAGCATGCTTATAACCAGAATCTGTCGAGAATTAAGAGAAAAGAGCAACTTTGTGCAATGCTTGTCAACAATAAAGCTGCTCTGAACTGAAGCTTTCACAA
>VWZD01005278.1:410764-559667 GCA_013396695.1 Sakesphorus luctuosus
ACTGCTTTGGGGAATTATTTTCAGGAAGAAAATTAGTCTTCTTAGTGTTACTCCAGAAGACTGCAACCTTGGAAGCAGTAACTAAAATACAAAAAATGTGGATATTTCTCTGTATCATAGGGTTTACTGCAAGAGCATCAAACTATTCTCTGTTAATAAAGGCATTTGTATGGCTGCAGATAGGTTAATAATTGCACTTTGAAAGTTGACAAAGATATGTTAGTACCAATGGCACTTTGTTTTAATATAGATGTTTGTTCAGAATATCTGACAATTTTTGAAAGGCAAATTTTTCGTGTCAAAAGAACACTTGCTCTTTTTTAGGTCCATATGTTCTGCACATAGAAACATGAGGTATGCCAGCAGTGCTTGGAGCCATTATGTCAGTGTTAAGGGCACTTAGTTTTCTGGTTTGATTTTCTTTTCGAAGCTGCACTAATGTAAGAGCATCACAGGATCACAGCATAGGTCAGGCTGGAAGGGACCCCAGTGGGTCATCTGGTCCAACCTTCCTTTTCAGCCAGGGTTATCCTAGAGCACATGGCACAGGATTGCATGCAGACAGCTCTTGAATATGTCCAGGGAGGGAGATACTCAATGTGTATTATTCGTAAGTAGAATAAGTACTTCTAATTGATAGCTATGACTGTAGAAGCATGTGTTAACAAGCATCACTACAGGTGCCCATTTTTACAGTATGTGTTTGGTAGCATGCTGGACAGGTGCCCACAAAATTTTCTATTAGGCTGTTTTTACAGAACAATTGAAGATAGTAGTTCTCTATTAATATTATTTATAGTGGCAAAAGAGCTTAAAAGTAAGTACAAGGCAGGGGAGCTCAGAACGTAAGTATAACCAGAAGAAAACTGGGGAGTAAAATTCTTCGTGCTCAATGATAAACTCAGGAGGTACAGTCTGAAGTGACCTTTTCATGTTGGGACACACTGTAAGCACCTACACAGCTAATGAAAACAAGGCCTGAGAACAGTCTTTGATGGCATCCTCTTTGCACAGCCATTTGGCCCAGGTCTCCTTATGTGATGGTGTGACCACACAATGTTGCAGAAAGGACTTTGTACATGCAAAGTTTTATTTGTCAAGTGCCTTACAGCTGACAGACATCAAACTCAGAGAGTTACCTTAGGGAAAGAGCAAGGAGAGAAAGAGAGCAAGAAAAGAGGAAGGGTAAAGTTCCCTTTTAAAAAGATGGCAAATTTTGCAGTCATTAAATGTCTATCCATGAGACCCTACTGCCTTCAGACCCAAGCAGTGTGTGGTGCACAAGCAAGAAACTATGGAAAAGTAGTTTCCTGCTTTTTGCCTCAAAGTGCTCTGTTTCCACTTCTGCTGAAGCTGTCAGCTTGACAAGAAGTTCTACATGTGTGTTTTCAAGTTTGATGACTTCTAACTCTCTCCTATGTGGTCTGTTTGGTCCCGTGCCAGTTCTGTTACCTAAGTGTTACCTATGCCAGAAAGTGAGTGAAAGCAGTGGACTTGTGAACACGTTACCTAGTTGTTGGTATGCTTTTGGCAGGGATTGTTCTCACCAACTTCCGTTCCTTAGAAATGAAGTCCTAGAAAGGATGAAAGAGGACTGCCTCAGCGCATTCCAATGTTTTAGGGAACCACTGATGCCCAGTTCTTGAGAAGCAAGCAGCCACAAGCAGGTGGCCAGTGCTGCTTGGTACCACTTGGAAAGAGGTCAGGAACACAGTCTTATTAGGTAGATGCCTGTGTCAGCTTACTGGCACTCAGCCTTGTCCTTCCTGAGACTGTGCTTTTGTATGCAAAGCATATGGCATGCAGCAGGCACACACGAATAAGCAGGTGCCAAAATTCTTCCCTTATTGCTCTGAACAGCTGGAGGAGACTCTTCAGGAGATTTGTTCTTCCATAGGCCTTTGATTTTCTTATTGGAAAGACTGGTGTATCAGCTGGTACTTCTGAAGCTTGACCCTTCCTTTGATCCACTAGATCAGAGGGAAATGTGTGACAAAAGCATGCAGCTGAAGTTGAAACCTAAATTTTCACTAATGAATCCTGTATTTGCCTCCCATTATATATTGCAATAGAAAGTGAAAGTTAAAATGGCTGTGACTGTAAACATCAACTAGGAGAACAGCCCAGCTCTACAATTCAGAGAAGGAAAGACAATTATGTGGTCCAGAAAACATTTAAATACAGAGAACTTTGATGTTTCACATCAGAGCAACAATAAATAAAGAGAACATATTTGCCTTTTCCCTAATACTGGTGTTTTCCTCCCATCTTCCCTCCCACTTGGAACTGGTTTTGTGGTGGGAGGATCCATTAGGTAATCTACAGATATTTTACATTCCTTAAATGTAAACTAGAAAATAAACTGTGATGCATATTCATCCCATGAGGGTAAAAAACTTGTCTGTTCTTTAACATTTCTTGGATGATGGCACCCCCTTAGAACATGCCTAGAAGTTGTGCCTTGCCTGTTAATGCACACTCGACTGACTTATTAAACCCCACATTTTTATTGCTTAGTAATTCTGGATTTGGCTCCAGTGCCCCTGTTATAAACACTTAAATGTAGGGATGCCATATTGAAACGGTGACAGATTTTTATGAGGGTCAAGGCTACTGGCGCCTCCCTAATGAAGTCACACACTGTTAAAACTTCTTTTCCCTTAACTGAAGAAGAAAACAAAGCAGTTAAACTGCTATATCCATTTTCCAGCAACATTAATCCATTTCAAACCACTCTTAACCATAGTAAATCACAGGTTTGTGAGAAAATGAACTGCCTAAAGGTTCACCTCGGGCTATTTAGCCCACAAATAAGATGCTGACTACTGGCAACAATGGTTGGTTGGATATTATTGCTCAATTTAGTTGCAATTACTTATTTTGCTATGTCTTCTGCTCAGACTAGCTAAAGGTCTACAGCATGGTAAATTCCAGAATGAAATGCAGTGCCAGAGTGCTGCTGGAGATTGACACTAGTGTTGAAAGTTTACTTGAGCAACATCTTTTAACTTCTTGGAGAGAAGAGAAACCTTCCCTTTCACTGGGGCGACTTGGAAAGGGAGAAACTCTCAAAACAAGTCTGCCCAGATATAGCTATTGTACTCTGCAGAAAATCACCCAGATGTTAATAGAACCTGAATTTTCAGTTTAAGTATGCCTCGATGTTGATACTAAATAGGGAAGCTGGAAACTTTACCCGTGAAATACAGTATAGCTGCAATTTAATAGTTGCAGTGTAATAGCAGTAATTTAAAGAGCAACAAATGTAGCATTCTGGCCTCTAATAGCATTTTAAAAGCAATTTTAAGTATGCTGTGATTACACCACAGCTATAAATGGATGGACATACACATAACACATGCCAGTTCAAGAGAAGTATAGTTTTCTTCAGCCCTGTTTAGTGAAACCCTTAACTTGCCAAATGTGGGTCTCAATCTCCAGGTAAGTACAAGCTTTTATCTATAATCATCATTGGTACTGTTAATAAGTCCTTGGGAAGTAATACATAAAACCAATCACATTTTTTAATAGATCATGGGCAATTTTATTAGTTAAAAGGTTCTAGTAGTGTTCACTTTAAATGGGAATGCTTATATATTCTCAAGCTGTATTCATTATAAATGTTTTCATGTAAGAAAGGGTAAGTTCTTGAAGAATGTGATCAGCAATTCAAGGTCACATGAACAGGGTGAGCTTTTTGCAATTACTGTCTCCAGAGAAAATTGATTAAATATGGGCCTGTCAAAATTAAAATATGATGTGATGTAGGGAAAAGTAGCTTTTGTCTCTAAACAAATAAAATCAATGGTGGTGTTTCCTTTGCTCAGGCCAACAAAGACCATGGGTAATAGCTCAGCAAAACTCAAAAGTATTTGACGTTTAAGTGTATCTCAAGATTTCACAGCGTGTCAGTAGAGAACTTCCTTGTTTTACTTAACCATTGATTTAATCAGTAGTAGATATTACTATAAGGCTTTCATTTTGGCGGAGATGATTATGAAAAGGTTGCAGGTAGGATATTTTACATATGTCATTTAGCTCTGGTAGTTCCTGTACTCTATTTAGTCCCCATCAGAGAGGAGAGACAAAAGGGGAAATACCTAACACAAGTGTAATAAGGCATTGGATATACTACAGTTCATACACTGATATTTCATCAGGTGAATCGACCTTAAAAGTCCTTCCATGCAGCCTGAAGATGAGCATATGACCTGACTCTTTTTGAAATATTGCCCTTACTTTTCAGCTATTTATGAGTGGCCCATTATTTTTATAAATGTTTGCTAAAACTTACAAAGTAATGTTGTTTTACACACTAACAGACTTTAAATTTATAAATCCTTAGGCAACTAGAATGATATTTTTGCACAGTAGAGAACTCTATTAAAGGTGATGGATAAAGAAATGTAATAATAAAACAGATATATAAATAAAAGTAGTTCTTTTTTTTTGCCTCTGAGATTATTCATTTATTCATAAAAGCATAGAAGCTTTTTGCTCTGCCTTAAGTCCTTTCAATCAGTTGTGTCTATATCTTTTAACTCTATTTTCTAAAGGAGTAAGAAATTATATACAGCCCTATAGGGGGAAAAAAGGAGAGAAAAACTCTTTAACCAAACTATAATCATTAAGGGGAGTGCACCTTTTTCACTGTTGGTAAGAGCAAAGGATAATAACTTAAGATTACTTTTAAAAAAGCAATCAGATGGATTCTTAAAAACTGTTTGGCATGCAACCAGTGTGCAGTTAACACATCTCCTCTGTTTGGAGGTATAATAATCTCTGTCACCTCTTGCAAAAACAAAATGATCCTACATTTATTGTCGTGTTTGGCTGATATGTACATTGAATACTTCACTGATTACTGCAGTGTTGGAAGAGACGTGTTGAACTTCATACTCAGTATGTGCAGAACAGAATAGAATGAGGAAGCCTATTAATATGGTACTTACTCCAATAACCTTTTAACTGACTAAGCTAGTTTTGCAAAACTTGGTTTTCTGCAGCTTAAAAAGGTCAAAATTACATGCATTCGAATTTCATGCCAGAAGAATTCCTATTGTATTTTTAAAACACTCTAACATAATTAAGATAGTTAAATGTTAGATAAATGTTAATTATATGCTTTTAAAAAGTAGAAAATTAACATGCCGCTTACTGCAATTCTCATGAAAAACATTCAGACCTTTAGTTGGTGAATTTTATCATAGGTAACAGTTTAGAACCATTTATTTCAATTACTGAATTTGCAACTCTCTTCTTAAAATGAGTAGTAATACATTAATCTATCATACAGATAGAAGTTGAATAGCATTACCTCAAAACTGTTTTTTTCATAGGTAGAGTTTTCTCCACAACATTGAAAAAGAAAACAAAAAAACCAAACAAACTAAAGGCATATTCTGGCTGGGGTATATACACCCTATTTCTTGCTACATATCTCAAATCCTCAAATGCAGCTGGTGTGAGCCCAGGCATGCTGGAAATGGAAACCCATCCAATCCATGATCATGTAATACCAGAGAAGTAACATGAGATGCATTACTGCATGAGTACAACTGACTACAGTAGATTTTCCATCCGCTCTCTGCATGAACTTTTTTCCTGTTAGTGGTGCCCTACTTTTCTGCAGTTTTACTTACACTTCTTTGGCACAGGGCTCCTTGCAGATGACTTCCTATTTTCCTTTCTTGTAGTATCTTGCAAAAAAGTCATCTTGCCTGAGAGCACCCTTCTCCAACAGTCTTTCTCCATGGAAGATGGTACCTGTGTAATTTGGTATTTCTCTTTTCCAACAAGTGGTATTGTGTCATCATAATCATCAGGCTGGATTCAAGCTCTCCAATTTACTTAACCTCATTAAAGGACCTAAGTTCATGTCACATTTCTTCTGAATACCAAGTCCTTTTGTCCCTGTTCTCTAGGAGAAACTTGTCTTCTTTTTCTTTCTTTCTTTCTTTCTTTCTTTCTTTCTTTCTTTCTTTCTTTCTTTCTTTCTTTCTTTCTTTCTTTCTTTCTTTCTTTTTCTCTCTTTCTTTCTTTCTTTCTTTCTTTCTTTCTTTCTTTCTTTCTTTTCTTTTCTTTTCTTTTCTTTTCTTTTCTTTTCTTTTCTTTTCTTTTCTTTTCTTTTCTTTTCTTTTCTTTTCTTTCTTTTCTTTCTTTCTCTTTCTTCTATTTTAAGCTCCACTTTCAGCTGTTCCATGATTCAGTCTCTTTTCCGTGGAAGCCTTTTAAGTTCCATTCTAGTTTACCACATTTCAGCTTGTGCAACAGAGTCAACATCATGGCATGCATTTTATCTCAAAAATGGGAGTTGAGAGTAGATAATTTATCAATTAATTTTCTTTTCTAAATATAGAAAAAATTCTCACATGTAATGAACAGCAGGCTAAAATCCTATGAGGAAATACTTCTCTATTACTGAAAATATTATCAATTGAAAGTAACTCTGATTTTCTTTTCTCTGGAAAGATAAAAACAAAAACAAAACCAAAAAACAACCAACCAGTCTAGTCCAGAGTTCAGTTGTTCAAAATATATAAAGATATAATGAAGACTTGGAGGGGTGAATTTTACTTGTATATACCCATTTTGTAGTTAAATCTGATCACTTAAAACACAGCAGTGTTTTAAGATTTTCAACAACAAAGACTCTCACACTTCAGGGGAATTGAACACTGGTGGTATTACTTTCAGCAGAGTTGCCTTTGCAAACTCAACAGCCCCACATCCAGGATTGCATACAGCAGAGACAGTCCCACCTGTACTGCACTAGTCCTAGCCATGAAACCCAAATTGAGATTTAAATTATCTCAAACTCAAGGATCATTCAGACGATGGGATTTATTGTATTTTTAGAGAGTGAAATCTTGGAACTTAATTGAGCTTCAAATATAAGTCAGAGCTAAGAATCCAACCTCATCACAGATTTCAAGAAATAAAGTTCAGAGGCAGGTCTTCTGTAGCAGTTCATGGCTCTTCCTAACTGGATTATGTGTTTGGTCTTTACTGCTCACTATTGATACTTGTGCTTCTCTAAAATGGGAAGAGAAAATTGGTATCTTCTTCCAGACCTGATTTGCCTGAATACTGCTACTGCCGCTTATGAGCAGCAGTTTCCAGAGGCTGTTCAGCCAATCTTTAAAGGAGATGTCACAGTTCTCTCTTAGCTTTCCCGCAGATGTATTGGGAGATCCACACATGTGCAATAGGTCTCCTTATGTACCGCAGATAAGGCCAGGGTTATTTTTCTTCCTCTCTCTGCTTTCTGACTGGTTAAAATTAAGAAGAATAACCAACATCTAGTGTCAAATTCCTATTCCTGCTCTCTGATAGATCCATAGTGACCCTATAGCCAACTTAGACATTTTCAGGAGAGAATGAGCAGCTGCTCTAAGACTAGTTTGGAAACATGATTGGGTCTGGAGAGATTCTTGGCCAAATTCTCTCAGTACCAGCACTGATGTACAAGCAGGCAGAACAAATGCAAACCAGAAAAGGAAGTAAAAAGGCCAAAAAAAGGACAGAGAAGCTTATCCAGCCCTGGCACGAATTCATAGCATTGGCAAAGTCTTAGTTTAATCCTAATGATTAAATCCTGAAATCATTCCTTACTTCTTGTTCATGGAAAACATTTCCTATCAGCATAAAGGCCCAAACAACTCTATTTCTTGGACGAACAAAAATAAATTCCTGCTGCATTTCTGTGCCATTTTACACATCCAGGATCCAACTAGGTCTTTTTCAAATGCTCTAAGCAGTTTGGTAACAGTTTATCTATCATCCCACGAATGTGTACCTATGAACTTTTACTGGCAACAGAAACTAACTTGCTGCAGAAGCTCTTTCTCCTGGTATTTCCAGCTGTGGTGGTAGTAATGAAAAATCAAAAGATCTCCCAGGCTGACTGTTCTAACGAGATTTTCAACCAGTCCTGTGGGTTGCTGGCATAAAGGGAATTCAGATAAGGCTATGAGCTTGTATGCAGTTATCTGAATCTTACTTGCGAAGTTTTCAAAGTTGATCCATCATCACAATGAATCCTGTAGGATGTTAGTGGACTTTGGGGAACATTAGCTGTTTTCCCAATTTCATAACACTAAAAATCATAGAATCATAGAATCGATTGGGTTGGAAAAGACCGCTGAGATCATCAAGTCCAACCCCTGGTCCAACTCCAGTCCATTGGTGAGCATTGTTAGATATTGTAAGATATCATTTGCCAGCCTGAAATGTGATGTTTACATAAATATGTGTGGAACATACACTACTTCTGAGGGGCGGAACCAAAAATAATCAAAGATTTTCACAGAGCAGCATAAGTACTGTGGTGCAGTGGGCGGTGAATTTTCACATGCTGTCTTACATATGTGTTTTTCTAAGTATGCTGCCGTTGTGAAGAAGCAGCTGGGAGATTTATGTGAAAACATGCCCATATCTAACACTCTTCCTATAAGGATAAATATCATATTCCTATTTCTTCTGACACAGAGCTGGTATAAGAACATTCATAGAATTAACTTGAAATGTTAGGTATTGTTTTTCTTTAGCAATCTTTCAGTAGTATGTGTTCCCACCTAAGAAAGTTTATACGGGCGTATGTTTGCTCTTTTTAGATGTACTGATATATGTAAAGACTCTGTGTGGGACTTTTGTTTGTTTGTGTTTATTTCGGTGTGAGGGAGGTGAAGGCTTTTTTAAAAAGAGAGTTCCAAATGTGTTGTTCATTTATGAAACTGTTGCTGTGTTTTGTCTTCTTTGAAGCTCTGGGATTTCCTACTAATCTGATTCTTTGTAGGTTTTAATATTTGCTGCAAGTGTCACTTTTATTAACTAAAAAAAAAAAAGGCAAAATATCCTCCAGTACAAACAACTTCACCTTAGGTGCTGAAAAGGAGAAAGTGCCTAAGAGAGAGAGAAAGAAGAAGGAAGGGAAATGAACAACTCTCAATGATTTTTTCCAAACTTGACTAATTGTGCTTTTATTCCCATTTGCACATAGATACCAAAACCATAAATATGTAGATAAGGAAGTATAGACCACTTTTACCTATAAAATATGAGCCTATCTTTAAGCTCCTATTGTGAACTTTGAGCATAGTGATGCAAAACTGAATCTTCATTATAGCACCTGAGGGAACCACTACTGAAGTGAGTGGGATCTGTACACTGACTGACTTTAATAAGAGCTGGATCAGACCATGAGCCACACCAAAACTGACCAGCTTGTCTGCATAAACTCAAAAATGATGTTTTGTCTTTGAAAACAACACAAAACTTCTGTCTTCTGATCATAACTCTAATGATGTTCCTTGACTGGGTTTGTTTGGGAGACAATTATCCCTATACAGTGATGTATAGGGACAGACATGAGTCTTGGAACCATATCTGTATATTTGAATATTATTTTTCATAAACAGATCATGTTAGCATAGAGATATAAATTATTTCCATCTTACAAAAAACAATTTTACTCATAGTTATTATGGTGAGTTCAAATTTTGTGAAATGAGAACTTTGCTTAATAAATGTATGGGAGTTGGGGATTTTTTTTAAAAAACAATCTCATTTTGCAGAGATATAAATTATTGGATCAGCACAGTTTTGGTTTCAGATTGATCATTTCACAGGTCCAGTTTAGGGTACAGCTGTGTGACAACTAAATCAGCATACTGAAGAGGGTTGCAATGTCTCCCAATGGTAAATGAGGCCTCCTGTATAATTGGCTCTGATGGTAACAAGCAGTAACATGGATGAGGCAGTAGCTTAAGACAGATATGAAGACAATAGATGTTATCTTGGGTTTTTCTTGGTGAAACCCTAGAATACAGTGTTGACTCATCCTTGCACATTAGTGATGTCCATTTTTTTCTCAAACATTGGCTAAGTGCAAATATTTTCATTTTGACATTTTTACAATCTGTCTGAACATCTCTAGTTCCGAAACATAAACAGAGGTATCAGAGGATGAGTACAGGGATACTATCACAGAGTTTTTAACAAAATATATCCTTTTTTTTTTCCAGAGGTGCGGAGAAATCTCATTTGATAGTCCTGACCAGAATGTCAAATGTGTTCGCATGCTAGGTAAGGGTAAGAGTCTTTCCCCTTTTTAATACAAGTGTGTCAAAATATGTTTAATTGGGGAATTCTTCTCAGAAGTACATGATAATGACCATGACAATTCACAATGACATTTACATAGCTCATTCACATGTAGTCCTCATTAATATATTCTTTATGGTGAACCTTCATTTATTTAAAGTATATGTATTGCAGTAGTGTCCATATGCAGATGAAAATATAGCTGTACTGACACTATAATCAGAACCTATGATGTACTGAAGTCCAGAACTCATATTCAAAAGTTGAAAATCTGCACCTTGAAAGAGTGTATTAATTTCACAAAAACCTCTAGATCAGACCTTCAGTTGCATCAATCAGGAGAGTTTCAATCACTGTGATTTTACACAGTTGCACTGGTGCAGCTTTGTAAAAATTAATATTAAGTAGAAGTGTCTATGAGATGGAAAAAATAGAGGGATGTTCTGCTATGTTTCATTAATTTCTGTGACCACTTTTGTTGTGGTTGCTTGTTTTATCTACCATGTTAGTACTAAAACATTAACAGCATTGCTGGTATCACAGTGAAACACTGGGAGTAAGTGTCTAAAAACCTAAAAGATAATGTTTACTCAGAAAAAAATGAAATCAGAAACTCCTCCAGGATTAAGTTTTAAATTCTGGAGACCTTTGACCTGCCAGGGATGAAACAAATTCCTGCTGTAAATTAGAGCATTGCATCTAATAATGTGAAGACTTAAATAGGCATAATTTTTGAAACTGTGACTGGCAATGTCTAGGAACTTAATTCCCATCTGGGTGCATAGCTGTGTTCTGTAATAACAGATTATGTGGTTTGTTGTTTATATTCATTAAATCCTATTGTCACAATAGACTATAATTGCTGCAGAGAAATCTGTCATGCTTATAGTGCACAGATCCCAACAGACGAACTGACACAATGGGCTATAATGATCTGTTACATCAATGATCCGTGGTTAGATATTCGTAATGGAACAGGCTGACAGAAAAGATACACTTGTGATCCTTTATCATGCCAATTATAATCTACAGTGTAAATGCAACTGAGTTCCTAATACTCTAGTTCTATGGAATTTATATCCATGCAATTGTTATCATGCATTAGAGTGGGAAAATGGAGGGTGGCAGAGAATAGAACAAAAAGTTATCTCCTGCACGGATTTGGTTCATCATTAGGTTTAGCATTTTTATAACAAATCAGTCCAAAATTATGAGTTTGACATCCTCCTTAATGCCAACGATTCTTTAGAAGGAGAAGAACAAGATCTTGTTTCCTTTACATATATCCTTATCTATGTCTTGTGGTATATACATGTACAAGAATGAGAACATATGTTGTGCTGCATAAGGAAACTGCTAGGAATGTCAAAATGATTCCAAGAGCACATGCCAAAGGTGTAACTGACTCTTAGAGGTTACATCTCTTGTATTAAAAAATATTTTGCCTGCTATTATTATTCTTCAGTGTCTCTAACCAATTAAGGACAGTAGTGTCATATTTAATACAGAATTTTACATTTCACCCCAAGGTATTCCAAACCATGTACAAAGCTGAAACTATTCTAAGTGCAATTTGGATGTCCCAGAACCACTTTGTAAGAGGTATGGGAAATAGAAACTAACAAAGAGAAACACGGTAGAAACTATGGTTGCTCTGAGGGTAACTACTTGAGAAAAACACCACTATCTCTATTTATCACAGAACTGTGTGCGTTCTGGTAGTACTGTAATGCCAGAGTGTGTCCACTGTGGTACCTCTCCTTTCATACTGAACTCTGTAGGGAAGAGGAGGAACCAGAAATTTTGCAGCCTGAAAGGTCTAAGACTTTGTGTTGAATGTGTCATGAGTGTCCAATCTCAGATTTTACATGGGTATTGAATTTCCAAGAGAACATAACACAGTTTGTCACTGATCAATGCAAAGTTGACATTATTAATGTCTGTGGGCATAACTAGTGAAAAAAGCCCAATGTGCCTTCAGGGAGGGACATCTTTTTTGAATGCACCCTCTTTGAAATATGCTGAAACAGTCGTGCTGTCATTTACTGTAGCAGTGACACAGTGCTGACAGAAATCTACAGGGCAAGTCCCAGCAACTGCAAAAGGATAATTACTCTAGTAAGAAAAGAAAAACAGGAGCCTGGAGTCCTGACTGTATTTCTTCGGAGATCTTTGACACAAGATCAGTGCATGTATGAAACTGCACATTATCAAGCTGTACTGTAAAATGGTAGAAGCTGTTTTAGTCAAAAAATGTCTATTATACTATTGGTTCTGGGTTAGCTTCAGACTTGAAGTCTTGTAGGAGCAATCCTAGGCCCACCACTGTGAGTCCACATTCCTTGAGGTAACATGGATTATGTGGATGAGGTTCGTTTTTCTATAAAGTTTGGGGAAGAGAGGTTTGCAGTAAAAATCTTTTTCTAATCCTGAATTCCTGCTAGAAGACAGTAAATAATAGATAAATAAATGCCTGTATGCTTACAAGACCTACAGTGAAAGTAGGTGACTTGTCAGTACACTGACTAGATATCACTCAACCTAAGATTAAGAGCATAGAATCAGTTTAATGCCTCATCTTTCAGAATCAGAGTGATGGGTGTTTGTAATTCAAGTGTAAAAAATAACTTGAACAAGGAAATTAATCTCTATAAAAGTTGTTACAGAAAATTATGTTCTCTCTCCTTTTTTTTTTGTATTGTGTTTGGTTCTTTATGCTTTCATATGTGTCATGATTTAATCCCAGCTGGCAACTAAGGATCACATAGCCACTCGCTCACTCCTCCTCCCACCCCCTGCGTGGGAGGAGGATCAGACAAAAGTAAAACCTGGGGCTTCAGACAAGAACTATTGAATAATGAAACAGAGTAAAATATTATAATGACAAAAATAACAATAAGAATAATGATAATAATAATAGTGATGGGAAAAGAGAGGAATAAAACCCAAGAGAAAAAAGCCAAAACCAGGACAATATGTTATCCTATTAAAGCAACCCAACTTTTATAACTGTCACAAAAGAAAGTCGGTCAGTAGCCCACCCCAGCCCTTTGGTAAGACTGTGTTTCAGATCCTAAATCTATCAGAGCTCCCCTCAGTATGGCATTGGATAATCTATCACAGCTTTCCTCAGTATGGCATATCCATTATCCTGTGAAAAATGGAAAGGTAAGTGCTTCCTCATTTCTTAGGAACAAGAAGAATAAAATTACAACTACAATGAGAAGCTGAAGTTCTATAGTAATACAACTCATAAAAATACCTCACTGTCAATAGAACTGTGTTATCAGAGGTTTCCCTTAAATCTCCGAGTCTATCTGGAGGTAATGGCTGCTCATCAGCACTTCCAGGGCAAGGAAGACAATCTAAACCATTCTACTTAAACTGGAGCTGTTATCAAGTTAGTGAGGGCACTTGGCCATGACAAAATTGCTAAGGTAATGCTGAATGGGATGTCAAAAAGCTTTTGCTTTATGCCAAATTCTGGAAGTTAGAACCCTGGACTCCTCCTGCCCTTTGCTTATAATGATTATAGTTAGCAGAAAAATTGAGATTATAGCAATGTATTCACTATGTGGTTATTAGTCCACAGATTCTATTATGAAGGGAAGAAGGGAACTACCCCTCTCCCTAGACCAGACACTGCTATTTTCAATGGCTCAACCTGAGGTTAATTTTTTCCATATGCAGACAGACATATTCTGGGCTCAGACATGACACAATGTCATATCAAGCAGATATAATTGTGTTAGTTTGCTGTGAAAATTGCTGGTTGGAATCCTAAGCTAATTAAGTCTGCTGGGAAGGATTTCAAACTAGCTTGGAAGAGTCCAAAATTAAGGCAACTTAACCGGTTCCCACATCCTAACTAGCTAACTCAGTAAACTCTACATGGCAGAACACTGAGTTTTAAAAATTTATCCTGGAAAGAATAAGTTCCCATATCAGGCTCTAGGAATAGTACAGAAGAAAAAGGGTCTCTCAACTAGAAGAGAAACTTCAGTGTATAAATAAATACCAGTTTATGGCCAACCTTCGCGAATAAAGATTTGGGAAGGGCTCACCTCACATGGGTGTGGCCTTCCTGCCTGTGCAGTGGATTTTTTAGGTGAGGCACAGCCTGCGCAGAACTGGCCCCATCCTTTAACTCCTAAGGTTCATCTGCCATTGCCAAGCAACCTTGGACAGTGACAGTGAAGTCCTCGGGACTGTCCCAGCACCCGGTATGAACCGGGGCTGACCCTGCTGAGCATCCGAGATGTGACGGGATGGGATGGCAGGGAGGGATTGAACTGCCAGGGGATGATCCCCACTGAGACTCAAACTCAGGTCCTTGGGATTCAGAGTCCAGAGTGGTCTCCTTTCCACCACAGGACTGCCCTATCCTTATATACACTGTGTAGAAAATAGGCAGCTGTACTCATAAGATCTACAAAATTAAATGATCCCATCAGTTTTAATCTGTTCAGCCTTACTGCTGATGGTGAAGTGGGATGGATCATAAATGCAAGTAACGTAGTTTCTTACTCCAACAACCAGTCTTTCACCACCAAACTTAGTCTTTACTCCTTAATGAAAAGCTGGGTAGATTTTGAAGAGAGGTAACATCCCTTGCTGGCCAACTTTACTGTCTGAAGAAATTTTTCCAGGGGAAATGTGAATTGCCCCCCTTAAGCAGCTAGTTAGTAAGATGAAAACTCAAGCCTTCCAGATGCCCCATGGCAAAAAGCTGAGGTGCTTTCTTTTCATTATTGTAAATTCCACGCAGACAGGAATAATGTGGTGGAGTTTTGTTTCCCTTTTGGTGTAGACTTAATCCTTGCAAAAGCAGACAGATGAATCCTTATTTGGAATAAAAGTAGTTTCCTCACAAATAGCCATTTAAAATTAATACAAGAAAAAAGCAATTATATAAAAAAAATTGGCAGTGCCACTTTTTTTAATTCCTGACACTACTAGTACATAACTTCTTTGCTCTGAGGAAACGAACTTCTTCATATTCCAACACAGAGCAGTACCTACCTCCCTCATACCCCCAAAAAAGTTGCTTTATGGTTTACTTTCACTATTTATTACCTATGAAGAATTATGGTTAATGAATTAGCATTTGACCATGAAATCAGTTTTGTGGATCCAGCTTCAGTCTCAGTGGCTGTTTGCCCAGAGCAGAAAACCACCACACACTTGAACAGAGTTGGCAGATGCAGCTTAAGAAAGAGAGACATTACTGGAATAACAACTGTGCTGAAAGCCAGGATAGAGGGGTACTGGCAAGGCTCTGGCTGGCTGGCCTCTGCCTTATATAACCATTGAACTCACCTTCAGTGGCAGCAGAAAAAAAAATCTATTAAAATTTACTTTGTGAACCTAATTAGGTAAGTAACCGTATAACTTACTGAGGGAAAAAATATTGAAGAATAATTAAAAATGTCAATTTGCCCTGCAGAGGAGGGACAAAAAGAAATTAGGCATCTAGTGAAATGGTTCTGCACTGGGCAAGCTCTGCAGCCTTGCAAAGCTTTCTGGAGCGCTCACTGACATCATTCGAAATGTGACCCTATACCTCTTGCACATGCAAAACCTCTACTGAAGCTGATAGGCATGCATGAGCAATGGTGTCCTAAATAGCTAAACATACAGACTATTTATATCCCAGTCATTCAAAGACTTACATGTGCTCTTGACCTTATCCAGTCTTAAGTATTTTATCTGTGCAAATGAAAAATAAACAAATTAATTAGTTTTTTAAAATTAAGCAATATGTTTATGGGGAAAAGTCCTAAAATCTACAGTGACTAGCAAGAAATCTACACTCATCACCACACTGCCTATCAGGCAAAACTTTACAGCAATTGGAAGGGGAAGGCTTAGGATGTCTGCTACAAAACTATATGCTTGTATTCCATGAGTAACTTGCTACACAGGATGAAGAGAATCAGGCTTTTTCCCTTTATAAAGCAATGGTGTGAATGCATACAGAAAGATAAACACTATGTCTCCTTTTGAGAACCTGTTAATATAGACAAATTCAAATCTAAATGTGTCAGTCAACAGTATAAGCTTTTCACTTACATTTCATACTCTAACTGCCAATGAGTCTCTCAATCAACAATTTATTCTAATGAGAACAGCATTATGTAGATAGGACTTCTGAAACTTGTAGTTCTTCTACCCAATTGAGTAGACAAAAGGTAGATATTTTCAAAAAACTTCCAACACTTTTCCTTTTTTTCTCTAAAGTATCATTCCAGTATATTAACACAATTTAAAAATAAGACTTAACTTTTGATATTGCAACCATGCTTGTGAATGAATTTTAAAAAGTGTATTCTCTGTGTCCTTACCACTCTTGAAATAGAGGCCTATTGCTACATCACATCACTTAAGACCTCCTCCCCTAGCTGATTGTCTCTTCCTGAAATGCAACACTTTCTAAATCTCACCAGTTTCCTCCAAGGATGCTCCTGATTTGTTTGCCACAGTGGTACAGAGCAAGTTGAAGACTTGGTGTGTGGCCCATGCTTTATCTGGAAGGCCAAGGTGCCAAGCTGCCTACACCAGAGTGTTGCTTGGAGACAGAAAGTGGCAAACCAGTGGTTACAAACCCACAACAGAAACTGCTTTGTCAAAGACTTTATAGTGTACACATGCCATCATTGTGCCACTTCATCACTGCTTATGGTTTCAGGCTAAACAAGTAGGAACTCTTTGCCTTTACTGTGATAAGATTTGGGCTTAAAACCATAAAGAATATAAATATCAAATCCAGCTTCCAGTTTCATGACTATTTGATTAATTTGGGTAAGAAACTAAAAAAAAAATTAAATGGAAAATTCTGATGCTTTCAGTATATTTTAAAGAGCAGTTCTCTAATAATATATTATTTTTCCAGTAATTTTGATCTAATTACTATTTTAGGTAATTGTATAGCCTGGTAGCTGAGCGACAGTGACCACTGGTTTATCCAGTTCTGTCCTGTGAACCAGGTCAGACTGAAAGCACCTGTCTTACAGTACTCTACCTTTCAGAAGGGTGATGAAGGAGACAAAAACTGGCCCTGGCCCTTTAAACAGGCACATAAAAGACTTTTCAAAATTTAACTTTTGGTTCTTGATTTTCTATCCCATAAACATTAACTCGAAACATATATAGTTTTATCCAATGTCTGAGCTTGATGCAGGAAAGAAATAGGGGTGTCAGGGCACTTGCAGGAAATGTAGTAATGAGGGTTTGGCACCATCCACATAATGTAAACACAGCATGATGGCTTTTCTCTGGAAGAAAGTATTACTGTGTTGCCCACATCTGCAAAAGCCATTCATTGGGACCATGAGATCCAGCTGAGATTCAAAAGCTTGAGAGATTAAAAAAAAACTCAAGTCCCCCAGCTAAAAATACCCCAAACCTCTGACTCTTCAGCTTCTCTTTCTACCAAAAACGTTTTTTGACCTGGCTGAGAACTCATCATATACCACATTTAGAAGAAAACACAGGTTTCCAAGTCTTATGCAGCAGTTACAAATATTAGCAAATACCACTGGAGTTCAAAGCCAAGTATCTCCCTTTTTATCCAAAGCATGTTGCAGACAGAAGGATTGCTTTCTGCTGCCCCTTTATGTAGTAATCTAGTGAAAGTTTAAACTTTGAATTCTGAATTTTCATCACCCTAAACAGTTAAAATCCACAACACTCACTTTTTTCTTACCCATCAAAATAAAGGCAATGCAGATTGGGATTAGAGTGTTCCACATATTGATCAGGAACAAGGACAAATGCTGGGTATGGCTCCAGGAAGGTAAGAAATAGGCCCCCAATCTCAGGGAGCACACACATGTAAGACAGGAAGAAACCTGATTTTTGTTTCACAGATTTTTTTAATTTATTTTTTAACTAGGCACTTCTTAGAAAAGCAGAGAAACAGTGGCTTGATTGATGTATTTAAGATGATCTCATATGTTATTTCATGGTATTTGTCAAATGAGTTATTGCTGATGCCCTGTTGAAAAATAAATTTCAAGTGCCTATTCACTCTGCTTCCTCACAGTTTTATTTTTCCCCATGCCTAACCTCGTGCCCAAACACGGACTGCATTCACGTTATTTCCCATCTTCTTTGTCCAAACTGTTCTGAGTGGGTTGTGTTCACCCAAAGCACTTGCTGTACAGAAAATTGCTGTGAGTAACCATATTCTGTAATAACGTTCTCTCAAAAGATGGGAAAGGGGGAAAGGAACAATTACTGGATCTAGTAATGGGACCCAATCAGATATGAAAACACTTATTCATAGTTTTACAGCAGCCATCCCTTCATGGTAGCATACGTATAGTAAAATCTCCAGACGCAAAGTTCACAAACTTAGATTTAAATGGTACAAATTTATAATTTGTAGTTTGAGCTCATCTCTAGCAATTAATCTTTGTTACTTTAATTATTACTTGGTGATACCTTGCAATTTCCCAGTCTCTGCAATTTTCTACAGATTACTGTGTAGCTGCTCTTAGTAAGACTGATTATGTCTGAGACAGCCATGGAATTCTTGTGCTTTCATTCACTCAGTTCCTGACTGTACATGTTCATAAAATTCTAAGATTAAGAAGGCATTTTCATCTGTTCTTCTTGTGCTCTATTATAAAGTCTGTCTCATATCCTGGAGCTAAAAATTTTTGCTCTTCTGAAATGCTGTTAATAATTTTACCATTCTGAGTGAGAATTGGGAGTATAGAATTTGTAGGATTTTTTTTTTCACCTCTAGTATAAAAAATAAAACTACCAAATCAAAAACATGCTTTTCTTTGGCCTTGTTACCTGGGTAACTAGCTTTTCTTGATGGCCTTAGCTCCCTTCTTCTTTTTCTTTTTTTTTCTTTAATAATAAATTATCTTTTCTTATAATAATTTCATACTTTCTTGTATGTCTCGTGCTTCTTAGAGCATTAAGTTGGTCTTGTAGATCAACCCTTAATCATCAAAGTACTTACACATGTATTTACATATTCTCACTGGAGCCAAAAATGCGTAGGCTGAAATATGTTCCCGTGCCAGGGTCAGTCACAGTGTCTAGCACTGTGTATGCTCGAGCCCTGGTCTGATCCAAATACTTGAGGCTCTGGGTTTATGAAATCATGGAGTGTGACTGTGAATATTGGTAGTAAATGACGGAAATTTGATTTAGCAACAAGAAATGGAATTCCTAAATTGCAGATAGCTATGTCAAGAGATTAATGCATTTCTAACAGAAAAGTTCAGAGAGTGCTCCAACTGGAATTCCCTTATAGGGCATGCTTCTCAATCTGCAGATGAAATAACGCTGAAGACAGTTGGGATGTGATTCATCTGACAAAATGTCTGTAAACATCTGTAAAAAAACTTTAATTTTAAAGTCTACAGCCATCATCTAATCTTTCCTTTTGTAGTTCAAAAGAATGAGAAAGAGGTGCTTCCTGCAGACTCATTGCAAAATAGATGTCTAAAACAGGTCTGAGGAATCCTACTCAGAGAGTGCCTATTTCTCCCCAATGACTATGCAAGAAACTGAAGGGTGGATGTGAACAGCGGGAGGAGATTAATCCTACTCCTTGAGTACAGACATTGTTTTTCATGGTGTTCAAAGCTCTAACCTCTGAATTATAGAAGATAATAGAAAATTAGGCTAATCCTTCTCATCTGCAAGACAATTTATTGTTTGTTTAACATAAGATCAATTTCTAAGTTTTCAGGATATTTGTAGAAAAGTATTTGTAGAAAATTGGTTTTGTGAACTGAATCCTTCCCCTCATTGCTTTTGTGAAGTCTTAATTTAAAGGTAGTCTATAGCCTCTTCTTGTAAAGAGTATGTATGCATTAGTGTTCTAGGTCATCCCAGGTGTGTGTTTTTGAGATTCTATCCCAAGTTACTGCAAACTTTGTTTTGCATTGTGAAGCAGTCTTGGAATGGACAAACTGGACAACTTTCACATGAAATAGAGCAAGCCATATGCTCTGGAGGAACCTCCAATGTATTCTAGCTGCTACTAGACATCTAATCCATGAAAACAGGTTAGAAATGGTCCAAACCAAATCCTCCAAAGCATACACACTGCAGACATGGGGGCTTGCACTGTTGCTGTTTAACTCAGCTAATCTGCTCTTTTTGTGCAACCTGCTTCTCTGAGAGTCAACACATGTTGTGACTTCAAGCCAACAGCTGCTCTGACATGCAGACTTCTGTATCCCCCAGTTACCTTCGGGACCATTCAGTGCAATTAAGGTTTAACTGAGGATGCTTAGGATGTATATAAATTGTAATTTGTGACAGGTTGTAAGTATGTGTTTTTCGGATATGGTTTGCCTACTTCCAGTACACATGCCACCAATTTGTGCATGCAGCCTAAAACTGTATCATGCATTTGTCTTACACATGCAGGTCAGGACAGGTTTATGGGGAATGGCAAATGTGATTTAGTCCAGTGAGAAATCTGTCTTTTTTGGAGCAAATTTAATTTAGCACTAAATTCAGAGGAATTATTCATGCAGAGCTTTGTTTACTGACATACTGTAATGAGATCCTCATATTTTATTCATGCATATATCGGACAAACTATTATTGAGGTATCATTTTGTTTAATAACAGAGAGTGTTAATGAGAGGAACTCAGAAATACTGGCATCATACACTTTATTAGTAGACATTTCTTAGAAGAAAGCAAGGACTGGTGGATTAGAATTAACTTTTTTTTCCTCCATCTAAACACAGTGCCATAAATTCACATCAGAATTGTATAACGTTATCATAACAAGAAGCATATTGCCATGCTTACAGGAGAGAGTTATTTTCAGTGTCTTTCAGATAGTAAGATAACAGTATGTAAAAATAGCCCATACAGATATAAGTCCTTTTGTCTTATAATTGTTTTTTTAATAAATACTATATGAAGTTGTGAACATTCTCTTAAAAAGAAGCTTGTGCATTTTCACTCTGTGAGTTGTATTTCAGGTTTCTATGAAAGCAGGAAGACAAATCTATAGTTAAGGTATATGACTGGGCACTCTGTCAAGTCCCAGAATGTGCTCTGGCACTTTGATTGTTGAGACAGGCTTTTGTCAAGGGACAGGTCATTGTTTATCTAAGAAAAAGACAGAAATTTCATTTTCCTCAACTCTAACTACCCTGAGAAAATTTTCTGAGTTAATTTCTTTACCTATGGGTTTCCAGAGTTTTATATTTACAAACTTGGGTCAGTATCTCCTGTATAACAAAATCTTTGTTGAACTGGTATTATTTGGCTTTGTTTTGGAACCCTCAAACAGAGTTGCCAACACATCCAGCCATTCTGTGAATATTCAGTTAAAATCACTGTGGGGCTGCTCCAGTGGCTGTAGTTGTGAGGATGTGAAAGTAAGTTAAGGGGTAGCATAAATTGTTTAAGTCCCCAGCTAGTACCTACATGATGTAGCAACAATGGCAGACAGTGCCAGAGCTCTGTTGGAAAGGGAAGATGAATGGCAGATGCTTCATTGTAATTTCTTGCTATCAGCACAGAGTGTAACAACAGACATTAATCCACTGGTTTAATTAGAGGTAATAATATGTCCAGAGAGCTACCACATTTAAGGCACAAGTGCAATTGCTGTCACTGCACATTTGTCCTAGAGGGCTTTTTAGGCAAGTGCATGTCATAATATTTTAGAAGCCAGGAGAATCCAAATTTGTTTGACTTTAATTATTAACATATTTCACTTTTCTTAAAAAGAAGGAATGGAAGCATCATAAATCATGATGTTGAATCTCATTTATTTTCTGTTGTTTGAGAACAACACTCAGGGCTTTTGAAGTCTGTGTATTATTTGTTTCATGGGGGAAAATGACATTATAATAACCCTCAGAACAGCTTAGAGAGAAAATTCTGTTGGTTTTGGATGTTTTTATTTTAATCCAATCCAGTTTCTCTGTGCCATAAAGGAATCTGTGTTTGGTTTAGGCAGAACCATCTAAGATAGCACAGTTGCTTCAAATTGTACAGCTCTTTGAGACAAAACAAAAAGTCTCTTGATAATTGATGACTGAATCAACAAAGAGGAAACTGGAGGCAGATGTGTGCTGAAAAGCTTTCTGAAATCCTAGACTGGGATGGGGGAGAGTTTGATTTTTATTTTAATCAGAAGCACCACAATTCTCTCTTCACTCTGAATATTTTCTACTTGGTATTTTTTTTCTTAATCTTTTTTGGGGGAGGGTGTCACCGGTGTTTAATTTTAAATGAATTTCCAGTAGTAAATCTAGAAAGTTCTTTGGGCTGGCAGCTGTGCAGCCTCAGGCCCTCCCTCTGCAAAACAGCATAAATCCCTCTAACACTGTCCTGCCAGAAAGCTTCTTCCTCAAAATGGAAAGATCATCTGCAGGAATTACTAAGCTACTAACACCTTTACCCATCTGGTTCTTATAGTCTTGCTGAAGCTGCCTCGAGAGTAACAAGATGTGATGCAGGATCTCATGAGCATATTTAAATCCCTTGGTAGGAGCTACACCAGAAGTACAGGTCCACATAGGCAGGGCCCATTATTCAGCTCCTGTCCTTATTTCTCCTGCCACTATGTCTGCCTCTCCTGTACTCAAAAACTTACCTGCCTTGGATAACAAGTATGCACCTAAGCTGGCAGGAAGAAAAATTTCTTCAGAAATGTTTGATGAAAATTGTCTTCCTGAAATTACAACTTGTAATTACATTGCAGTAAAAGATGAAAACTTGAAACCCAAATTAAATAATTTTTAGTGGAAGTTCTTCAGTTGATAACAAGCTTTAGATTCAGAAAAGTTGCTGTGGCATTTTACAGGCAGGGTTGCTGAAGGTCTGTATCCTTCAGTCTTTTATGTGAAAAGTGCATCACTGTGTCTCTCACTGAGTTACTCCAGCATAAGACAGGAGTCCCTGATGACTTCTCACAGCAGGTTCAGCTTGGCTGAGTTACCTCAGTAACAGAAGAAAATGGGATAAAGAGACAGGCATGTTAAGGCTCACTTGAGGAATTCCTGTGGCATCTGTGAATCCATCTTACAGTGCCTGTGACTCCAGCATCTCCAGACAGAAACTGAAATTTTGTTTGTGGAAGAAAATGGGCACTCAGTTGTTCTGACAAATAGAAAAAAATCCCTGTGGAATTCAGAAACTTTTTGATAAAAATATTTTGTAGCCAAAATTTCTACTATGTTTCTTTATTAAGCTTATTAACTTAGAGCTAACAAGTAAGGTCACTAGTGCCCCTGCTTTGTGGTAGTAAACTTACCTGGCATAAAATAAGATGAGTTGGGTTAATGCAGTGACATGGATGATGTAATGGGAGGGATGGAGCTGATGTAGATGGTGCCTCTGTCACCTGCAGGTTGACGCTATGGTACAGCCTGTGAGAGTGTCCTTATGGTGGAAGAACTGTCTGCTTGACAAGGTACAAAACTCTGCACTTAACACCCATTGCTAACTAATCCTGGGGCATCTCTTTTGTAAGAGCAGTTATTACAGTATTCTAAACAAGTTTTAAAATAAATCAGTCAGTTTCTTTATCCCCTTTAATTGCTGGTGCAATATGTAGCAACACATTGCTATAAACTGGATTTAATTTGGCAAGGGACGCAAACGAAGGTGCATATTAGTCATTCTCTCTGTTTCAAGTTGACCAATGCAACACCTGCATTGGTTCCAGGTTGCCTTCTCCCATGAGTGCTGGTGCACAAACACTTGCACTTACCCTTTGACTATAACAGAACCAACTGAACAAAGACACTGTTTTTAATCAAGTTTTCAAAGCCAGGCCATCAAAATGAATGCATCTTTCTTGGTAGAACAGTTGTCTGTATTTTCTCTGTCCTCATAAAACTACCCTAAAGTAGTGGTGGTGGTGTATAATGCAAGACTTTGTGGCAAGTTATTTGTAATTTCTCTGAGGCAAAACATCACAGCAATTTATGTCTAAGTCTCACAGTGCCTGAGAAGTGTGAATGTCAATTCAAATGGGGAACTCAAATATGTATTTACTAAATAAAGTAGCAACACTGGAAAAGGGAATTGGCAGATACAGCCTTTTAAAGTTGTTAACTATTGAAATAGTCACTCCAGTCTCAGTGGGACTTTGAAAGCATGTGTATATAGCTTATCAGCTAGTTAGAAAAAGAATATGAAAAAAATAAATGACAAACAGTCCCTCTATCAAACCTAATCTCCTTTTATGACAAGATAACCCACCCAGTTGATCAAGTGAAGCCAGCTGATGTAATCTTTTTGGATTCCAGTAAAGCTTTCAATACTGTCTCTCACAGGATCCTTTTGGACAAAATGTCCATCCCACAGCTGGATAAACCCGTCATGTGGTGGGGGGCGCAATTGGCTCATGGGTTGAGCATAATGGGTAACATCAGACCGGCGACCTGTCACTAGTGAGGTTCCACAGAGCTCCATCTTAGGCCCTGTGCTCTTCAACATCTTCATAAATGACTTGGACGCAGGACTGGAAGGGATACTGAGCAAGTTTGCAATGACACAAAACTCAGAGGAGCTGTTGACTCACTTGAAGGCAAGGAGGCACTGCAGGGAGACCTTGACAAATTAGAGTGCTGGGCAATCACCATCCATATGAAGTTCAACAAGGGAAAGTGTTGGATTCTACACCTGGGATGGGGCAACCCTGGATGTTTGTACAGACTGGGGAATGAGATGCCATGGAAAGCGACCTGGGGGTCCTGGTCGATAGCAAGTTGAATATGAGTCAGCAGTGCCCTGGCAGCCAGGAGGGCCAACAGTATCCTGGGGGGCATCAGGCACAGCATCAGCAGCCGGTCAAGGGAGGGGATTGTCCCACTCTGCTCTGCACTGGGACGGCCTCACCTTGAATATTGTGTGCAGTTTTGGGGACTGCAATATAAGAAAGATATTAAGCTATTAGAGAGTGTCCAAAGGAGATCAATGAAGATGGTGAAGGGCCTTGAGGGGAAGCTGTTTGATGAGCAGCTGAGGTCACTTGGTCTGTTCAGCCTGGAGAAGAGGAGACTGAAGGGAGACCTGATTGCAGTTACAATTCCTTGTGAGGGGAAAAGGAGGGGCAGGCACTGATCTCTTCCCTGTGGTGACCAGTGACGGGACCTGAGGGAATGGCCTGAAGTTGTGTCAAGGGAGGTTTAGGTTGGATACTGGAAAAAGTTTTTTCACCCAGAGGGTGGTTGGACACTGGAACAGGCTCCCCAGGGAAGGGGTCACAGCACCAAGACCGACAGAGTTCAAGAAGTGTATGGACAATACTCTCAGGCACCTGGTATGACTCTTTGGGATGGTTCTGTACAGGGCTAGGAGTTGGACTCGATAATCCCTGTGAGTCACTTTCAATTCAGTGTATTCTGTGAGTATGTGATTCTGTTCACTTGAGCATTCTCAGTCCTACATTTGGTTTGGCTCACAAACACCTGACCAACTTTTTAACCACAGAGAGCTAGCGTAAAGCTAATTGAAATTAAAAGCAAACAAACAAACAAAAACAAACCCAACCTTAAATAAAAAGGGCAGATTTTAAAAGCCAAAAATATTAAATTTTAAAATTTTAAAGTTTTTATCTGCTCCAGCTTAAGACACACTATACTGAAGAAGCATTCCTACATTGTGATCTTGAACCAGGAGTCCCCCATGGAAGTCATTTAATAAAATCCAAGAGCAGACTGTGAAGTGTAGACAAGGAAAGAAGATTCCTGTTCTCCCTCATCCTAGCTGCGTGTCATAACCATTGCATATAAAACCATTTCACTCACACGCATATACCAACAAACCTTGAAGTCTTTATTGCATAGACAGGCTGTTCCTGCTCAGTATAATGCTGCAAGCAAGGTGTTCTGCTGGGAGCTACAAGCTGTGGTAGAAGCATTCCCCCTGGTGAAATTTAATCTGCCCCCAAAGTATGGATAAATGCTAAACTGCTGCATAAATTCCATGCATAGTTTTATTGTTACATAAATAAAAGGCATCTCTTTTCCTCCTGTTCCTATTTTGTACTGGGGACCAATAGACCTTGTGATAAAGCACGTGCTAAGAACACCAACAGGAGTGAGCACAAGGGCACTCCAGTAGATAAATGCTTCCTGGATGCAAATAGGATGGAAACATGAAAGCAGCAGTGGTTTCTGAGCTCTGTCTCAATCTGAGGTGCTTTTGAGCATGCTCACACTCAGATCTTTCAGACACTGACCAGGTTTTAACATTAAAAAGCAAGCAAGTAAAGCAAGGAATTTGCATTGGGCACAGCGTTGAAGCATTTTCAATGTCAAACAAAAGTTAAGTTGAAGTTTTCAGGGTCCTATCCTTGGATTTAAGCACAAAATGCTATTTCAAATTCCTAAATCACAGTTCAGAACCATTTTGTGGATCTAGTCTGTTACATCTTAATGACCTATACCATGTTTTCACTTTCATTACAAAACAGAGACTGATAGGTCTCATCTGTAACATACACGTATAGCAGCTGTAGGCTGCTTCAATTCATCAGCAGTCTTTAATTATTAATTAAAGTTTTATTAGCTATGAGTCAAATGCTTATCCTTTTCTGACAAAGGCCTGTGAAGATAATTTTTCTTTCTAACAGTAGATGTTTCTAAGGCAATAACCCAAAATTCAACCAAATCTAAATATATTAAATGCGAATCCCTGTTTAATTAGTGGGCTATATTGCTAAGTTGATAAATACATAGTATGTATCAAATAGCTATTTCTATTAACAAATATCCCAAACAGTTCTGTAATGAAATTCATGCCTTGTTTTTCTGCTTTATAGTTACTCTTCTTCTAGGACAGGGCAATATGTTACTGTACAAACTTCATTTATTTTACCTTCTAATCTATTCTTAGGAAGCATTTTAATTATAATACCTGTTGTTCTAATAATGCTTTTCGATCTTTATTGCTTATGGGATCTAAGGCTAATCAGAAATGCCACACTTTATTCCGTGTAGGAGTGATTGATTTTTCCCAGTGCAAGACATTTCTGTCCTTGTACTTTGCAACTACTGGCACTAGCAAGAACCTGAAATGAAATCAGTGCAAATCAGAAATATGACCTGAAGATTTCCTATAGGTAATTGCTGCTTTATCTCTCACAGAAGAGACTTCCCTTGCATTCCCCAGCTACATTACCACACACTATGAAGGAGGAAGTGCAATGAATGTAGTTGCCTTATTTCCCTCAGGAGGTTCCCTCTGGTAGAGTATGTCAGAGTACTCCCAGCTGTCAGTCTGTCAGGTCTGCTCCAGTGTTTTGGAAGACAGTGTGCTATGAATGGGAATGTAACAATAGCAGGCTGATTTTTCAGCAGCCAGCACTAATAATTCTAATAAACAGTCTTCTTGTGGTAAGAAGTGACGCATATCAGAGGTTCCTGCCTTAGACGCCAAGGTTATTTGTCATTGTTGGAGAAAACCATAATTATCCTGGACTTAAAGGCATAAGGCCATCTAGTTGATAGTATGTGCTCAAAGATAGTAATTCACAGCTGGATCTACTTTAATCTTCCCCATTCATTTACTTTTAAGAGATGTGACCTAACGAGGTCTTACTTGAACAAAGCTGTGACTTACTGGCTTCATGATTATTGTTAAATTACAGACCTAGTGTTCTTGCCATGTGGTTTCTGGGGTAGGGTAAAACTAGACTCTCCTAATTCAGAAGTCCAGGAAGTTATCAGTTGACAAAAGCAAGGAACACATACATTCCTCCTGCAGCTGTGGAGGTCTAGTTCTAGCTCCAGCCAGCAGAGAGCAGTTGTAGTGAACACCTTTGATCACCATAAAGTTCTCTCTACACACTGGCACATTTCACCCTATAAGGCAATAAATATTCCAGCTGACATACATGTGGGGTCCATCGAGGTGCCTGAATTTGCCACTTTCATGTGCCCCTGGGCTGCCCAAATGATGGGAAAACTCAAAGATCTAGGCATGCTGCTACTCATCCTCACTGAACTCTCGTCCCTGCTTTTGCTCTCTGGCTGCTCAACCATCCATCACTCTGGCGAAATTATGTTAGAATTGAGTCCCAGCAGCCCTAATGCTTCCCTTGGAATTGTAGTGGAAGTTTTGATCACACTGCCCATTGACTGACCTAGGAGACTGTAGGACGTAACTTGCTTGGCCACCCCAGTGTGTTGAGGCAATTAGTCATCTAGTGGGCTATCTGCTGCTTCCAGGAAGTCGAGGATTATCATACCACAACAGGTTTTAGCTCCTGTCCCCAGGGAAACAAACCCATGGAAGCTCACAAAGTTGTAACAAACAAAGTAATTCCTCTGCTCTGGACCAGCTGCAGATTCCAGCAGCCTTCTCCCTCTCATCTCCCACCACCAGAAAATTGATATACCTCTTTTCCTTCAATACTTTGCTCAATCATGTGATAGGAAGTCAGATTCCCTACTGTGCTCACTCTCTTTCATATGCTAAAACACATTTAGTGTTTCTCATAATAAACATCCTCAAACCATCCACACAAGCGTTATAGAAGCTTCATCATATACAAATCTAGAAATCCCATACAATACCTTAAAGTTATATTTTTGTTTGAACAGCCTCTCAGTTGCTAATTTGCTTTCTCATATTCCTAGTATGGCAACCATACATTAAAATACATTATTCCCTAAAGGCTGCACAAATAAATGAGACTTTGGCTTTTCTCCAGATATTTTACCATTGTTAACAGGAATATCTGTTTTTAGACCCTTTCCCGTTTTTCCGTAAAGGTAGCCTTATCTTCTCGATTCATCAGTAACAGTTTGTTACTGATGTGGAACTCAGGCTCTTTGAGGTAGCCTTTCCTGTAATTACTGTTTCTGTCATTAATTGTCCCCTGAAACTTGGGCTATCTAAATGGGATTTGTTTTAATTCCTTATGCTTATATAGAGGAAAAAGTAATTAAAATCTACTGGAGTTATTTGGAGGTATTTAATTTCACTGTCTTATCATTATGGAATAACTGTTAATGTTTGTAAGCTCTTTGTCCATCATAGGCTGCATATGGAAATAGATAACCCTGGGTGAAGTTTCAGATTGTTTTTGATGAGTGAACTGATGAAAAGTTTGTAAGAGACCAGTACTGAGGCAAAATATCAAGATTCATATCCAAGGCTTGTTGAGTCATGTTTTATGCATAGGTCCAACATATAAAATAAATTCACAAAAGAAATTATAGAACTTTATTGTAAAAAAGCTTGTAGTTCTGAAGCCTTTACCTATATTCTCTCACTCCACGAAATTACTGTTTAAAAAGGAGTTTCATTTAGGAAAAGGAAGGAAAGAAGACAGGAGACAATAAGGCATAGAAAGGTCTTGGAAGAAGAGGTTGAAAAGTGCAAATAAGGGATCTCAGGTCTAAACAAGCAACTTTTATTGCACAATAAAATTTTCTTTGCAGATAGCACATTGAATGGCCAGGGGAGCAGTGTGCTTTCTCCTTACCCCTTTTCTATCTTTGTATGTCCACAGTAAGAATGTTTATATCTGAGGCTTCCTTACAGTGAACAGAAAGACACAGGCATTTTGAGAGCTCTTTTCAGCTCTCAAAATATAGTGTGGCAATGTAAATACCTCATATGAATCAAATAAACTGGTCCTGTTGGTTAACCAGAAGGGGCCCAAATATGACTAGTTCAAGAGCTTCCTCCTCTGTGAGGAGGAATAATGAGAGAGGGTAATAACCCTTTGAGAGGGCTCACATATATGAAGAATCAGACTTCCAATTTATGTCATGTTTAAAACCAGCCAGTTCTGATTATAAAATAATTAAGGGGATTTTAAAACACTTGATTGCAACTCATGTCCAATCTTTATTTTTTAACAACGATCATAAGTAATGCAGCTACAGGTGTAGAGAGGGAGTCGCACATTGCCAGATATTTATGGTTTTAATTCTCAAATGTCCCACAAGTTCATTTGTGGGAGTGGGTGTGTTGCCTTGCCTTGCTATGCTTGCACACCTACCTACTCCACACATATAAGCATTAGAGGGCATAGATGTTTTCTAGAAAACATACAATGCTCACTGTGTAGTACTAAACAAATGCAAGGTACTACATTGCGTATGTAAAAACCATTTTACATGGTATAATAGAGAAAAATAAATACATTGGACGTGCTCTGAGAATGCAGATAATAATCCATGACATGGGAGGAATTGGTCCAGCCAAGAAACTTGATACCACATTTTAAAAATGCAATTTGGCTCTTTAAAGATTGATGATACCTTTTCCTCAGTTATTACACCTTTGCCATCATAATTTAAAACCTCAGGCTATGATTTTATGATACCAAAATGCTAAATATTAAAGAGCTACCCTTTTATTCAGATGATACTTATTCATTAGTTCCTGAAAATCAATTCATTTTGAATGCTTCTAACTGAATTGTTTGGAATCAGGACATCCAAAAGAGCAGTCCTCTTAGAAACCAACAGCTTCTATATTTTACAATCTACTGATTCATAATGAAAAGGGATTCCATACATTTAAATGCTTTTTAGTGTAATATAATTGGAGGAGTTTTATGTAAATTCTTAGCAAAATTTAACAACAAAATAAAGTGCCTTTAGTAATGTGGAAAAGAACATGTGTAGAAGAAATGCTTGGAAACTGCTTACAGGTATTTAGAATGACAACTTTCCGAAGTCTATTCCTGCACATCAGCTCTTCTCAGGAACAGGACACCATTATTTTCAGATGGGTTGGGAAGATCTTCCCATCCAAGGTGATACACAGCTGGAACGGAAAAGTCACGTACAGGAATTTCTGCCTCCCTGTCTTAATGCTTCACAGCTCTTCACGTGGTGTAGTTCACGTTGAAAAGATGCATGTCCATTCACTTACGACACAGAGCCAACTGGCTTACCACAACAGCAATAGCACTTTTTTGGCATTGAGGTGAGAAGGCAGGGATTTGTTGCAGCTGATTTCAGTGCTGCAGCACACAGTGCTGGTGATAGGCCAAGAGGGCAATTTCTGAGCACATCTCACTTCAGAGCATCTCAGCCTCTAGCCAGGCCCACAGCTTTTCCCAACATGGGCCAGGCTGCAAGAGTGGGCTGTGGCTGCCAGCTGCAGCCTTTCAGTGGTCAATCACTTGTGGCGGGACTGAAATAAAAGATGAATTAGAAAACCAGTCTTTCCTAAGTTATATTGAGGGAAATTACTTTTCCCAAACAATAAAAGGGATAAAGTAATTGTGGCCTTTGTTACTTGTGGCAGTGATAGGTGACTCTTAGAATTGCTCCTTACCCCATTTTTTTTTGCCCAAGATATTGATTTGGACACAACATTATTTTAAATTTTCCTTCACAATATATTCAAGTTACATAGATACAAATAGTGTTTATATCCAGCTCTTTTCAGTACTGTTCACACTTCAGCCATGGGTCAACAGCAGAGCTTATAGCTGTTACTGTAGTTCGCACCTGTACCCTCACCTAATAGCCCAGGTGTCATTGGCAAGACAACACAAATAATAAAAGAAAAAAACATGTTCAAATGTTTATTTGGAAAAAAACCCAACAAAACCAAACAAAAACCTTTTAAGTACTTGTTCATAAAAAAGTAACTACAGATGCAAGACACATTTTGTCAACCATAATCACCCAACCATAATTGGACTGAACAATAAGACAACAATATCTAACACCACTTGTGCCTCCTTGAGGACATCAGGGGTCGCAAGTACTCCCTCCCTGCATACCCCTGGCCCAGAGAAAGGCTGCTCACATGTCCTTCAAAAGGAGACGCTCAGGCCTGGAGGTTACCTGTGGAGACAGCACTCTGCAAGGTCATGCAGGGTTGCCAGTGCTACCTATCGTGACTCATAGACATTGCAAAGTGATGAACTCCTACTCATTTCCCTGAGAAAAACACCACCATTTCTGAACCTGGCTAACAGTGTTACATTTCAATATGCATTTGTTATTTATAGAGTCTTGCCAATTGCACTTGAACCCTGAGAGTAATCTGATAGCTATAAATCTTGATAGTCCAGAATTATAAATCACAGAATTATTTAGGTTGGAAAAAAACCTTTAAGATCATCAAATCAAACTTACGTTTGAGACAATCCTTAAAAAGGTGTGTTTAAGAAGACGTATAAGGCCTCTGTTATTACAGTATGCTAAAGGTTCATTTTTTCCTAACATTTATATTTAGTTTCTTTCTGTGAAAAAGGTAGCACTATATCCATATTAGCCAAAGAAAACAGTCACATCTATTCAATGTGACTGTTCAATGGATTCTATTCATCTATACAAGCCATTTAGTTCTGGTTTCCTTATCAACCAACATTATCCACTGCAACATGGTACTTTTGCACCTTACATCCCTGAACTTCTTCAGAGAAATCAGGAGGCAAGACAGAAAGAGGTATGCTCTAGGTCTCATGTTGGCAACCCTGGAAGGAGGAGGAACTCCTGGGTTTAGGCAGCTGACATATAGCCAAAGTGATTAAAACTGATTTCTTTAGTATCACACAGGCAATCTGATAGATCAGAAAGCTGAATTTTTATCTGCTCTGAAAAGAAGATTCTCTATAAGATTATATGTAATGTGTGACAGATCTTTTGGACACTCTTGAGCTGACAGCTGTAGAGATGTAAGACTGTTATGAAAGCACAGGTCACTTTATTTTCCTGGAAGGACTGTAAAAAGGAGTAGGGAAGCAACAGAATGACAGCCCTTAAATAAGAATAGATATTATGAAAACTGCTGAAAACCAAACTGGTTTATTCTGCTAATTTACAAATATTCATACAGCCAATGCCATTTTCTCAGTCTCCAGAGGCTGAATTTGCAGAAAATTGGGTGCACAGATGATTCCAATATTTCTTTGTAAAGCAGTGGAACATTTTGGAAAACAAAACAAAAAGAAAGAAAGTTTGGTTGTTTGGTTTTCTGGCAAAGGCGTGATGAATTCCACCAAACAATGGTTAAACAGCAAATGTTATGATTTAGGGCCTTTGCTACTTCACTGTGCATTACTGTAATTTAGGGTACAATCAGCTTACCCAAATATCTGCATAAAACTTGGTTGGTTAAATTATCTATCTGTTTTCCCATGTCTCCTCTTTGAGTCAAATGGCAGACATAGACTCTCTGATACAGTGATTCAGAGAAGAAGGCCAAGTAAACTAGCTGGCATTGTGAAAGTCTCCCTGTTTCTTACACTGACCTTTAAATGATAACTAGGACCTGTCTGTATAACATCTAACAAAGACATCTGTTACCCTATTATCTCATTCAAATGATTTGTGCTCCCACATACACACTGAGGTATATTGGCATTTAGTGATAAATAAAAAAAGCTATTAGGAAAGTTATATTTGGCTTTATGTTGCAATGATATGATAAAAATAACCTAAAATTGGCGTACATGTCAAATAAAACTTCTATTTACCTTTAATATTTAAATACATAAACTATGAAGTTGGTATTTTTTATCTTATCTGGAAAACCATCACCTGCTTAATAAATGTCCTCTCCTTTCCTTATCTTTTTTCTTTTGTTTTATTAAAAAAAAGAAGAATTAAAAAAGTAATTAATCATACTAAATAGCTCCCAGTCACTGAAGTTATGTAGTTTTAGGTATATCTGCCCAGAGAGGTGGTGGTGAATGCCCCACCCCTGGAAATATTCAAGGCTGGGCTGGAACAACCTAATCTGGTTGCAAATGTCCCTGCTCATTGCAGGGGGGTTGGACTAGACGCAAACTATTCTATGATACTCTTTTACCATTCATTTGCTCCTGTTTATCTCTTCATTGTTCAACTTTGCTTCAACAGGAAAATTTCTACCAGTTCCTCTTACTACAGTACATCCTGTCCACTGGTCCCAGCCACAGCAAAGGACATTAACTGCAAAGCCACTAAGGTTGGGGGGTTTACTGTGATTGGTTCAGAGATATTTGAGTGCTATAGAGATCCTATCAGGTCTTCCTCCCTCTTCTGTGCTACACACAAACGACTGCAAGCTACTGAGCTCTTTACTCAAGTGGATCCACATTCTAGCATTCACATGGTCCAGTGCTTGCTCTTGCTACCATACACGTTCAAATATAAATTGTTCAAGACAGCTGCAGTAAGATGACTTTTATTTCAGTGGAGTAATACTGCCCCAGAAAAGGCATTGTTCTGATTTTTTTTCTTAAAAAGAACTATTACGTTCTTTTTTCTATGGGGGAAAAGCTGCTTCTTGTTTCTCATTTTGTTAAGAAAATAATCAGCATGAAATTCTGACCTTTTCTGGTAATTTTCCTTCACTATTGTTTTGTTAATTCATTTAGACCTTAATATTCTAACATGTTTATTCAAATGTTATTCAAATACTAGGTTAAATGTTGTTCAAATATCGGGTTATAGGATCTGTTATTATAATGCAATGTTTTGAGGTTATCTCAACAGAATACTCACTACATCCAAAGGAAAAAAATATTTTCTCAGAAGCCATTTATTACAAATTTTTAAATTCTGCCTGATGGACATTTACTTTTAACTTCTAATTTCTAATAAAAACCAAATCTGACATTTTCATAAAACAAATTCTGCTTTCCAACTTGCTACTGTTAATATTACTACTATTACGTTAGGAATTGTATTATGAACTAAAGAACCTGCTTTTTAAAATATTAAGGGACCAGCAGGTAGTCCTAGAAGAGCATGCACTTCTGTTTATGATATGACTAGAAAAGGAAGTTTATGTTCATGTAAAAACAAGACTTAAATATTTAAGTATTTCCTGTTGGACTTACTTACGGCATAGTTGGAAACCTGGTATTTAGCCATTAAAGTAACAGTTAATATAGATGGCAAATGTCAGCAAAGGAGATGCAGTTCATTTGCCAATTCATTGGCATAGGAAACTAGTGGTTTAATGGGGTAACTGTTTTGCTTTTTTTTTTCCACACAGTCACAAAATTTGCAAAAGTTACATCAGTTCCTTGCATGCTAACCCTGCTAAATTGTTGCCTGTGCCAATGTTCCAGCCAAAGTTGGAAATACTGAAAGATTTCTTTCCCTTTCCGAAAAGCCAAAGTTAATGATGGCTGAAACCAGTTTCATCTGGTGTTACTTGAACATTGATATTATACTTTATAAAAACAGCAAAAAGTCTTTAATGAGTTTCATTGAAGTGTATAAGAAGTTCTTGATAAAAATAACAGAAACCATTTTACTTACTTATTATATTCACAATATTCCATTAAAACAAGCCAGCACTAATAAGAAGGTAGCCTACGCCATTCTTTGGACATTTTTTAAATTCTGATTTTGAGAAACAGTAACAAATTCTCTGTAACATCTCCACTTTTCAAATCACTTGAAAGCATGAACAGAACTGTATGAAAAGCGAACACTGAACTGGAGAGCACAATTGTCCCTGGCATTTCAGTACTCCATTGAGCACTGAAACTTCCTTTCCTTGGCTAATGGAGACCCACAGCAACTTCCTTCAGTCAGCTTCTCTGAGTGTGATCAGAACTCTAGACACTTCAGTAAAAGGGTCAGTCTTTGCCAAGCCCATGCTTATAGAGAGAAGATGGCGCCTGTGATTCTAAAGAGCTGAGCTTCATTTCTGAATTAAGCATCTTCAGACTGCAACTAGCCAGAACTGTTTGTGGGAGCACTCACTCTTAGATTTAGCTCTCATCCCACCCAGAGGTGGCTGAAAATGGTTTTGTTGTTTCTAGAGAATCTCTGTCAGCAGAACACAACCTCAAGAGAGTAATCTGAAAGTTTTAAAATTGTGAGATTAAGTAACCAGTGATATCTTGTAACTGACTTGGCATATGATATTGCAAACCTCAGAAAAATAAATCAAGCATGACCAAATGTAGTCCCTACTATAGAATAGGCAGTGAAAGAGAGAGAGAATTTTTGTCCTGCTGATCCTACCTGAACATTTCTGAAATTGTACTGCCACTGATGGAAAGAGATGTTTATGGAGGTCAGTACCATGACCAAAGCTCACAGTTTGATGTGTGGCTATGGTCTGGGGAAAAATCTGCACACAGTACAGTATTTACCTGATCATCTTTTCAAAATAACCTGAATACTTTCCTCTTTTATTAAGTTTTTGATCAGCTTTGGGTTTTGTAAATGTGTATCTAACTTAATATTGTTATCATAAGAGCCATGCAAAGCCCTGCAAAATGATGTGTGGTTTCCTGGATAGGGAAAAAAAAAAGTTGTAACAGTTATCTTAGGAAACACTGGAAAACATTTATGGTTCTACATATGGTCAGGATATCTTGGAAAACATACTCCAGCTGGAACTATATTACTGAAAGCAACCTGCCCAAATATATCCAAGAGAAACAGGTTTTCCAGAAAGCCTTCCCTCCATCTGCAGATCTAATGGATACCTTTAAGCAGTTATGAAGAGCATTTCCTCCTAGGCTCTCTACTCAGAGCTTTTTTCCTTCTGCCTCATCATCAGCAAGAACACATTTTGAGGGGAATCTGTAGTGAAGAAAGGAACCAACATGTGTTTGCATGATTATTGGTGGGGTTTGAGAGCATGGTAATAACATGCCAGGACAGAAGTGACAGCAGATTTCCAAACTTGCTCTTCCCAGTGGAGCTACATTTGCACAAATGTGTTTGTAAGAAACGCAAAAGAGCTTGATTACAGTAAATATGGCCTGATTTTGCAGTCATGAGAAACTAGGTCAGAGGGAGCTCAGTTTATCACTAGGATATTTGTGCATCATTGTTAGACCTTTCCCACGACTTCCCATCCTGTACCTCCCTACAGCAAACTGCACTCACTGCTGTCATGCAAGATGCAAAGAAGGAAATGAGGCTGTGGTACTTCTCTGAGAGGGCAAATAACATCAGTGTTGGTCCATGTACATCATTGGAATGCTGATGTGCAGGCAGAATAAAGACATGCAGTGTGGTTACAACATGAGGAGAAGTGCAGACATGATAATCAAGTACCATTAATATTTAATCTAAAATACACTGCTATAATTCAGTGGCCCAGGTATTCAGCCTGGCCAAAGTATCAAGGATTTTTTAGGCACTGCTAGTAATAAGTCTGCAACTAGAATGGCATTGGGAAAAATCAAATTCAGTTGTATTTTTCTAGTCTTGCATTGCCAATAAGAATAAATTTGGGAGAGGTCTGCATCTACACCATCCTAGTGCTCATTATAGAGTCTAAATGGGATGATACTAAATTCATGATTAATTATTAAAGTCAGAAAGACAAAATCTGAAGCATAACGAGGAGTAGATACTCTGCAATATTAACATATGCAGCCATCAAATATCTAACAAGTTTTAAAAGTTTTGGAATATTCATTATTTTATTTTAAATAGTGCTTATTTTCCTAGTCAAATACTATTTCATCTTCATTTCAAAACCTAAAATGAAAAACTAAGTTATCAGATCTTGTGATATCTGATTTACAGATGAAGGAGCAAGCCCTGTTATTCCTTTGTATTTGTCAATATATTTATGTCCCATTTATTATTACTGTACTTTGCTTTCTTTGAAAAAATCAAACTTAAAAGATACCACTGAATGTAGATTTTTAGCTATTTACTTTTAAAATTTCAAAAGGTAGAAAAAGCCAATTTCATAGCTGCAAGTCTCTTCTGTATACCATAGGGGGCAAAGATACCATAGGATATGGTATCTTATGCCATCTCACTAAGGTAGGAGGTGACGGAAGAAACACTTCAAATGTGGCACATCTCTCATCTTTCAGACTGCTGCCATAATTTTTCGATACTTATGCCCCAGCTGAGTAAATATGTATGCACATGCTCAGCTTTAAAGACAGCAGCACTACTTTTGAATTAATTGAGACTATCCAGTTACTTAATAATAGTTAAGTATTTAGAGGATAAGTGTCTCTTACCTGGTTAAGCCCTTTTTCTACTTGGTCTTTTTTCACCTATTCACAAAAAGCAATCCTGAAGGATGCAGCAGTTATTCTTTTCATAGGATGACTACATAAAGACGACAACTAGCATGTCCACTGTCTCTAATAATAGGTTATTATTTTCTGCCTACTTGGTTTCTACTGACATTTTCAATTAGATGCTGTGTTCTCAACCTCCCACTCTATTAGTCCAGTCCATTATTAAGCATTTGTTGCAAAATCATTGCAATGATCACTGTGTAACTGCTGCTTTTGGAATGGCAATGGGTTTTTTCTTATATCTCAACTTTACGTTGGATCGTGCTTGTGTGTAAAAACTAAGGGAGGAAACAAACTAACAGTCTATCAGATACAGTGTGCAACACGATCAAATATAGTGCTTGCAATACCCTTAGTTCTCTTTCAGTGTATCTATTATTTTCTTATGAGAGTTCATTAAGGTGAGATTAGCCTATTCTCTGTTATTTACTGTGGGAGATTTTAAGTATCAGATTCAGTATGCTGAACTGTTAATTTTTCAAAGCAGGCAATGGAAATATTACACAACCATACGGTTTCAAATTACTGATGGACTTCTGTTTATTATACTGTAAGCATTTTTGCTTAGTTATTAGTACAAATTGCTAATCATAAAAAATTATTCTCTCACTTGGTGCTAAGAATGAAAATGAAACTGGCTCCTTGCCCTACAGATCTCCAGCAATCCTCACTCCTCCATTTCCAGAACCTTTTTCCAAGGAGTCTGATTAAATGGTGACAACAACCAAAAGATTACCATGAACCCACAGAACCCCATGGTATGTTTCCTACATTTCCCAGTAGGTGAGACTCTCAAGACGTGATGCTGTGGGCAGCTCACACAATAACAAATCCTACTGTTCTCTTAGAAATTCACATCATCACTCTTGACAGTATGCTGGTAGCAGATAAAAAATCTTCTCTTATGTACCTTTAGTATGGGCTGAAGAAAAGTTGTTAAAAATTCATAGTAAAAATATTATAATAATTTCAGAGTTGGGGGAAAAAATCTGAGATAGAGTTTGGAGAATTTAATACGTCCAGTTTAGAGCAAAGACATAGCAACCCCAATAAACTTCTTCCTGTTAAATAAAACAATTGCAATGAATAGAGATAACTAGAAGTAATTGTTCTTACTAGTAAAAATGAAATTAAAAATAATAGACATCTGGAATCAAACAAATGTGGGGGAAAGAATAAGAAAATTATACTATGATTTTTAAAGTGATGAAAGAAACCTTCTGGGAGGTCATTAGAAAACATTCTTGCAAGTTCCTCATAACTCTGCCTGCTTATGTTTCTTCTGCATATTCTGCAAGCTTTTTAAACACTCTGTTCCCTGTCCCTTCTAAAAGCTACTCACTTGCATTCATGTTTTCTCTATTGCTCCTTTTAGGCTGCTCTGCAAATATGCATCATCTTTTTTTTTAATTTAAGTGTAAGGATTGTGCATTTGCAATCTTCTCTTATATTAAACTCACACCCCTGAAGCCTTCTAAAACTTTATTCTGGTGATGGCATCTTTTGGTTCTGCCCCTAGGCAATGCCCTAGCCTATAGTCTCTGCATGACTCTCATAAGCAACTACTGATTCAAGGCGATTCCACTACTAAGTGCCATCTAAAGACACATGCTTTACACTATCTAAAAATCAGTATCTGATAGTTTTGAAACTGGTCTCTACATTTGGACTTCTTAATGTTTGTGAGTCACTTAAAAACTTGGCATATTTTTCCAATTTTTTTAATAATGTACTATATAAATAGACTATATAAAATTTTTTCAGGTGTCTGTTTGGGAATGTGCTCTTACTAAGTTGTGTCACAATGCAGTGGTGTGGGTTAGCTGAGAGAAAAGAAAAGTTTCCAACAGTAATTAATCTGCCACTCTAATAATTTATGAGCTATTTTTTCAAACATCAGCTATCAGATAGAAGTGGGAGGAATAATAGAATATAACTTCTGCTTTACAATAGTCTATTAATACAGAAAGGCAAAGGCGCCTGTACTCTAAGGAAGCTGTCAGCAAAGCTGCAGGCTGGAGGTCCCAGTATCGCTTACAGTACTGGCAAGCAGGAGGTCATTGCTGAGGAATTAAGCTTGGGGAGGGAAGCAAAAGAAAAAGGCTATGGGGGGGTAGAAGGGGAGAATCAAGGACCTTTCTTCACCATTCTTTTTTTACAGCTTTTGTGTGTCTGGACTGATTTGTTGTGGGAGAACTGCTGGAGACAGTATATTTGGCACAGGACAGGATAGCTCAAAGCCAAAAAGATGATGCTATTGCCAGTTTAAACCATGGTTTTCTTTTTTTTTTTCTTTCCCCCTCCCTCCTTTTTCTTTCAAGAAAGGAAAAGAAAAAAGGGGAAGAAAGGGACTTGCAATGAAAACCAGAGCAGTGGGTTAACAATGACCCCACAGGCTTCAGTAGACTGGAAAGATACACCAGGCACTTCCTCTACCATGTGGCATGCAATTCTGCTGCTGCTGCTGCTCTTAGTACATAACTTCAGAGTGAATATGCAAACAAATAAAACTTTTGAAGAGACACCAATTATGAAATACCAGCTATTAATCTGTCAGCTGACTCTCTTTCCTTTTCTCCCACCACAGTATTTCTTTCCTCAAGTCTTTTCCAGTTCTCTTGTCTACCTGTGAAAATAGGCACTGCCTTGTCATGTTTTCATTTGACTCCATTTGCCTTTTCCTTGGCATTGCTTCTCAGGATGAGTGAGGGCCAGAGCTAATACATTCATATTTGTCTTGTAATCACTTTAGCTTCTTTAACTCAGAGTCTGCACTAGAAGTAAAGCCATGCATTGCTGTTGAATGATTTCCTTCAAGTCTGGCTGGAAGTGAAAATGCAAAAGGGAAGCTTTAGACGAGCTGAGCTTGTTCAAGAACTGTTTAAAATGCAGTCACAATGGCTGGGTACATTGCTGTGTAGGAGTGTCTTTTAGTTCTGATGGCTTTTCCCAAGTGAAATGAAAAGCATGATGTTGAGGTCACATCTTCAATTTAGATAAAACATTACAGCACAACTGAAGTCAGAGAAACAGAGGACTTGCAAAAATCTGAGCATTTTGTCAATTAGAAGTCTCTGAGAGTGATGACAGAGCTGATTTTTGATGCTAAAAGCCCTCATAATCAAATAGAAATCTTCCAGGCTTTCCTGTGAGCAGCTCTTATGTGGCTCCATTCTTATAACAAAAAAAAAGACAAAAAGAAAGTCAGTTACAGAAAAATCTTGTATTAATTACGGATAAGTAATCAGTGAATTGTAGTACAACTGTGAAGCAGAAATTTATTAGGATTAATTAATTTACAGACACACCCATTAATGCCAAGCAACCATTTTTACCCTTCCTTTTTTTTTAATTCACAACTGCTGGTTTTTAAACTGTTCAGAAATCGGAGAAAAAAAGAAACTCTGAGCTATCTACAGCAGTTGTTTTCACTCGATACTAATCTTCGGAGGGGAAAAAAAAAGTAGATTAGGTTTATTACATAGTTTCTTTAAATACTTAAATTGTAACACCACCAGATCCCACTTTCAGTTTGGTATTTGACTGGCCTCCTGCTTTGCACCTGTAGGACTGTAAGTGAAAATGAATACAACAATTAATCCTTCAGTTCTCACTACCTCATTCTATCCACAAGACAGATAGATAACCAAGTGACCCCAAATTTTCCCAGAACTAAGGATACGAAGAGGTAAATTTTAAAAACTCAGAAGATTGCTATTGCTGCTATCAAGAAGGCTGGTGGCTAAGTTCTATTAAACTCTTAAATATTCAGATATTAATCTAAAAATTGGTCTGGGCACCTGTGAATACATTGTCTTCCAAGATGTCTCATATCTTTTATCATAGAATCAGTAAGGTTGGAAAAGACCTTCCAAGACCATCAAGTCCAGCCTTTGACAGGACACCACCTTGTCAGCTAAACCATGGCACTAAGTGCCACGTCCAGTTATTTCTTGACCACTTTTTGCATGCAGTGAAGCTGCAAAAGCCACATGGACAGCCTTTATGTCACAGTGCTCTGGCACTTCTGCTCCTTGTCCCAATGGGGACCACAAAGCACAGAGGTAAACAAAGAGGAAAAATAATAAATGAAAAAAGTTACTGCCGACTCCTTGTAGCTCAAAACCAAAATGAAGTAGCTGAGATGTAAGGTTTAAACAGCCTAGTAGGCAAAGAGTCTTCAAAGTCTTTTGGAGTCCAGTTGCCTGGTTTATTCCTTTCTGGCAGGAAAAAAAGTAATTGCACAACACGCACTAATATGAAAAACAGAAAATATACAAGAAGCCATATGAAATTAAAAAACAATAAAATTTGCCTTCCTAGACAATTATAACCACATATTGTATGAATGTGTTAATGCCTGTGCTACTGTACTGCACATCGTCTATTTGTTTTCTTTGTTCTTAATCCCTTTGTTTGACGAGTCAGGATATCCTGATGCAAAGGACTCTGCAAAATATCAGTGCAACAACAGTATAATACTTTGGAAGTGCTTCACAATTTTCAAAGACAGCTACCAAGTGTAGTAGGCTAATAGTATGGCACTGCAGTCTGCAGTCAAAACTTTTGCAAAGAGTTGTCAGTTTGAGGTTGGGACATTAAGATAAGCAAGGCAGAGGATCCTATAAAAGGAGAAACGGCACGCTGCCCTGATGATGTTGATGCGAGCAGGAAAGGCTTGTGCACGCTGGTTTTGCACGTAAGGGTGTTAACTTTCAGTCCATTCTCTTGGCTTCCCTTCCTCTGTAAAGGAAGATCCTGCTTGTTTGCCGGTTTACTTTTCCATCTGGAGAGAATTCAGAACATTAACTGCAACCGGGAGAAGCCAAATGTATTAACTATACATGCTAGGAAATATAATAATAAAATTCCATTAAATATGTCCTCTGCAATTTTACTGAACACTAAATGCCGGTGCAAGAGTTTACCCCCCACACCTCTGCCGTACGCTCAGCAAACTAATAGCAGACCAGTACCAACAGCAGGCTAAAATGGATATATTGTGCAAAGACAATATGAAAGTTGTGCACAGCCGCATGCTGCGCCGGGTCAGGGATCCCAGGGAAGGGCCGGTGCTGCTGCGGGGCCCGGCCAAAGGCAGCCCACCAGCGCGGGGAAGCGCTCGCTGACAGCCACGCAGACCTGGCACGCCACCTCTGCTGCTGCACGGAACGGAGCGCTCTCCCGGGCAGGTTTCCCTTGTTTTTAAAGACCAGCGATGAATAATTGCCGTAGCCTGTGAGCGATCGCTGCCACGAGGCAGTGTCCTAACGTGAACCATTCAGGTGCAGCTGTGCAGCCGAAGCGATGAGGACGCGGAGCAGATCCCGCACCGTCCCCCAAACCCCTCATTTCAGCAGCTCGTCCCTCTCGGACCCCTCGAGCTCCGGAGTGTTCGCTGCGCTTCCGCAGGCGCGGCCGAGAGCGGGGCAAGCGGCTCTCCGCTCCCGGTCCGCGCAGCGCCCCGTGAATCACCGCCCTTCCTCCAGCCGAAGGGCAGCCGAGGTGACGGCGGGTTTCACTAAGAGGCCAAAACCCCCACCGGCTCCGCAGCCAGGCAGGCGAGCAGGAAGGCGGGGCAGCAGGGGCTCCCCCATGGCATCACCCCGGGGATACAGTCCAACCGCCCCCGCCGTGGTGCCCGGCGGGGTTTGAGGGGCGGCTCTGCAGGCGCAGCCCTTCTGCCCCCACCCGCCGGGCTGTGCCAGCCCCCGCTCCGCTGGCAGTCGCGGCACGAGCCCCCACCCCCGGGTCCCGGCATGAGCGGCGGGCCCGCGCCCGCCCCNGCGGCGGCGGGGGGCGGCCGGGCGCCCCCGCCCCGCTCTGGATGCCCATCGCGGCTGCTCGGGCCGGGGGGTGGCTGCGGCTCCGCGGGCCAGGATGCCGGTGCTGGAGCGCTTCTTCCCCGCGGCAGAGCCGGGCAGGCGGAGGAGGACAGGGGAAGAGCCGATGCCCTTTCCCATGGGCAGCCTGCCCGGTTATCAGCAGGGGACCCTGGCTTGGGACTTGCCCGAGATGATCAAGATGGTAAAGCTCGTTTGGAAATCCAAGGGGGAGCTCCGGGGGACGAAGCACAGAGGGGTTCTGGAGAGCGAGGATGCCCTGGGCGGTTCGGCAGGTAGGTTTCCCCCGCCGGGCTGCTCGGGGGAGCTGGGAGCACACGCGGCGGGAGCTGGAGCCGTCCCGTCCCAGGGCAGAGCCGCTGGGGCCCGGGGTGGAAAGGCGCGGAGTGGAAAAACGTGCTTTTTGGCAGCTCTGTCCCCCCGCGGGGACACGCACGCCGGAGTTGGTGCCGGATCTGAAGCCAGGTCCATATGCTCTCCCGGTCCAATCTGTTGCATGGTTTTATACTCAGGGTGATAAAAGCCCGGCTAAAAACTAGAGCAAGTAGCTCCAAGGCTTTGAGGCTGACCTCAGCCAGCAACTGAGCTGGCTGCCGGCGCGGGGGAGCCTGTCCCCGGCCCGCACGGAGCTCCGCAGCGGCGGTGCGGGGCAGCGGCGCCCCGGGGGCCGCCGGAGCTTCCCCGGTGGTTTTCACCGCGGCTCCCCGAGCGCACAGCCTCTCCTCGCACACCGCCGGGCTGCTCCCCGATGTTTGCGTGCGCTGGGCTCATTTCACATACTCTGCCCCCGCTTCCCTTGTGCAAAGCACAGCGACTCTCTAACGATTTGTGTGTTGTTGGCAACCAGTATTAAAAACTTGAGAACAGTTGGAGTAACGCTGCCCCATGCTACTACTTTCTCTTTAAGCGTGGTGTGTTACTAGCTGAAGAGCACGTGTTTTTTTATTAAGTGCATAAGTCTTGCATGCAGCTTTTTTCCTAACTCACTAACATATGGCACCACATCACAGGACTTACTGAAGTCCAGGTTAGATTTACTGCGTTTTCATTAGGTAGAGATGAGTTGTCAGATTAGCAATGGTACTTCTGATCAGCTGATTCTGCATCTTGACCCATGCTCCACATTGCTTATGGTTCAAAACCTTTTGCCTTATGTCGTAGGCAACCCTCTTGCCTCCTTCAAAACCTCTTGCCTTCTGTTGAAGACAGGGTTGTAGGCCTATAGTTGGTTCAGTATCAGCTGATAATTTTATATTCTCCTGTAATTGTACTACTGTGATTTAATAGACTCAGTGAAACTGTGTGGCTCGTTCCTTCAGAACTCTGCATTATCTCGTCTCTTCTACTTGGTCACTAAATTCTTCTGATAAATTCAGTCTTCAGACATTATGTCTTCACTTTCCCGGGGTGTGCCCTTTATATACCTATATATATACCTATAATTTGCAGTATTTTGTACCAGAATAATTTAATTTCTTAGGTAGAATCACCTCATTATATATATTTCAAAGTGTGTGTGTGTAGGTATTCTCTGTGTGCGTGTACTTGTAGGAATAAACTTGAATATTAAATAAGTATTAGTGTATCACTTTTGAATACCTGCTAAGGTCATTGTATGTCCATTATTTCAGATATTTGCAGTTTAACAAAAAAAAAAAAAGTTGGTTCCCTTCTGTTTTGAAAAAGGGAGGATAGTTCTTGGGCTCTGAGAAAGATGTGCAGTGGGCCATCCCACCCTTTGGGAATCACTTCATCTTAAAAGAAGAATAAGTAAGAGTGTCGTGGATAATGAATGAGGAGGTCAAATTGATCTTTAAGACTTGGAACAAATCAGCTGGGAATGTACCATAACCAGCCAGGGAGACTGAGGTTTGTGTGGTGAGTGCTGAGTGTTCAGAGATGGACCCTAATGAAACAACTTAAGAAATGCTGCATTGGTTACACCTTGTGTATGAGTAATAGTGGTTTTTCAGAATGCTTGTGTTTTATCTGGTGAAATTACTTTCATTAAGTAACAAATGAGATTCACCTTCAGATTCCTGGAGGCAACTAAAAATGAGCACGAATGTGCAGCAGACAGATTAGTCCACTAGCAGGATGTGAGTAACTTGCATTTTACTCAAGTGGCCATTACTTGTATTCAGGGAAGGGACAGTCCTCTTCATGGTGCCAGATCCTTTTTCCTAAGCTCAGCTGACTTGCACCAGAACAAATCAGAGCAGAAGATGACTCCTAACTCTCAACACTTTAAATACGAATCATCAGACAGTTTGAGTAAACCAGACCTGGGTTGCTGGTTTTTCCTCCTCAGCAACAGTCATCCTAGTAGTTTTCCCTCTTGTGGTTTCATTTTAGTCACTTTAAGTACATTGGAGTATGTGGGAGAACCAGTAAATGCTGAAATCTAGTATGCTTAAATAAGTGCAGAGTCAAAGAATGCAGAAATGGGAAGAGAAGATAATCATTTGGAAGGCTTAGTAGTTTGAGGTACTCAGCTTCATGTTTGTATGGTGTTTTGTACATGTTTGACTCCTTAAAAAAAACCCAAACAACAAACATGTATAATTTGCATCATATAAAAAAGGCAGTACTTAGTTGGTAATCAGATTTTCTTCAGGTGAAGTTAAAGCAAATAACTTCTGCTCGAGGTACTGCTAGCTAGGCAAATAAATGTTGGTTCTTCAGTCGTAGAGTTCACCGCTCTTTCCACATCAAGGGCTTTTTCATTTGAATTTGTAAGTGTTCATGTGATAACTCCTCTTATCACATCCTCATGAAACTACTTTGTTTACAGTAGAGAAGGAAATAGGTATGAATTCTGGAAGGAAACTGTCGGGATTTCTGCCTTGCTTGATCATGTTAATAGAGGTTTAGCTAAGCAAGTTCCTTTGCCATGCCTGAGTGATTGGACTGGGCTTTGAGCTGGCTTTCGAGAAAGTCACAACCCTCATAACCACAGGCAGAGAGGAGGAAGGAATGCTGTATCTGCACATGTCATCAGTTCTGTGGATGGCAATGTCTTGGGGACCCATATAGTTGTAATTTATACTGCATTACTGTTTCCTGAGGTATTAGAGAGCTTCTAGAGAGCAAAACTATCTATGTGTCCTGGGATCTCAAATGTAAGAGCTATATCCGAGTCTTTCATCTTGTTCAGTACTGAGAATAAGCTACTTAATCTCCCGGCAAAAAAGGTCTTTGCAATCCGTCATGCAGCATATAGCTGGCATGAATGAAGGACTCTGATCTCATAGAGACTGCCTGCCTGGGACGATGATGATTTATTTTCACTTCCAAATCAGTAAAATTCGCGTCTTGAGCCTTCTCTTTTTGTTGCTTTGCATTTTAAAGTTAGTATCAATTAAGGCTACAGACCTTTCTCCTGCTCCTGGCCTGCTATTGCTTAGTAACTCTTCCCCCCCTGCCCCTTCAACCACTGACCAAATCAGCATGAAACTGTGGTTTGGTGAAGCGTCTCTCTGACTGTGCCAGAAGCCATTTTGGTGGGAAATGGGTATAATTTGATGTAATTCCTTACAGTGTTTTGAACAGATTTTTTTGCAAGCCAGTGTTTTTTACTTGAGTAGGGTAACAGCATGTATTGATGTTATTAAAACTGAATTATTAAAATAATTCTTATCTGATACTATGTTGATGGCTAGGAGGTAACTGTGTTCTGTTTAGGACCCTAACTCTTTAAACACTCTTTCCTAGAATTCAACAGTAGCTTTGCAGATTAAACAAACTTGAACAGGGAACGGGTACAGATTTGCCTCTGAAAATCTTCCTTATGAGAATTAGCAACCTCTTAAACTTACCGTGATCATCCCAGATAACTCCAGAGGGACTTTCTATATTGAGTCTTGCACATGTGCAGACATGCAAGACTTTCAGATAAGGTGCAGTGCTACATAGAATTATTGAGGTCTGTTGAGAACACTGGGGTTTTTTTGAAATAACGCTGAATGTTTTTTTCTACTTATCTCTTTCTGCCTGTGGATATTTTCTCAGAAATACAGGTTCTGATTCATGCATGCATCATGCCTGTTAACTGATGAGTCCCTTTACCATGAGTAGGAAAAACAAGCCAGTACCACACCACTCCTATTACAGTTTGCTTCTGGGAAAATCTCTGCCTGTTATTGGTGTATCTGTTTGCTTCTCCTGTTCAATCAGCTGTCTCCTTTCCAATTCAGTAATCTATTCAAATGTCTTGCCATCATCCAGACTGATCTGGCTCTTTTAGCTGTGTGCTGAGGAATCCTTGTGAGACACCTGTTGGAGAAGTCAGAGAGGTCAGAGTTGAATCATGTGTGCTTCTTCGGTAGTTGCTTGAAGGTCTTCCCTAAAGTTACACACAAGACCTCCCAAAGGCTCAGTATCCAAGGAAACACGCCTTCTACTTCATATTTTCTTTTGTATGTAACAACTTTTATCATGCTGTGCAATAGCTTTGCTATGCTTCTTAAAATATACTTCATGTTTCCCCTTCCCATCATTGCTTCTAGAATCACAAAATTATTGGGTCTGAAGGATTTTTAACGAAAATCTAGTTCCAACCTCCCTGCTGTGGACAACAACAGGGACTTTCTGCTAAACAAAGTTGTTCAAATTCCATCCAGCCTGGCCTTGAACACTTCAGGGGTCGGGCATCTACAGCTTCTCTGGGCAACCTGTTTATGCACATACTTGCTGAACCACGTTTAGTTGTGACACCTTGAAACTCAAGCACGTGTTTGTAGTTCCATTGCAATAACTAATAATCACAAAATGCTTAAAATCTGCATCTGTGACTTGCTGAGGACCAAATGGGGGTTTGGCTAACAGCTTAGAAAGGTCATCATTTTGTGTAGTTGATGTGGAGCATGGAGGTGCCACAGATGCAGATTTGAGCAGTAAATAAAACATGGGAGCTATCAAATGGCATTAGCTTAGCATCTGACCAGTCTCCTGTGTTATTCCTTAGGCTGAAATCAGTCTTCAGCTTTGTTTTTGCCCTGCTGAGAGATGCAGAGCAGGCAGGAGGTCAGCTTGCTATATATTTCCAAGCTAAGGTTTTCTTCGCTTTCCTTTTTTTTTTCCCATCAAGTTTTATGTTGAGACTTGTTAAATCCATTAAAGTTACCAGGGACAAGGAAAATGAATTTGATAGGATCAAGGCTACTTGTGGCAACTTTGATTGCTTTCTGACTGCTGTGTTGGAACTCCAGCCCCTGAGAACAAGAAACATGCTTTTCTATATTCTTGTGAAGAGCTGGTTGAATCAGTAGGACTGTGTGATGATCTAATTAAGAAGAGCAAAATGAAACAGTGTCCAGGACCACTTCTATAGTGTGTGTAAAGTAGACCATGAGATAGAATACAGACGTTTGTTGTTCAAATGTAACTCTTCAGTTTACTGGCTTAACATAAATCAATAATATCATGTAAACTGGGATTATTTTTTCCAAAAGACTTCAGTAATTAGAGAATTGACTTCAAAGACTAAACAAATAATTTTGAGATATTAAATCATGGTCACTGTTGAAATTCTGGTCCTTGTTTAGCACCTACCTGTTTCTTTTGAAGTATATTTAAAATATAGTGTAGAATGAGAAGTTAAACTGATATTAGAAGTCTTTGGTTTTGAACATATCAAAATGAGCTGATGTGAGTATATTTGTCAACCAGTCTGTTTTATGAGTCAAAATTTTCACTCAGTTTTGTTTAGCCATTGTGCTTAATCACTCTCTTGTGCTTCATTCTTATGTACATTTTCTGTTGGATATTTGTTAGGATTTGGGGATGTTCAGTTGTTCAAGTTGGAAGGTCCTTTAAGATGACCAAATCCAACCATTAACCTAGGATTGCCATGTCCACCAAAATAAGAGCTAGACCAGGACTAAAGAAGTAGAGAAGAAATAATCTGAAAATCTCACTGATTGCTGAATGGTCTTTCAGTTCAGCCTGGCTGGCACATGTTTGTTTGCATTATTGTTAATGTTGGAAAACAGAATTTATTTGCAGAAATACTTGGAAAAGCTCTTTGAGCAGCTGTTCAGCTATGTACAGCCACAAAAGAGAGGAAAAGATTACAATATTATGGAGTAAAGATTGCAGGATAATGTTGGGAGATAAAATGTTAGTGCCCAGGTTGGATTGGCCGGAATGAAGAGGGGAGTGCTACTGCTGTGCTAGAAAACTGACAGAAGTTTTACTGGTGTGTCAACTCGGAGACAAAAGAGCAGCCTGATGAAAACTATAGACACAAACAGAGCACATTCTGGTGAGCTGTGAAATGGTGGCCAGATCTGTTGTTTTCAGTGAAGTTGTTCCGAGTATCAGGAGCCAAAGATGTGGCTCTACATGTGAAAATGGTGTTTCTGGAGGAAAAGCTTCTAGACTATAATACAGAGGGTTTTGGTTGTGGCTTTTTTTTTTTGGTTGGTTGGTTTGGGGTTTTTTGTATGATTGTTTGCTTTGTTAGGGTTAAAACTCATAGTTTTATTTTATTTTTGGTAAATTGTCTCTTAAGTTTTCTATACTCTGTGAAGAATTAAACTGATAAGTGGCTACCAATAAAAAGCAGTAGTGATATTAGCCATGCCTGCCTAGTAGTGATGATTTTCTGTATTGATTAAATATTGTGAGAGAAATGTTTAAAATGCACAGTGGGAGGCTTGGTACTACATCAAACTTCCAGTGCTTCTAAAGTAGGAATAGCGCATTGTGTGCAACTTATTTGCTATTTCAGTGCTTTTTCATAGCAACAAACGTAGTTTGTGGTCTGTCATACTTGAAACTGCTCGGAGACATGCATCCCAGACAGCTTTCTGTAGTCTTGCTTTATGAAGTGTGAATTTTGCTTTCCATCCAGGCAGCAAAAGAAAAAGGGGCTCGTGTCACCATTTTCTCCACTATGATCTGAGAATCTGTTCAGACCCCCTCCCCAGAGCTCTGCTTTCAGAATATGCTAAACTATGTTTCTTAGGATAGCTCACAGGCTGCCTAACTGCTGTCACATTTCCAAAGGGCATCTTTACAAATGGGCAAACTTGTCTGAATTGGAGTTGTACTGCAAGAACTCACTGGTGTCAGCTTCTTTGAAAAAAGTCAGCTGACCTCAGGCTGTTTCTTCACAGCAATTATGCACCTGGTTCTGGCCATAATGCTGTAAAATATGCTAGTCCTCCTGTCTTCCTTTGGTCTGGACTAAAAAGTGAAACACTCTTGAGACTTAAAACATGCTTTGGCACTTGTTAAAACCTTTTTTTAAGTCCTCCTAACCTTGTTCAAAAAGAGTATTTAGCCTGCTAAATTCTGCAATAAATTATATTAATTTAATACTCTAGTGGTTCATGGTATAGACTTGCAAATGCAAGACAAAGATGTCTCAGCTCTTCATTTTTTTCCTCAGCTTGCAACATAAAATGTCTTCTGCCACTGTTATGGCTATAAATGAACAATGTAAGACAGAAGGAATAAATTCTTCTTACTAAACTCCCGGATAAAGTATTCTTTTGGCTCTTCTGTGGACAGCCAGCTATGGTTTTCACTTCCCCTTCCTCATATCACCACAAGGTCATAGAAGTCTCTTCTTTTAACCTGTTACCTGCTTAGAAGAGGCATCATCCTGTGAAAGTTCCTGATGCTGCAGCAATGAACGTAGTGTAGTCTGAGGAAGGTCCAACACAACAAGGGTTTAGCAGGCTCATCATCAAGAGTATTGCTGTCATATCTGCCCCTTATTACAGTAACAACAGAGGGGCAAAACCCTTCCATTGCTCTTTGAACAGAATATCCTGAAATTAGGGTATCCTACAAACTTCTTCCAGAAAATAAGATTTTATAAATCAGTTGGCAAAGTCAATGGCAATCTTTGGGAGTGCTACCCTGCGGGAGCACTCCTCAATCTGAGGAGTTCAAGACTTGGTTCAAATTGCACTGAAGCTGTGTGCAGTCTTTCCATGGACATGGATGGGCTTGTTTCTAAACCAGAGTGTTCAGTAGTACCTCTAGGTAAAATCCTGTGGAAGGTGAACTCTTAGGTGTCTCTTTATACACAGGAGACCATTTGGAGAAATTGCTGTAAACTCCCCCAGCTCTGATCCCTTCTGAAGGGGAAGTGTGTAAAACTCTGCTTCCTTTGGGAGACTATGAAATCCTTTCATCTGTAGCCAGCTCTGGCTTGTGTGAAGGTAATGCCCTTCAAATACTGCTATCTCAGTGTTCTCCTGCTATCCCTGACCTAAGGTAAGGACAAAGTATTAACTCAGAGGCCTACTTAAAAGGTGCTCTGTGCAGGTGCAGTTAAAAATCAAGTGTTATCCTGGAGGATTTTCAGAACAGACTGTGCTGTGGCAGGCATTCCTTCATTCCTGCTGCTTAAGCACTGCCTTGAGATTGAATGTTTTGTTTTCAGCTGCTGGAATTACGGATCAGCCAGAAGAATAACTCTAAACTAAGTACTACACAGTAGTGTTGTTTGAACATTGCTTTTCAAAGTTAAATCATTAAGCAGGTTCATCACGTAGAAGGAATTAGTATTAAGCTTACTGGAGCTATGTTTCAAAATAGTCAAAAACTAGTGTGTGCATGGATGTGCCAGGTGAATATTGAATTAAAAATCATACAGAATTGGAAAATGCAGACACAGAACATTTCTTAAACCATCAAAATTTTGACAGGTGCAGCAAACACCTTAAGTACACAGTCCACTAGCCTGTTTTTAATAGCTGTTGGCAAAGTTCTTCCTTGTCTAATAAGAAGCGGTTCCCTGAGCAAGCTTTCCGTTAGTTAAGGTCAGCAGCAGTTAGTCCTCAGGGGGTTATCGTTTCATGGATCTGGATTATCAGGAGACCGTGTTCAGTGAAGCACCCAGGTGCTTATCCAAATTGCTGTGTGTTCCAAACTTCACTTATCCAAACATCTTCCAAACAGTTCATGTGTGCAAATCTTAGACTGGAAATCTTGTTATTACAGGCGTTCATGGAAGATTTCTTGTTTCCTGCTTCTTCAGCCTGAGTGGATATACTGCAGGAACAGCTGCCTTCACAGTAATTCAGTAATTGCATTTCTAGTTCCAAATGGAACTGAGAGAATGAAGGGGTGTAAGATAGTGGGCTTCTGTGAAATGCCAAAAAGAGTGATTTGATTCAGTTTGGGGTTTGTGTGCAGGTTTGCCTCATTAAAAGAAGTGGGGGGAGGGAAAGAACTCTGCATAAGGTACACTAACAGCGAGAAACAGAAAACTGTGTGCAGGAGGTTCTGAACTTCAAACACGCTACACAGCTATTACACTTGGTTTCTCTTCTTCCTGGAAGCACTAGTGAGCCTACATTTTATGCTCTCGTTTGGGACATAAAGCTAACTGAATAAATTAGTACTGGTAATAGCTCGATGCCTTTCTTGAGCTCAGTTCAGTGGATGTAAAAGAGGTGTGTTGCTTTCCATGACCACTGAAAAAGAGACTAAGCAGAGAGGAATCTACTGCACAGCTGAGAAGTACCACCCTAAAATGGCAGAGGAGCCGGGCTTTTAGGTGAGACACTGTCAGCATACACTTCCAAGCAAGGTCAGTTTGAACATCCTGCTTAGAGTCAGCAAACTGAGAGCTCTGAAGAAAGCTGAGCAGCGAGGAACAGAGGACACTTAGAGGAGACAAGCAATGAGTAGGAGTTGGAGGGAGAGAAGAGGAATGTCTTTAGTGCTGTTCAGTCCAATAGCACATCTCACTTAAGTTTAATCCTGGGTTCCCTCCTTGTCAGTCATAAGGCAATGATCTCTGCTGTATGCCAGTGCTGGCACAGCTTTTTCTCCATCTTTTTTCTGTCAAGTAGTCCTGCCCTCTCATTGGAAACCATAATTGCAGCTGTGGATAAGGGCATGGTGACACAGATAAGATGGACTTGGTGCAGTCATGCATTGACTCTTAGAGACTGTTTTTTTTTAAAGAGCATCTTGTGAGTTGTGAATGATCAGCTTTTCTAGCTTTGTGCATCTCAGCCAAAGTGATGAAAATAGCAAGGATAGCAGCTCAAGTTGCAGCAGCGTGGGGGCTCATGTTGAAAACATGCTGCAGGCATGAGCTGTTGCAGGACCACACTAGTACAGCTTAATTAGTAATCAGAAGGTTTCAGTATGATATATTCTTCCTGAATGTAGCTAACTTACCCATGATAGAAGTGAAAAGGATAGTAGGACTTAAGGGGTTGGTGCAGATAACATACTGCATACAAGGTGGAGTGCACACATAATATTAAGTAGCTTAAATCAGAAGTGGACTTGAAGACCCTATTTTGCCTAAGGAGAAAATAAGAGCCAGAAGGATGGGATTTTCCTATCTTAACTAGTCTGGGAGGTGTGCACTGTGTGGTCTGCATGACTTACCTGTGAGAACTGTATGATCTTTGACAAGATTTCACAGATCTTCATTAGGACCTGGATGTTCAGCTCTTCACTAATCATTAGGTCTGAAGTTCTGTTTTTTTAAGATGAAAGTCTAACTTTTAAGTGTCTAAGAAGCTGATTAGTGTCAAATAAATAGTTAAGCTACCTACAGAATGCAGTGTTCTGGTTTTCTGAGTTGTAAGATGCAATCTGTAAAATGGGATCATCTACTGATGGTGTGTAGCTGTTAAATAATAATTACATTAAAAAGATGAAATTTGGAATAAAGTTATACCCCTAACTAGACAGAGTTGGCAAGCTATTTAATTTCCCTGTGGAATAGCAACAGAATAGATCTTCCCCCATTGCCAGCCATGCCCGTTATTAAATATGTACTTAGTAGCTGGCAAAAGAGACCAAAAGTTAGACTAACTTTGCTAATAGTGAGCTTGAATTCTCATATTGGAAATGCAACGTACCTTATTTAAATGATGGACCCTTGACAGAATTTGCACCATAAGCCTCACAAGACCATCACTAATCTTTTTGTAGGTGCCCTGTAGCTAAAAATGTGCTGATGTCTGGCTTTGCACAGATTGGAGACCTGGGAGATTATATGTTTTGAATAGAATCAAATGACTAGAAGGGGAGAGCACTCTATACTTAGTTGTTACGTCATACAGACTGAAAAATGTTTTGCATGTGACCTTGTTAACAACATGAGTGAAGAACAACACTATGAAGTAGAGGAAGAGCTACTGAGGCTTAGATCATAATTGAGAATCTCTGTTTTTCTGGTCATCTGCTTAATTTTTTTTTTCCCTGTTCTCTCATTCAGACTTGGTGACTTCAATTTTTAGGACTTTAGATCTCATGGAGAGATGAGAGTGAGAAGATCTAAGCCAGCTAGAAGATCCAGTCTCCTGGGCCAGTTCTCCTCCATGTTAGAAAACCAGAACAACAGTTCAATACAGGATTTCTCACTCACCATCACTGTCAACTCCTTGATTTCTCTTTACAGTCATTTGATCTTCCATACTGCAAAGTCTGTCCAAGCATATTCCTCAGCTACTGTCCTTTGAGCATCTTTCCAGGCTGACTACCTCACTACAAATTAATTACCTTTTGTTGCAATGCACGTCTCTGTCCTCAAGATCCCATACCTGCAATCTTATTTGCCTCTTCTCTATTTTAGATAGTCTTTGAAATTTTCCCCTCCTGCAGCCTCTACCTGTCTACAGAGTAGATTTTCACTGATGCTTCTTTCAACAGAAAATTGACATCTCCATCCCTCTTCCTCGTGTTAGAGGCAGAATTTTACTTACTTCTCCTTTCTTTTCCTCTACTGAAGGATAGTACCTAGTAGATAAGACTGTTTCCCGTTGGAGTCTGCAGACAGTTAATGTCCCATACAAATCCATCATTCCCTGTTGCTGTATGAACAACATGTGGAAGCTTTCATAAATATCTGTTCCCTAGATCAAGTCAGTAGAACTCTTTTTTGTGCCCAGATACCACCCCACACCTTATTATAGTCAGGGTAGATGAAGCTGCTGGGATGACTGTCACTGTGCAAGGGCATGCATGCTACTAACAAGCAATTATTTTTAAAAGATGTGTCTTAGCCAGGAGGTATATGTTCTGTGCCCTGGAGGAACTTCTCTTCCACCTTTGTGCAGAAGGAGAGAGTAGATACCGAAACTTAATTTTTCTATGAAAACCTCATTGTGTACTGGGGTCACAAAGTTGTATGGCCTGTAGGGGTCAGCAGTTTTGCCAAGTGAACGGGTAAGGTGCTGCCAATAGAAGAAACTTGTTTAGCTTTAATACTGTTGCAGAAAAGTTCTGTTACTGTTCCCAGAAACATCTTTTTATCAAGAGAAAGAGCTCAGCCTCCTGTGAGTGAGCACAAGCAGCATATGCGGCAGCAAAACTTTGTCCCATGTTGTTCTTACATTAAGTGGCTGATAAAGTAGCACAGAACCATCAGAGCACACACAGAGGCAGAAGTGGAAGGAGCAAAGATCACATAAAATGAAGCAGCATGATAGTAAAAAGAAAAGCACCAAAAAATATGAATGCCAGACAGATGGGTTGGGTGGGGAGCACAACTAATCTATGGGATATCAGAACGGTTGGATGGCTGTTCTAAAATCTTTTTAAAGAGGGAAACCAGTAATTTAACCAGACTCTATAAGGATAGAGCCAAAGTAAGCTGCACAGAAATGAGGAAAGAATGGCTTCTTAGGCTTTATTTATGTAGTGCTGTATTACATTACAAATCATAGAATGGTTTGGGTTGGAAGGGACTTCAGAGATCATCTGGGTTCATCCTCCCTGCCATGGGCTGGGAAACCTTCCACTAGGCCAGGTTTCTCAAAGCCCCATCTAATCTGGCCTTGAACACTTCCAGGGATGGGGCATCCACAGCTTCTCTGGGCAACCTGTTAAGGTGCGTTACCACCCTCACATTTAAGAATTTCCTTCTTATATCTAATCTAAACCTACCCTCTTTCAGTCTGAAGCCATTTCCCCTTTTTCTACCGCTTTATGCCCTTGTAAAAAGTCCCTCTTCAGGTTGTCTGTAGGTGCCCTTTAGGTACTGGAAAGTGCTATAAGGTCTCCCTGGAACCTTCACTTCTCCAGACTGAACAATGCCACCTCTCTCAGCCTATCGTCATAGAAAAGGTGCTACTGCCCTTCCATCACTAGGTCCACATCCTGCTTGTGTTGGAGGTCCCAGAGCTGGATGCAGTATTCCAGATGGGGTCTCACGAGAGTAGAGTAAGGTGGCAGAATCACCTCACTGGACCTGCTGGCCATGCTGCTTTTGATGCAGCTCAGGATACAACTCACTGTCTGGACTGCAAGTGCACATTGTCTGCTCTTGTCAAGTTTCTCAGCCATCAGCACCTCCAAGTCCTTCTCACCAGGGCTGCTCTTGATTCATTCTCCATTCAGCCTGTACTTACACTTGGGATTGCCCCTATCCAGGTGGAGGATCTCGCACTTGGTCTTGCTGAACTTCATGGGGTTTGCACAGGTCGACTTCTCAGGCTTGTTAAGGTCCCCCTGAATGGCATCCCTGCCCTCCAGCATATAGGACACACCACAGAGGCTGGAGTTATTGGCAGACTTGCTGAGGGTGTACTCAATCCCATTGTCCACGTTGCCAACAAAGTTGTTGAACGGCGCTGGTTCCTGTGCCGAACTCTGAGGAGCGCCACTTGTTGCTTGGACATGGAGCCAACAGTCACAATTCTTCAGTGTGACCATCCGGCCAATTCCTTACTCCTTCTCCTTTTCCAGTTGGTGGGAATTTTACTGAAATCCCACAACTTCTCAAATGTGGTGGAGGGTGCCTTAGCCACTTTCTTTGTCAGTTTCCAAAAATTGGAGTAGGTCATGAGCGCTGTATAAGTCAAAAACTTTTAAAGTAAAGATGTGTATCACTGTGGGCTGTCATCCTTGAGGATCAAACAGGAAAATGCATTCTTTAAAGCTTGATATGGGTGTTTGTGGAAAGTGGCCCATGAACAGGGGGCAGCAATTCACCAAATAGGTGGCATTCAGTCCCCTTGGTGGACAGGAGTACTTATTCTTTGGAGGGGAGGGGAAGGTGGAACAATTTAAAACTGTTTTCTCTGTTACTTCTCTGCCTTTGTTATCAAATGTGAAATCTGCAAAAACAGATGCTACAATGGAACCAGGGAAGATCTGGGCAAATATTTAATTTTGCTGTGTCTGTTTACAAGATGTTTCTACAAATTAAGAAACATGTGGGAAATAATGAAAAAATAAAACAAAAGGAGCTGCCTGCCAGCTCCCATTGCCTGGTGTGATGTATCTTCCTGCTGCTTGCTTTGACTGGAAAGCTACACCTGAATGCTTGACCATCTGAAAGAGGCAATAAGTCAAGGTGGCAGAGGCACAGACTGTGATTTCCCTAAATCATCAGTGACAGACTCTGAAAATGCAACCTGCAAACTGTTACCAGAGGAGATGGCTTTCAAAGAGCTGTCTCTACTGCTGAAAAGCAGAGGCGGGAGGAGGATGGGTGATAGCTGTGGTGGGTTTTCTGTACGGGTCTGTTAAAAGACAGGGTGGAGGAAGGAACTGACTTTCTTCTATTTCCTTTTTAGCTACTGAAGTCATGAACTAATTTACAGGAAAGGTGGTAGGTTGGTTTGGTTTTTTTTTTGTTTGAGAGGGGGATGTGTGGAGAACAAAGACTCTGTGTGTAACTTAATGCCTTTAGGGGGAAGTCAGCTAGCATTCAGAGCTCTTAGATTCCAGTGTGCAGCAGATCAGAAATGAGCTTGGAGTGTCAGCCGTCAAAATACACACAGAAACCACTTTAAGGAAGCATGAATTATGTATGAGGCACTCAGAAGCTGCTCAGGGCTAACTATGTTGACATGTCACAGGTTATCTGTGCATCGGATCAGTGGTGCCATCTTGCTGTGTGGCAGCTGGCTTGTGTTTCCTGGGCTGCAGGACGGCATGGAGGTGGAAAGTAGACCTGTGCCTCTGGCTTGGACTTCTCAGCACATTGCGAGTACGGTTGTACAGAGCTAATCAGGACCCCAGATGGGGAATCAAAAGGAATGGTTTTCTTTCCATGCAGATGCAAACCTCTTTGTACAGTGGAGTCAAGCAGGAGCAACTTTGAGCTGCTGTGGCACTTTTCCAGGAGCTAGCAAGAACTTGAAACAGAGCCCAAGCCCTAAATGCACTTTCTTTAGGCTCGGAGTGGCAGTTTTTCTTACTGCTGTAATTCAACAGTAAAAAGCTTATAATTTTGTCTTTGAGTTTCTAGCTTTGAAGCTAGATGGACTGAGAGTGCTGTCCGGTTAGTTAACAGGTAACATTAAGGCCAATCCCTTCTCATTCTGGATTTATTTTGCCATCAATGCTGACCTCCAGCACAGAGATTATTATGCATGCTAGTGAGGTGAAAACAGAGTTTGTATTAGTTCACCTTTAAAACCAACCTGCAACATGTGGGGCAGATGGATGATAACTTTGGAAACCATAGTGGTATTTTGAAGTTCCTGCCCACAAGTTCATTAGTCAGGTTATTTAACGTATTTAAGGTGTTCTACATTGAGGGAGATTAGGTGTGTTTGCATGCTCCTCTAATATAACAGAGCTAGAGGGGACGATACGTTCAGCAGCATGGTAGTTAATTCATAAGCCGATACACACGCTGAGTACCATCATTTAAGCCTTCTTTATATTTGAAGGTTGGTAACGGCTTGGAAGACTAAATGTTGTTGAAAGCAATGGCCTGCTAGCAAGACCAGCAACCGATGTGGCTGTTGTAACAGAATACATCACACCCCATATTTTGTACCCGACTCAGCCCTTCCCAATTTTCCAGGTTGAACCAGAAGGGATTTTTTTTTCTTTGACCCCATTTTTTTGCTTGAGGCCAAGTAAAGCATAAAGTAAAGCCAAGGTTGTAAGAATGACTCAGCTGATCCTTCCTCTGAAAGTTTTAATAATACTGGTTTATGGCTTTTGTTTTACAAAATATATATTTTCCTTTTGCAAATTTTAAAACAAGGAAGGGAATAAATGGCATTTGATCGGCAAAGGTGGACTTCTCAGGAAAACTAACACAAAAATCAGTTTTGATGTGCTGTTGAAGGAATTAAATGGTACTCATCCCCAGAAGTTCATAAGTATGTCTAATTCAACCAGTGAATAATTATTTACACTGTGTGTAGACTGCTGATCTGTAATTTATGATGTGTCTAGATAAGCACATTATTCTATGCCTTCAGAAAAACAAATCACAGTTTAAGATACTTGTTCCCTTTGTGTTTACCCTGTTGATAATTAAAATCTTTCAAGTGTAACTTTAATAAAGCCCTCCCTCTTCTGTCCCTTTGTCCAGTAAGGCCCACTCTGCCCCACTTTGTGCTAGCAAAGAATGAGAGAGAGGAGCTAAGCCTGCCAGGGCCTCTTGGAGTTTCATGAGGAGCTGAGGCATGATTAGAAACTGGAAAAAAGAGACCAGGAACTTTTATATGTCAGTGAGAAAGGATGGGAGTTTCAGAAATGGTTTGTGTAGAATGGGGGCCAAAACAAAAAAGGTTTAAACTTTTCAAGAGCTTGCTTCTGTTCCTAAGCATGATAGAAATAAAGGACTAAATAAGCAATAAAACGTGCTTACTGGAGTTGGCTAGGGAGGGATCACTTGTAAAGGATTGCTAACAACAGGATGAGGGTTTTTTCCTCTGCAGGGAAGAGAAATTAAGGAATATAAAATACACAGCATAATATAAATGCGGGCATTTGAAATGCAAACATGTATAATGTCCTTACCTTCCCTCCAACTTTAGTATTCATAAAATATTTCCTCAGTTCTGGTAAGGAAGGGAGGAATAAAACCTCAGCCCTGTGAATGAGCAGCAACTTCACTGTCACTTGTGTGTGTCAGTGCTCCTTTGCGTATTTTAAACCTGTGGAGTCTTGTTTCTGAAGTGCAGGTAAGCTGCGTCAGGCCATTCTGCTCAATGATAGTGCAGGATTGCTCCCAAAATAAACAGTGTTCCCCATCCTCTACTGTTCATACATGTTGTAAAGTCCAATCTTGAAGGTTACCCTATTGGGCAACCTGTATACCTGTGTCCTATTATGCTAAGCACTATTGGTGAAAAGAACCTCACAGCTGTTAGATTCCAGAAGACTGAAAAGAAAATAAATTAACAAATACAATCAATGATTGTCTCTGGAACTGCTCTCAAATAATGACTACAATTTGTAAGACTAACCACTTTGCTCAGCAGTAAGTAGTTGTAGTACAGGATTGTAGGGAAAGACTGAGGGAAACCAAATTGCTCAGCTGCCACAAATATCCTGCTCTGTTCCTGTAAGAGAACATAAAACAACAACTTACAAAAAAAAGTTTTATTAAGTGTTGGAAGAATTATTTCTATCAGCATTTTCCAATAAAATAGAGGTGACTTAATTCTCAAACTTTCTTTCAAATAAGGCATTTTTCAGGCTGTTGGAGGTTGGCCACTGAGTGTGTCTGTAACACATTAGGCACTGTTTCTCAAAACACCTTGTGGACTGCTAATTGGGGTTTGCATAATACCACAAAATTGCAGACATTCCTTTGAAATAAGTAGGAATGAAAACTGCTTTTCTGGGGTAAAAGAAAAAGGAATTTTTTATTTTTAACAAAAAGGCCTAACAAAAATCCTTTGTTTGAATATGTTATAATTATTGTTTGCTTTTATTTTTTTTTTCCCCCTGAAGAAATTAGTTTGAGGAAAAGTTTCTAAACAGTTTTGAATTACACAAGTTCAAGGAGGGCCTTGTACATACAGTACTACTGTTCAGGCCAAGAGGTAAACAATTATGAAATGCCTTTGAAATGCAAGGCTGGTAAGGCTTTTCAAGGTTATGTGTTTTGTCATTGAACACAACAGTAAGTTGTTGGGAGCAGGGGTGAGTGATACTTATGCACAGATGTGCAAATGAAAATGTTATGAAATTTAATAGCCCAGGGTCCGAATTCCTAGTTATAACACTCTGTGTTAAATCTGATTTATCCTAGGGACCGGGTCAGGGTCAAAAAAAAATGATTAGAGAAATACATTTGCTTGGTCGAAATTCAGTCTTACTCTGCTCTTTGGCTGTTGAGTGCATGTGCATTTCAGGCCCATCTTCCCTGCAGATCTGCAGCTGTACGGAGTTTGGGTCTGAAGGTGGTTTCAGGGTAGAACAGGAGAGAACCAGGGCTGGCACAGGAAAGTATTAGGCTGCATTTTGTACTTTTCCCTAACCATGCGATCACTCTGAGCTGTGAATCCTTTTCATGCCTTTGAATTTTCAGAATGTCAGTCCAAGCGAGGTGATTTGGTTTCAGAAGTGTCCAACAATTTATCGTGACTGGACATGTATAGCAACTCTTTATGAAGAAAAAAACTGAAGAAAGCCAATTTCAGAGCATTGTGAAAGAGTGACTGGGTGGATGAGAAAGACAATCCTGTCCAATTATCTCTTATTTCTGCCTGAAATTCTGAAAGGGTAGATGTAACCTCTTATCATGCTCTGGATGACATACCCAGCCTGAAAGCATGAACATTGTACTTCCAAATCTGTTTCACCTCACTGCCTGATTCTTTGTTTAATGAAATAACAGCAAAATGGAAGCTTTTAGGCAAGCAGTTGTGCTGGATGTTGATAGAGTTGAAAACTTACACTATATTTATCAACAAGAACAGTCTCTTATGGTCAGAAACTCAGTACAGCAAATAATGCAGTAGTGTGGAAAACAGAGAGGTGTTGGGGAAGGAGAATTTTTTTTGTTCGAGTTCCAGGTTTGACAGCACTTTGTTTATATCTTATAAATACCTAATGCTTGTGTCTAAGACATGGTATTTCAATCTTGAATAAAGAAGTTTTTAAATGAAAAGTACACGTCCTTCACGTAAATCAATTACACAAAAAAAAAAAAGAAAGAAAATCACCTTTTGTTATATTTGAAGCAATGGAGGAGGCGGCAAGGGCAGATTAGCAGGGCTTTGTGCAGCAGTGCCTGTGTATGAAATAAACAACTTTTGACAGGAAGATTACAAAAACTGGAATCATGAAGAGAGAAAATCTGTTGCTAAATGGTAAGCATGCATTTGCTTTATTTACCCAACGTTTTCCTTCTGCTTTAACGGAGGTATCTTCCAGGCTTTTCATCATCCCTGAGCTGTCAAAAATCTTGTCGCCTGCACAGTAAAACACACGTTTACACAATCCATTGGGTGGGAGAAACCCCCTGCCCTCTTATGTGATGTCCTATACGTTCCACTGTGCTGCTTGCTAATGCTGGGACATGGAGTTTGTGCACAAAAGTGTCTGGCAGATTGCAAAAAGACAGAGTGTCCAGTGCTGTGTATTTTTAACTTTCTCTGTTGAAAAGACAGGCAGACAAACAAAGTAAATGCAGGAAGTCAAAGGTGGAAAAATATCCTGATGAGAGAAAAAATTCCTTCTTCACATGAGAGGCTTTGTCACTGACCCATGAACTTCAGAAGATAATGATGACTGGTCATAGGTATCTAGTAAGTGTTGAATTTGCTTTAAATTGATAAGAAGAGCAGTTAGAGTGAAGAAAACCCCACTCTAGAAGAGCACAGCATGCACCCATCTCTCTTTGCAGCAGTAATGAGAATGTCATCATCCTCTCCACACAGTTACAGAGTCCTTGTGAGTGTAAGGTGAAAATCACAGAAAATAGTCACAGAATCACAGAATCAGTTGGGTTCGAAAAAACCTCTGAGATCACTGAGTCCAACCTATAACCCAACACCTCCATGTCAACTAGACCATGGCACTAAGTGCCACATCCAGTCTTTTCTTAAACACCTCTAGGGACCGAGACTCCACCACCTCCGTGGGGAGACCATTGCAATGCCAAATCCCTCTTTCTGTGAAGAACTTCTTCCTAATATCCAGTCTAAACCTCTCCTGGTATAGCTTAAGACCATCTGCTCTTGTCCTATTGCTGGGTGTCTAGGAGAAGAGACCAACCCCCACCTGGTTACAGCCTCCTTTCGGGTAGTTGTAGAGAGTGATGAGGTCTCTCCTGAGCCTCCTCTTCTCCAGACTAAGCAACCCCGGCTCCCTCAGCTGCTCCTCCTAGGACTTGTGTTCCAGTCCCTTCAGCAGCCTTGTTGCCCTTCTTTGAACACACTCCAGCACCTCAATATTCTTCATAAATTGAGGGGCCCAGAGTTGGACACAGTGCTCGAGGTGTGGCCTCACCAGTGCCAAGTACAGGGGAAGAATCACTTCCCTGGTCCTGCTGGCCACACTGTTCCTAATACAGGCCAGGTTCCATTGACATTCTTGGCCACCTGGGCATGCTGCTGGCTCATATTCAGCCTCCTGTCAGTCAGAATCCCCAGGTTCTTTTTTGCCTGCTGTGCAGTGACTGTCCCCATCCTGTAGTGCTGCCAGGCATTGTTTTTGACTCGATCCCCTCATCCAGATCATCAATAAAAGAATTAAGTAGAGCTCACATAGCAACTCTATATACCCTTCCTTAACAGTTCTGTCTTATTTTCTCTCATCCTGATACACAGTATAAAGAATCAAGTGTGTAATAAAAATTCCTGTAAAAGTGCTTTCGTTCATTTGCTTACTAGTTCCATAGAAATGTATTTATTCTGAATTACAAATAAAAGAGGTGCTAGTAATTGTAATTAGTTGGAGATAACATGTCAGTATGTCCGCATTTTTCAGAAGCTGCCATTCCTGTGAGAGTTTCAGAAAAAATTTGAAAAGTTAGTAAATTGGTCGCTGTCACAAAAGTTGCCTTAGCAAAATTTGTATTGAAATGTAGTTTCCTGTTGCAGGAACACCCGTGGTTCAAATGTATTCTGTTCTGTTTCTTATTTTGAAGCCACTTCTTAGAAATTACAGAGGGGTACCCCAAAAGACAGATAAACCACACACAGAACCCAGTTTTCTGAGACCATGAAGAAAGTTCTGTCTGCTTTCTGGTTATGTCTAGCATTTTACTTGTTTTCCCTACAGTTTCAGGGATGGCCCATGGTAGTTTAAATGTATGCTTACACAAAAGCCTGCAAAGAAGTCTTATCTCAATATTTTGAGGACAGACATGAAGAGTGAATCATACAAGACCTGTCTCTGTGATCCTTGACTGGATTTGGACCAAAATAAATGGCCTGCTTTAGCAGTCTGCCTTATGTGTGTGGAATAGTCAAAGCCATTGATGTTAATTTGTGTGCTGGTAAAGAAGTGTCTGAATGTAATTTTACTTGGGACCTGGAGATGGTAGGTTTGTTTAAGTTTAAAGCCCATCCTTTACCTAAAATCTAGTGGAAACTGAGCAAAAATACTGTGAGATAGACTATTCCCTCAGTATTTCCAATCCAGGCAAAATGTAATTTAACTTTCTTCAGGATTCCATACTAACACCGAAACTATTACCTTTCCACTAGCTACTCAACCTAAATATCAGAAGTTAAAGCAAAACTGTATCTCCTGCAATGAAAGCTGTTCATTTTAGCACTAGTTTCATTAAGCAAGCAGAGCTTCATCTTTATGTGAAAATGCACTGAACATCAAGGAGGCAACTGTAGCATTGCTCAGTTAGCTGAGTGAACTGTCATATTGACTCAAATTGCACTTTCTGCAGACGAATACATTTCAAATACCACTTTTTTTCTCCCTTGATGAAAATCCTCATTTTCTTCTGTGGCATATAACTGCTATACAGGTGCAGTGAAGCAGAAGCATTAAGTACTTCACAAGTGTAGTGGGTTTTACATTTACACTGTGGGGCTGAATTTGGAAAGATAACAGGAGCCTATAAATTAGTATTCAGATAGCAAAGATTATGTAGTTTTAGGCAAGGTGACAAATTACGTTTTCCTGTCTTTCAGTGGGTTTGTACAACCTGAAAGCACCTCACATACTGCTGCTCAAGGATGTATGAGGTGGTATTTAATGAACTGTGGTAAGCTAAAAGTAAATACTGAGATAGTATGGGCACCATAGTATGTAGCTCAATGAATTTGACCACAATTATTATGTAATGACTGTGGTAATGAATGCTTTCTGAGTTCTGGCTTCACAAAGCATATACTATTAGTAGTTTCTTGCTAGGGGTTGAGTTTAATTAGTTGAATTTAAATAGATCTTGCTATGAAAAGCAAATGTTTTAGTCTGATACTGTTTTCCTGAGTTAAGACTAAGGAAGTATGAATTTACAGTCAGAAGTGTAGTGAAAGCTAAAATGTTCTTTGGTAATATCCAGAAAATAAGTTTCTGCTGAAAACCTATCTGTATGTCTTTTTTTTCCCTTGGTACTGTTGAACTAATAGCCTTTAAATCCAATTAGTTTTGTGTCAGATAACATTTGAAAATATTTCATTGCATTCCTTCAACAAAAAAAAAAAACCACCCTAGGGTGAATCTAATAGAATTTTACATGTTATTCTAAATTACCCCCAATATTTAACATAGTTATCTCCTTTCTGTACAACTTGTCCTAGAGTTGTAGTCCTTCTAGAGAATTTTGTTCTTGGTCACTAGGGGTCAGTGATTCAGTTAAGATGCTTCAGGGTATAGCCAGAGGAAATGGAGTCAACTGTGTACTTCTCTAGGCTCCACTGACTTACAGCTTTGCCTGTAATGGGAGCTGAGGCATGTAGCTCACGTGTAAATGCTTACATTTAAGTATTAGATGTAGGGAAGTAATATTTTTCTCAGCCTTTAGATTCTGCTAGAGTCTGGTGAGGTTAGTTTGTGATGGTCTGATCTAGAGCCAGCTCAAGATTTATCAGTGGACAAGGCAAAACTGTATTTGGCCACGCCACGAACAAAGCCAAAGGAACGCATATTCTGTCCTTACCTTTGATGGCAGCAGAGCTCAATATTTTGATGCCAGTAAAAGAAATTGAGGACAAGGAAGGCTGAGAAAGGCTGGTGGGGCCATGCAGAGGGTTGGAAACTCTGTGAGAAGCAGATGGGCATGTGAAGAAATAGGCTGAGAGAGCTCAGAGGGATGTAGGTGCTGTGAGTGAGAGTTCTGTTCCCCAGGCTGACCTCTCCAGATACGTCCTTGGAAAGCTGGGATGGGTCCATGGAGGCCCTCACCTCAGTGACAGTACAAGAGAAACCTGTATCTTCACTTCTAAGTCCACTCCATTTCCCAAGCTGCCTTTATTTTTTACGTTCCCAAAGTAAGAGCATCCAGGAGCGCCCTCATACATGCAGACATGACATGCATGGCAGGCCTAGCCCTCAGCCTGCTCTGTTGCCAGCACCCAGCAGCCCTGACAGCATAAACCAAGCAAGGAGAGGGCAAGCAAGTACAACTCTTGCTGCTTAACCCAACCCCTTCCCATTGCAGTCACAGGGAGAGGGAGCAGTCCTTCATTTTTGTCCTGGCTGAGTTCCTGGAGGAGAAATCGGTGCAGCAGGACCCAACACTAAGTGAGACCTAACACAGTACATAACTAATTTGCCCCACTTCTGTCTGACACGTTAGAAATGGGTTTTTTTTAAATATTTTAGCAAAAAAAAGTGGTTGGTAAAGCTGAAAGGATCTGAAGTTTTCCTGTTTGGCCACTGTTCTTATTTCTTGACCTCTGCAACTGTCCTTTGGAGTAATGATGAAAAGTAAGAATAGGAAAAAGTAAAAAAAAGAACAAAAAGAAGAATGAAACCCACCTGAGATATGTCTGTCTGCCACTAACTTTTCATGAAGTAGTTGTTAGCAATTCAAGCATGATTCTGATATCTCTCCTAATACTTAGTGTATGTAACTGTTGTCCATGATTTTGGACAGTTTCTTCAATGGTATTCTTGCATACATGGTATTCTTCCACGTGTGATAGTTGATCCAGTTTTGACAACATACTAAAGTGTTAAGGAAACGCTCTACCGTGTTGGAGGTTTATAATTTTTGTATTTTGAGAGTTGGGGGAGTCATTTGCGGTTTTTTAACTGTAATGAATGACAGCTTTAAACAGCCTTCTGCTTTTCTCTTGGTCTCCCTCCTCAGTATGGAATAGTATCATAGGATTTTCCCCAATTTGGTTGTTAGGGACACACAATGTTTGATGTAGTCTGAAGTCTCTAAGAACTGCTTCTTTAATTCTATTTGAAAAGTTAGGAACTGAGAGATAAATATTTTTTTCCAAATAGGATGTGCTACTCTTGATAGCTTCTTATGGACAGCACGGAGCTATTAGGAGTGAATTGCTCATTTCAATCACAGTGTGGTCATTTGTGGCTGCCGCTGTTCCTTTTTAGCTCCCCCTGAGTGGTTCTGTCCTAATCTGCAGCATGATCCTCAGAAATAACAGTGTCATCCTCTGGGCCAGCAGAGCTCTCAAAACTTCCTATTAATCTCCCTGAGAAGTTCACGCAATAGTGTAAATGGTGGCCGTTGTTTTATGACTTGAAGACTTAGCTACAGAGAAGTGACCACAAACCAACTTGATCTTAATTACTTTTTAAAGAAAAGCAGATTTCCTCTATAGTGATAATCAATGGGACTTGTGGTTGGAAGAAAGATGGATTATTTAAAATGAAACCAAATCTGCCCAAGGCAGATTTCCAATTGATCTTACTCCGCTTTAAGTTTACTTATGGTTTCATAGATTTGCTTTAGGAACAATTTGAAAAGCAGTGGTCCAGTTGTGTCAGCCAATACATTCTTCTTACCTTTTATGAATTTTCAAACTTTTCAGTTTCCATGTTTCATTTCGTTCTGAATCTTAATCTTCCTGATCAGAAGTCAGTGACTACACAGTTGACTTTGACTACATATGTCAGATGCAGAAATGCAGGCCTTACCTTGGGTCTCTAGGTTTTGAGAAGACGCTCTGAACAAGTCTGTTGTCAACACCGCCATAAGCAACTGCGTCAGTTGCACCCACCAAGAAGCTTTATCTGTAGCCTGGGTTCTTGTGCCCACCAAATTCAGGTCTATCCCACTTGATCTAGAACATCAGGAGAGAAGATACTTGTACTACATCTTTTTTGGGTCCAGTGTCTCACAGGCATCTATGCAGCCAGGACGTTTTTGCTCCATGCTGCTCTGCCAGCTCACCGTGTCATGCACCAGTGTGCCACACTCCTGCAACAGCACCTGCTTCTCCTCCTGCCTTGCAGCTGGAAATTGGGAGGTAACTCATGGCCTGTTCTCTTTCTGGCAGTTTTCAGGCCTTCAGGTTTGGCACGTAATCTTCAGAAATGTCTTTTATGAAAATTAACGTTGAGTTTTTTAAGAGGCACTGCAGCTGTGTGAATTAAAAACATCACGTTACTGAGTTTCCAAGTGGAGTGGCAGATTGTTCCACCCTGTCCTGGTGCATTGTCAGATCAGAAGACTGAATTCTTCACTCCTCATGATGTTTCCTTGGGTGCAAAAAGAAATAGAAAGTCTTCATAGCTAGAACTGAATAATGTCAATTCTGTAATGACAAGATATTTCAAAATTACTGTCTCATGTCCTTTAGGAGTTATTTTTCTTTAGTAGTCTCCTCTGTTAGAACATGTTTACAGTAGGCACTCGTTTAAACTAAAATTTCTAAAAGGGTTCAAATAAAGAAAAAGGGGAAATTGCCTTGACATTCAGTGACAGCTGTAATATCATTTAAATCATTACTAATGGAGAACAATTATGGAGACTCAGAGTCGACTGTAATAGATTTTTCACACAAAGGAGGAAGGATGTTGGACCTACTGCAGAGCTGTGAAGAAGTAATTACATATCATCTTTCATACCTAAAAAATGAGATATTTCTAAAGATGTCACACTAGCCATCACACATTCAAGAACATCATGTCCTAGACAGTGGAGTGTTTTGTTTGCATTTACATTTTGTAGAGCAGCCATCTGTACTGCAGCATTCTATGTGCCTGCTACATACTTTGAGTGTGCATGTGCATTACCATTTCATTTTGTGCAGTTTTTTGATAACCTACTGAGTACATTGCAGCCATTTAGGATTCATGCTGTATAAACTGACTGCTGTCTGCTGTGTTGCCTCAAGCAGTGTGTAAGTTCTTTTTCAAAGTGACTTCTTTTCTTGATGTCAATGTGACCACCTCAGGACTAACACCTCTCATAGAGGAAAGACATTCTATTTCTACAGTGGTATTTATACTGATGTCTGAGAAGATTTAATGAAAATTAGTAATTTGAGGTTCAAAACTCTAGTGAGATATAATTATTCATAGATTATGAAGATGGAATAGATGCTAGGTGAATCCTCCTTTGCCTCAAGGACATAATGCTCTTTGTCCTTGGCTGTTCATTTAATTTTCGTCTGATTTTTCAGTTCCCTGTATCAGCACTTCCCTTAGTTATGAGTCTGTTTTAGTTAATGCCTCTTGGCTCCTACCTCTACCTTACAGATTGAGAAAAATTAGTATAGGGCAGTGAGCACTGACCTGATGGATGGAAGGCTTCAACTGTACCTACAGTTAGACTTGCCTTTCATTTCATCCAAGTGGAAGAATAAAGTGGCACTAGGACATGGCCCATTTGTGTACTGGAGCCCAGAGCCAGGACCTGCCCTTCCATTAGACTGCATTAGGAGAATTGCAAACTCAGATCCAGCCCTGCACCTTATTCTGTATATTGTAATGATGTTTTGTGTTATGGAAACTCTATAACACTATGTTGTAGAATTATTTAGTGACCTGAGTATAAATACTGGCACTTTTTCAATTTCAACATTAATTTATTTCAAAACAAGTCACATTTGGAGATCATGACTGTTTTCATTTGTTTGTCTGTTGCAATTGTCTGAGCACAGCACTTACCTGCTTGTTTTCTGCCTTTATTCTGAAGAGCAGAAGGCTCTTGGGAGACCAAAACATCTTAGTGTAAACCAAATCTTTCAATTAGTAGTCAGGTAAAACATGAGCAATGTTTGATATGAAGGAGTTTGGGCTTAATGAAGTTTCAGCTCCCAGCATTGGTTTCCCATCTGTGAAATGGATTTCATATTTAACAGTTACATGAGAATGAACTGAGCCTAGTTTACCTTTCATGCTTTGCTTGCATTAACAAGAAAAGTCTGGTGTTCTTTCTGTATTTTGGACTGGCCAGGATCCGTTTAACCATTTGTAGAAGGCTTTGCAAAGGAAAGCAGCTCCTAATAATAATAGTTAAAAAAAACCCTGCATAATTTGTGGTGTTAATCACTAGTCACATAAAAAAATCTTTGGTGTTTCTTGAAGATATAACAGGGGCAGAACATACATATTTTCTTTCACTTAATCCCCAAACAACTGTTTTCCCAGCGAATATAAGTGTAAACAAGAGAATGAGAGAAAAGTTTATTTTCACAATTTCAATCTTTTTGTCAAACTCTTTTATCTTAGGATCTTACTGGTAAATAAAGTTTTGGGAAAGGGCCACGTTCCTGAAATATTTGCAATGTTTAAACCTTTTCTTCCTTTGATAAAATAATTTACACAGAAACCATTTTGACTACCTCATAAATTTACTGCTGTGGGAGATATCACATCTTAAAAATCTTTAAAATGTGTTTAAATATGTTTTTATCTACAATAACATATTTTAAGTGAGTGTAAATACATGTTTATATTTCTTCGTTCTTTGAGGTTTGCTTTTCTTCTAATTGGAGGATTGTTCAGGCACCTGGCTACTCAAATGCTGATGTAATTCATGGCCAGCTTTGCCACTTGGTTTGTCAGTATAGCCTTTAGAGAAGTCACGCATCATTGCTATGCATTAATCAGCTACTTCAGTGAAAAGTAGTCTCTGGCAAGTATACTGTGAGGCTGGTCTCTCAGAGTAGTTGCCCAAAAACATCTGTAAAGGACATCCCTGCTTGGGTGAGGAGAGGTTAAATGTATCTGTCACCATGCTAGGCTGAATTTCAATATGCTGGGTAAAGAAGGGAAAGGAAAGGATGAAGTGGATGAGATGTACAGCTAATGGGCTAACAAAGATAACTCACCCAAGCTGATTGGACCTTCCTTACTATAGTACATTTTAAAGTGAAAAGTTAAAGGAGAGGCAAAGGAAGATAAGGCTTTGTTGAAGAGACTGGAAAAGTAATCTGGGTTATGGTTCTCTCTCAACGTCAGAGAATTAAAGGCAGTTTTCATCAATGAAATTCCTACTACACTTGGTAGTAAGTGATATTTCTGGTACACTCGGTGATATTGAACAAGTTTATATAAACATCGGCCACTTTGTGTCTGTGTTTATGAGAGGAGTGGATTGATGTCCTGAAGCTAGTGTAAAAGGGTAGGATCTTAATAAATTATGGTAGAAAAGATCAGCCAATACAAATTATTCCCATAACTGTTGAAAGGATGAAAAGCCCTTCTTTATGTGAAGCTGACAGATTTAATATTCTGACATTATAAGACACGCATTTATAGAGTGGTCTGCAGAAGATATCTGAGAACATGAGGCATGCTGCTGTGCACAGTTCCCTCTCCCCCAAATACTGGGGGAACTATTTTCTGAGCAGTCTGTATTGGGGGGGAAAGGCAGTAGGCAGGTTACAAGTCGAGCCTGTGATCAGTCAGGTTGACTGATAACTACACAAAGCAGCACACAAAAAAGTCAGCAAACTCATTTCAAGTGTTATTTAATCAGTGCACTTAAGAGGGAGAGACTCCTTCCTCCTGTAAGAAAACAAAGATATTTGTAATACTATTAAAAGAAGAGGTTGCTAGTCTTCTATATGTATTTCATTCAGAGGAATTGACTAGTTCTAATGAGTATTGACAGACTAGTAACATGTTAGATGTGTTTCTTCAGAGCAGTATGGATTCATGGTAGGGGAAAAAATTTCATATAATAATAGAAAAGTTCTACTATGAGCTATACAATGCAGAATAATAATGTGTAAGTTATCTGGCGATCTTCTAACTAAATGCCACTGAGCAACTGAGGGGATGTATAGAAACATTGCATTTAGGAAAAAAAGGTGGAGGTAAGGTGAAACATTTCATTTCTGCTATGTATAAGGGTTTTTAGGTTTTCGAACTAAGGAAACAAATGTCTTTAAGCTGGTTAATTAACATGGCAGGAGTCTCCACGTGTCTATAGCTACAGCAGGACAGCATCTGTCTGCAGCAGTTAGGTCATAACTTCCAAACTGAAGGAAAGGCTGCTCACAGATGGAGCAGATAACTTGCCAGACATATGATGTAGGGCTGTTTATACAAACCTACTTTAACTCTTAAAAACAATAGCAAACACAGATCACTGGCAGTATTTGAGTGTAAAATTAACTATGGTAGGTCTGAAATGTAGTGTTTGGTATTTTGTAAAAAAATTGTGCAGATAATACCCCATCAAATTCATTAAGTAGGGTAAGTATTCATATGGATGTGACAAAAAAAATACAAGGTCTTACTGAAGGTTTATTGTACTGTGTAAAATAATAAAAGTCTTTGAAGAATTGGTAGAGATGAAGCTTTCTCAGATGTGCAGAATAGCTTTCAGTGTAAGTGAATATACTTCACATCTGTCTGATTTATTGCTGTTGATAAGACAGATGAAGGTTGTAAAAGAATTTCTTCTCAGACTCTATCAAACATGTGAGACTGTTTTGGTCAGGGAATATTATGTCCTTCAGGGAGTAGGCTATGAAATCATCTGAAGATAATTGAAAATACTCTATGGTGTTAGGAGGGTTTTTTCAGTGTGCTTATTTTTACTGTATTTAATGTAAATATTTGTAGGAAAATTCTCATAATTAATAATAGCCTGCTCTGCTTTTGATTAGATGGCGTAGGATTTCATGAGAGCTAAATTTATTTGACTTCAAGAAAAATTATGCTAAGACTTAGCAGGTAAAATCTCACAGAAAAAAATAAAAACAAGGAAAAGTTTAAACTAAACAGTGAGGAAAGATTAAAATAGTTGCCTTTGATCTCCCTCCCCTCCTCCCCCTGACTACTCTTAAATGTAGTATAATGAAAACATTTCTACTCTATGAGTACTGTTGTACTTTATGATCATACACATTTTCTGATGATTATAAGCAATGCTACAAAAGTTGTTGGCAAAAGTAATTCTTTTTCCTATACCTTATACTTGTGAAAGAAACTCAGATAACAGTCTCTACACTACTCTGGTTTGGCTGCCTGTGCGTTCCTCTGAGAAGCTCATTTTACTGAGAAAGAAAATCTGATATCTTACCTTTTATAACTGCTAGATAGGATATTGCTCAATGTAATAATTTTCTACTCTACCAAACCCCACGATTTGCTAAAACACACTTCAGTTTCTCCATTCTTCAGTAATATCTCCAGATATTCATATATAATATAGTATTTTTCCTTTGTATGTGTTAATATGTTGAAAATGGATACATGGCTTACTTCTTACTACCAGTTACATATATTTCATTTTAGGAAGCATATATTAACCTCAGTTTCTTGCAGTTTCTCTCTGTTCCACTTCAGGTTTTTAAGTGACTAAGAAAAAAATATAGTAAGTAAATTTTGGATCTCTTATTTGAAAAGTGTATTGGTCTCTGGTGAATTTCCTTGCAGCCTGACATGACTGTCCTAGGTTGTCTCTGCTTGTTTTCAGGAAATGAAGTTCTGCAGCTACTGGATTGAGGTCTTAGATACATGGGATTTTTTCAAGCTGTACTTTCCAACTCAATTTCTGATCTGAAATTTCAAGACTACTCAGTAATATGCAACCAGAATAGCCTGAGTTTGTTTTCACACTGTGTCAGTTCCAACAACGTTGTTTCTTTCACTGACCCCAGTGGTTCCCGCAGTACCTGCACTTTGCAGCATCTGAATGCAGACGCAGTCACTCAGTTTCTGAAAATGAAAGGTTAGGGAACAGAGACTGCTAGCTCTGCCCCAGGGGCCTGGGGAAGCACTGCATGGGCTGTTCCCTGCACAGAGGGCTCAGGACAACCTGTTCCTTTCTTCCTGTTACTCCGAACACCTCCTCAGACAAACACAGAGATGATCAAGGAATGGGAAGGCAACTGTGTCACCTCCAGAATCCCAATAGAATGGAAATTATTGTCCCCTTTTATATACAAATGGAAAGTCAGTTCGGAAAAAAAGAGATTTGTCTTTTCAGGTGAAAAAGCACAGCAGGCTGTTCAGCTCCTTTGCAGGGAGTAACCACTTGTAGCCTCATCCACCTCCCCTTGTACACGAGATCTCTCTGCATCCAGGGCTGGTGGGACAGCTGTAGCTGGGCCAGCAGATCTCAGATCAACTGCAGGAAGCAACACAGGCACTGAAGGCACCAGTACTTAAACCTGAGATTTAGGAAAAACTGTCCTTCCTGTATCTGGAGGAAATAAAAGTATTTACTAAGCTTTATTTCATAAAACCTGAGAGAATAGGAAGATCTCATACTGAAACAACCAATATGAAGTATGATCTCACAGCTATGGTGTATTTGCTACACAAATAAGATGGTGCTGGAAGAATTGATTTATTTTTCTCTAACAATCTCTTCCTGCTGCAATGGATTGTGTTGCATTGTGGAGAGAGAGAGTTATTCAGACATTGGTATTGGGAAGGAATAAAACAAGAGGCTTACTTTTAGGTGAGCTGGACTGTATGTCCTTTGTTGGGATTTTAGGCACGCTTCTGTCTGCTGGTAGAATTTTAATCAGTGTTTTTTGCCATGTAGTTGATACAGGATCTGTGTTTGAATATCTGTGAATACAGTGTACATTAGCTTGCTACCCTTAGTTGGGAACTGATGCAATACAGTGTTTTTCCAAGTAATATACATCTGGTATTAGAGCCTGGTCCAAAACATTAGTCAGTTTTACAACTATAGACAGAATTTTATGACATTCTTCAGTAATGTGATAATGATGAGCTGATTGTTACAAATCTTCATGAAGTTTTCAGTGTAGAACCAAATTAAAACTTAACTTTTTCAAAATTTTCTAGTGTTTAGGTAAGTTTTTCACTGGTTTGGTGAGTCAGCCAAATATATGGGGACACAAGTTTCTTTTATGTTTTCTAGCAGTTTCTGAGTTGCTTTTCTGTAATAAATTCAAAAACTAATTTGCAGAACCTTTATATTAGATATCATTTGAAAGTGGAGTCCAACTAGGTAAGATGATTTTCATACAGATCTTGATTTTTCTTTGGTAACCTTTAGCTACTGAATATACTGTTATGGTAGAGTACAGGAAAACCAACACTTTGTTCTGAATGTTACTTCAAGAGATACTCAATGTTTATTCAAGCTGATCTGTTTTGAAGAAAAAGACAATGATCTTAGTGCTTTTTCTGTGTTATGTTTTGCAATTCCCAAGACAAAACAAAGAAAAAAAATCAAACCAACAAAAGCAAAAAACCCCATCTCTGCTTCGTTTGAGTTGCACAAGATTATGAGCCGAGAAATACTTTTTATATGTCTTCACATGCACATGCCAAAATTTTTTTGCTGGAGTTATTCTCTATTGGAATTTACAGGGGTTTGTGAAGAATAAATACTGAAGTGCTGTCTTGCTCTTTCTCCTTTAACGTACTATTTGAGGAGGAGCCTAAAGAGATGTAATGCTCAGAAAAGGATCTGTTCAGTGAATATCTAAGACAGAATTCTTGGATTGCTAAGCTGTAATTGAAAGGTAAACTTTGAGACAAAACAGAATTAAATTACTGTTTGCACACTTTATTGTTCATTTGGGTTTTACAAGAACATCTCCAGTATTTTTTGCCTCCACCCAAAAAAGTCTCTTCATTTGTTGAATTAAAAATTTTATATTGCAGTTTCCTCCTCTTTCTGAAAGCTTGGAGCAATTATTTGAATTCCCTAAGCGTAAGTTAAAAAACAGGAGACAAAAGCCTCAGCTTCTGTTTTCAGCTCTAGTTATGGAGAAAGGCAGTGATGTGGTGTATGTTCTCCATCAGGGGACCAGGCATTCCTCATGTAAAAAAGTCTGAAATGTTAATATTTTTGTTGCTGGTTTGGTTTGGTTGGTTTTCTGTAGTAACTAAAACCAGGGATAAAATGCACCAGGGTTTTTAGTGGAAACTTCACATAGAAACTTTCTTATAAATTTAAAGTTATAAAATTAAATATATTTGCTAAGGACATTTTGTAAAGGATGAAGTAATTGGGAGACATGAAGTAGGAAGCTCTTACTGTGTGTCTTGGCTTCCAGAAAGGGTATGATGCTTCCATGCTCTGGACTGCCAGGAAGATTCCTCGCTGGCTTCCTTTGATGTGTAGAGTATGTGAATACACCTCTTGGTTCTTGATGCTTACACAGTAAACAAAACTTTGGCAAGGTTTATGCCACGGGGGGCCTGAATTGCAGACCTGGTTTCTAGGTGTGGTTTCAGTGCAGTTGTTCATAAATGGAGACTCCTGGGTTAGGCCAATTAGCACATTAATCAGTAGTATGATTTTTGGGATGTGGATTCATGGTTTTGTCCTTTCATGGTAATTTCAGAAGATTGTTAATCAAACGTGTATTGATTCTGAAGTTGAGCAGCGAGGAGGTCGCTGTCCGAAAACTAGGGTTTTTCTTCTCTTTTTGTGAAAGTATGTACAGAGTAGGAGGAAGGAGAACAATGCTTTCTCTCCCCTGCTCTGTCCATCCTCCTCAGCAAGGGGCCCAGCACAAACCATTTGTTTCCAGGACGAGACAGGATTTCCCTCCCTCAGGTATTCTGGACCTTTCCTCACAAAGGATAATGTGCAGTGCAGGTCTCTTATGTGACATTGCTGTTTGTCAAAGTGAACTCAAGACTCGGTGTACATAATTATGGGATGAGGGAAGAAGATGGTGATGTAAAGGATCCTTGAAGGGGTTACGGTAAGCCATGTTTAATACTCTTGGCATATCTTGCTAGTTGCTCTTCCTTTCAGATGATAAACTTCTGCAGTTTCTGGAATAAAGAGTGGGGATAGAACCCCATATTCATCGTAAGAAGTTGGGCAGAGGCTGCCTGGCAGCAGCTTGTGCATTGGCTGGGCTAAGCAAAGCTGTGCTTGCCAGCACACCTGCTGCATTCAGAAGCCCAAATGCCACTTGCTCCTGCCACTGCTTGTTGTCACAGTCAGGGTTCAGCCATCCCAGGAAACACAAAAACAGGTTCTGGGGAAATACCAGTCTTTGCCCATGGGAAGTACCTAATTGGATGTGTTTTTATCAAGTGTTTTGTAATTACAGAAATATGTAGCTAATTATTTTTCTTTGAGCCAGCTCATGCTTACCTTTCCTAAGAATGTGCTGTGAAGAAAGAAGGTAAACTGCAGTTTAATTGTACTTTAGAAAGAGATATTTAAGGCAACTGAACCATAACAGCGAATGGGTCACAGAGGGTAGACTAATGTTTGAGTAACATGAGATTGATCCAGAACTTCCTCTTGTGTCACCTTTTTCTGGAGTTTTAAATTTTAAATGCATAATGCAGAGCAGATCAGTGATCAGCTTAATTTCAGATTTAGCATTAAATTTGCGAAATTCTAGCCAGATTCAGGTTCTGGATTTGATGATTTGTTTTGTCTTTCTTTCTTGTTTTTTTCTTTTTTTCCCCCTAAAATCTAATGAAAAACACAGTGTAAAAAACAGGAAAGGTGTTTTCCAAACAGTAGGACAGTTAGGCTCAGCTTTTGCTTGATGCAGTTTCATTCTTGTGTCTAGCATCAAAATGGAAATGGTTCCAACTCAAATTGTTATATTATTTATGTATGTTGGATTTTTAATTAAATAATGTACTACTAAGAAGTATAATATGATTAAAATGTGGACTAGCTCAGGAAATACTTCTCTTGAAGAAGAAAATAATGCTAAGGTAACTTGTGCTTATTTTGGATAAAGTTCTCTTGCCTTATTGTTCAATAGTTCATTGAGTTATGGAGATATTTTTATGTTCCACAGAGACACTAAACCAAATTTAAAACCATTAAGAAAGAAGATTTACAGCTATTTGCCATACATACTGATTTTCAGTATTTAAAAAAAACCAACACAACAAAAAAACACCCTACTTTATTGCAGTATATAACGTACAAACAAAAGTCAAATCAGTAACCTCAGATATTTGTTCCTGCAGTCTCCTGTGTGGACAAAGATTTTAATCAGAGCAAAGCTTCAGGCTGTGAGTAAAGTTTTCTTCTGCGAGATACTACAGACACATCCTTGTGCTGCCGAGGCAAAGCTCAGCACTTCCTTCTCCTCCTTCCCCCTTTCGTTGCTCTCTCCCAGCCATGAAGGCTCTGGGAGTGGTATCCCCATCGCGAAGAATAAGTGGACAATGCTGCCGGACGGGGTGCTACACCACCACATAGTGTTCCAGCCTCAGAAGGCAGTGAGTAGCGAGGAGGCTGAATTACCACTGAGTCAAAGGGGAGGAAGAAGAGGGGTCACATACAGGTTAGGAATATGCATATATATATCGTAAAGAGAGGGATTGGAAAAGAGGAGATGAAGAACGTGCAGAGACCAACCAGGAAGGATTATCCTGTGGTTAATGCACAAGACTGAGACTAATTTACTTCATTGTGTCTCACTCATCTCTAAAGTTGGCTGTGAACTGAAAGGGTTGTGCAAACACCATGCATTAGATACGGGGAGACAGACTGAATCAACAGAGACTGAATCCCTCCTGTGTGAGGTGAATGGCAACCACGCGATTGCCACACAAAATGCAAAGGGAGCAAATTCAAAGGGTCTTGTGCTTTTCCTCCTGAGCTCCACAGGCTAACTGCCATTCTGTAAAAACTATTGATAGACTTTAGGTTTTGGATGATGTTGGGTGTTTCGAAAGTAGGTGATACGTTGCTGTAATGGCAATTGTTGTACTACTACTTACGGTTTTTTACACATATCTTTTGAGGTTTTAACTGGAAAGAGAGGATGTAGAAATCTTGTAGGCAAAGCTGTGGAAACAGAGGGAAATTTTCCTAAGTGTCCTGTTGAAGAGCTGAAAGCAGATTTTGATTTGATGTCTTGAGTAAAACTCTCTGCATTCATTTTCTTTCTGTGTTGTCTATACTAACTGTTGGTTGTACAAAAAGCAGAGATAATTAGGGTTTGAATAGTGTTAATGCAGAAACCAGGACCAGGAATGCAAGTAGAAAATTATGTTGAACCACTGAGGCCCTGCATGAGAGGAACTTGCTGCCTACTCAGAACAAACAAAACACAGAGGTGGAAAACTGAGGCATGGAAAAAACCCCAATCTGTTCCATAAGAAACCAGGAAATGAGCTCAGGGCTTATGACCGTCATCCTGTATTTTAATTCTATGTGTACTCTTTCTCCCTCAGAAACAAAAAATGTCAATATCAAATTATTGATCATTAAAAAAAAAAATCCCCAAGCTCCATTTGTTCTATTCCACTTTGGAATTAGCAGCATTTTTCCATTAATATTTATGTAATTATATCAGAAGGTGTTATTTATGAATTAAGTATATATAATATATCAAATTTTAACCAATGACTATGCAAATACGCATGGAACGTAACATCAGTTGGTTTCAGCATTTCTACATAGTAGTGCCTCAGCAGAAAATGAGAAGGATACCTCGTGGCAAACAATGGTTCTTGAGGACACTGTAGAATAAAAAGTTAATTTAAAAGATCACTTAAAAATATTATTAGTGGCTGAGAAATGAGAATGCAGAATAGGAAAGCAAATTTGGTTGAATAAATGCTCAACAATTACCTCAACTTTGCGCAGAAAAACAATCTATTCTTCAAATGCAAAACTCTCACTGGCAGATTCAAGAAGTCCGGTTTTGTTTTCACAGTGGAAACACTTAAAGCATTGACAATGCTCAAATCATGTTATAAAATAAGATGTGGATCCTTGAGAAAATTCAGTTTGAAGTTGCAATACCTAGGCAAATGCAAAGGGTTCTCTGAAAGAGCATCTCTATTTTGAATGTTTTTACAGTTAAGAAAGTGTCAGTTATACTTGGAATAACCCAGAATCTTGGTGTGTCTGTGAGTGAAGAACATCCTTACCTTTGGGAAATGACAACAGAAGTTGCTTCCTCTAACGCCTTGTGTGTAAAGATCTGAATTCTATACCTGTTCTTGGTATTGGTCTTGGATGAAACAGGTCCTTTGTGCCTTTTCTATTCAACAAAATGAAAGCCAATTGAAAGAGTGTATGTCTTAGAATTGTTTTCTGAAATACATGTTTATTTCAGTAGTTGGGAGTCTAGCTGAAGACTAGAATAAAAAAATTACGAACTGAATAACTAATCGTGTGCTTTTATTTATGCTATAATTTATTTGAGAGAGGGGTGGGGTTAGCATGATGGTAAGATATTATCTTCAAAGTTGCCATGGTAATGCAATGTACTACCTGTTAAGACTATGCTGGAGCTGTTATTACTTTTATTACAGCTCTTAACATCTTGGGATGAATCCTTTTTTTAAGGTGTTATTTATGATTCAATTTAATTTGTAAGAAAACCACTAAGTTTTATCACTTGCCAGGGCTGTAGAGCAATACGAATGACAGCAATGCAACCATCTGATTCTGCTAACATAGCTCCCATCACCTAATGCAGTGCAATTTACAAACTATCAAACAAGAATATCAAGACAGTTGAGGGAGTGCCCGATCTATATTATCCACTTTCCCTGGAAAGTCAGTGATGAATATTTGGAGGCAGAAATGCCCCATCAATAATGCAATATAAAAACTTGTTCTGGTTCTTGGCATTAGAAGTAGAAATGGGAATACCCACTTTACTAAGAGGATCCTGCCCACTACCAGTCTGGTTTCCTGATCCAGCAGTGTCCCAGGACCTCTTATACTGCCCTGAACCATGCTGAGCAGCAGCAGCATGGTAAGCCTAAACTCAGCCAAAGTACTTCCATTCTAGATCACAGCAGCAGCGAGACTCTCAAGATGCCATGAGTCATATGCTAATGTGTGTGAGTACTGTAAACTGCAGGTAAGAATGGGAGTCATAAATGGATCACTCAAAAAAACCCCAAACAAAAACAAACAGACAAACAAAGAAACAAAGCAGAAGCAAGTCTCCTCCTAGCTGCCTGTTCTCCGAGTCTTTAACTTTCATCTTTTACTAGTGAGTTCAACCTCTCTAGGTAGTACATGGCTTGCTCGGTACAATACAGTTCAAGCTAAATATTTGCCAAAGTCAAGATGGTTGTCTAAACCATGCGTTTCATGTATGGAGGAGGTGATAGATGACTTCTGTCTTCTGCACTTACAATGCTGTATTTATATGTCTCCATGCTTTCTTGTTGGATTCTTTTTTTCCAAGACCTGTCTCCTAGTTTTAGTTCAGTAACTCTTTATTCCTTCCCACTAGATAATACTTGTCTATCTTTTCATCTGCACATGAAAGCCATTGGCACCTTTGCAGAATTTGTGCTGGCAAACTCCTATATCTGAATTTATCATGTCTTCAAGAGGAAAAGTTCGCGATTAAGGAGGCTTTGCAATTTGCCTGTTCTTATGCTCACTTTCTGTCTTTATGTCCTGTGGTTTAGCACTTTTAACTTTTGTGTTTTTGTGTAGAAAATCCTGCAAGTTAAGTAAGTATCACACAGTAGTATCAAAGAGATAAGTTACTCACTTTATCCAGAACAGTACTACAACTACAATTGCATAACAAATGCTGATTTTTGTTTAACTGAGCTGTGGGTAATACTACGCTGTGTGAGTGTACACAGTACGTATGTGTTTTGAGGGTGTGCCTGCATTGGTGTGAACTAAAGGTGTATGCATCTATTATATTTATTACAAAATAAATAGTCACAGGGATAATCACAGTGAAAGGCATACTTACAGATGAGAGGTTTGGTGTGGTCTCAGCTGTCTGAATACAATTCTCTTGGGTGTGGTCTCAGATTCTTTCCCCACTATGCTCTGCTTATAATTGTGGCAGCTAATTTAGGAACAGAAGCGTCTTAGACTCCATCTGCAGTCAAAGTCAAAAACATGCATCTCAGAAAGGTAATTCAGTCTCTTTAAGTGTTAGTCACTGGGCGGAGGCAGGTGTTCCTCTCCACTGACTTACACCTACGAGTATGTGAAATACATTTGACCTTAAGGCAATAATTCAAAGCCCATTATCAAACTCAGAAACAATTGATAGCACTTCCAGTGCAATGTAACTTACTGATATTTTGGAAAGCTACCTTCTTTAGCCCATGCAAGATTGTCCTAATCAACTCTGGCCATTTTGTCAGTGGAGATTGCAGGCTCTACATTTGTTCATGCAAGAACAAACAGGTCTGTGAAGAAGGAAATGTGAGTACTGCTTCAGTATCTGAATTTCTGATGACTGCTGTTACCTGGTTCTCTATGGCAGTTTTCTCATCCTCTGGGATTTCTGTTGCCCGCAAGAACTTTTCCAAAGTCTGCGTGTTGAAAGAGTTTTGTTTCAAGATTCTGCAGTTCAGAATCTTTTCAGTTATTGATGTGATACCATATGGTTTAAGGGAGGATTTTGAGAGTGTCTGTAAAATACTCGTTTAACTTGTTCATTTGTCAGAATGGACTGCTGCTAAAGGCATGCCTGTGCATCCTAGGGTCTTCCCATATGTCCAGATAGGGTTTGCATCAATGTAAAAGCAAACTTACCAGCAGAATTCCAGTGCTGAGAAGGGTTTTATGAACAGATGGACAGCTTCTCTTTCTTACATTTTACTGATTGGCACAAGAAGTTTCAGAGATTTAAGATACAGCAATGGTATGGATTTTGGTCAGTAAGGGAGGGCAGAAATTAGAGCTGACAGGTGCAGTCAAACAGTGCTAGTAGTTTATGTTTGGCTTAAGAACCACTATTCACTTGAAAATACTAAGAAAACAGGATGTGTGAAATGTCTCATCTGTAGCTATTACAGGTATGGAAAAGGAATTTTGCATAAGGTAGATTCAAGTAATTGACTGGTAATAAATAAAATAATTCATTCCTGGGATAAGACCACTGCAAGGGAAATTAAGTGATTTTCTAGGTAAAAAAACATCTACAAAAATGAATTATGGTTTCTACACCATCATTTTATCCCCTTTTAGTAAAAAGGAACTACCAACAGTTACCTTCCTTTGTAGAGCATTTTGAAATGAAACTGATGAAAACATTGAATGAAATCATTACATATGAGCTCATTAGGACTATTAGCAGAAATAGCAGAACCATGCAGTGTATGGCACAGAAAAGTTCACATCTCAGAATGTTTACATGTTTAAAAATTCAGTGCTTACAAATCAATGAAGTGATGGCTGCCTCAGTTTATCCTGCTGGGGAGGGCAGTTGTCCCGTCTCTGTAAACCCTAACATTAGTCTTGCTATATCTGTTCAGAGGAAATGTTCTCATTCACTGAAGAACTGATGCATGTGAGGAAATCTTTATAAAATGCTTTCTGCAAACAAGAATTTACAGTAACTTTATAGCTTTGCTACAGCAAAATGAAAATAATCCAAACAAGCACAAATCACCATGAATAAGCATTAGACCTCTTCAAATAAAAAATAAATCTGGTAACTTTCCATTTGAGTTTGCTACTTTTAGACAGCAACACTTCCATCTTCTCAAAAGCTTTCCACTAAAACCAGAATGATGCTTAAAACATCAACAACCACTCTTCTTCAGCTCAGAAATCCCAAGCCTTTTCATAAGTGAAATAGCAGAGTAGCCAGGGGCTCCATGGAGTCCACAAGAGGCCTTACTACTGCCACTTGGTTTTCCGTGAAAAGTAGTCAGCCACTACAGTATGTGCTCTGAAACAGTCCATTTAAGAAATACTGGGATGAAGATTGTAGAAAAGCTTAACTAGAATAAATAGTCGTAGCCTCGTGTGAATTTGCTATGGTATTCCTGACTTACCTCATGGAGCTGTGTGCTAAATCAAATGAATAATTTGGTGGTTCATTCTAACTTCAGCTGCATGAAGCTGCTCTGTTGTTTTGTCACAGCTATGGCCCTATTTTCTCTCTTAATTTGTTGTGCTTACTCAGTGAAATTGAATCCCACGTCATTTCAGGCAAGACTTGGAGAAGTTGTTTTCCTCGGTGCAGATGCCTTTTTCCTCCAGATGTGACAGGCAGTTAAGAGGCGCCTCATTTTTTTCTTAACCCTTCTGAGCCATCTTGAAATCCTGTTGATGCTGTGCCCGCTGTAGTGCTGTCATTCTTACCCCACAGCCGATTTTCTTGTGACTAAAGGATGTCATGCATGTCAGTCACAGCATGTGCTGAACAGGCTGCTTCTATAGGTTGCTTTGGTTTGTTTGGTTTGCTTTCTTGTCTGTTTTATCAAGGACGAAGTAAAATGCAGAAGCACAGCGGCCCCTGGGAGATGTCACTGCTGGAAGCTCCTGTGGCAACTTGGCGCCAGTGAGGGTGCAGCCCTTCGTGTTTGCAGATGTTCCAGCCTTGCATCTTCAGCCCAAAGCAGTCAAGGAGAACCTGTACCCTGGCCATTTCCCTTCACCCTGCTTGTTTCATCTGGGAACACAATGAGCTGTCAAAATTTCCTGCCTTGTTTCCACAGAATCCTTCCTTTTGCTCTGAAAGGGATTATTTATCTAAAACTGCTAATTGCATAAATTGTCAGAACAATTGTTTAGCTTGATTTTAAGGTGGACAGCAATGAGATGTAAAGCTCTGGTGGACTGATGAAAGTCACCCTCAAAGTCCTCTGTCAAAATGAAAAAAAGAAAGCCTGGTGTGTTGCCATGAATGGCCCTCGCCTCTTGGAAATTTAAAACCATGTGATATGTTGTACATCTGGTGCAATCCTTATTCTTAGTCTCCCTGTTGGGTGTACTTAGATGCAATTAAAAGTAATAGGGAAGTATATAAATGTTTTGCAAATCTGTGAGCCAAGAAAAAAGGGAGCAAAGGAGGTGTGGTTGATTTAGCCCATCACCACTTCCTAACTAATCTTTCTCTAATGATGTAGAGAGAGACTAGGTGGCACCTGGTGAAGTATTTTGAAATAGTGCATTCATGAGGTAGAGCTACTTGATAACATCTTTGACTCATCAGAAACTTGCCTTCCCTGAGGATAAAGTTAGTAATCATAGAATATAAAGATTTTCATGGCTTTTCCTAAGTCAGCAGGGATGCAGATTGGTTGTGCATATAGAGTCCTGTAGTGGTAGAGACAGCCCAAACTTCTATTATTGGTAAAAAATGTAAAATATCCAGTTGGAATCATCAGTAATTTGCCATGACTTCAGGTCCTCCTCAGCTTTTCTGGTTAGGTAAAACTCATTCACATGTCTTACTAATGGCATCAACACCTGGCTTGCTTTCTCTCTCTTTGCTGGAATTGCTTGTGTGAATAGTGTACGTAAATGTCTGAGTTGGCTAATCTTTAGTTCTATAGGAGACATCAGCAGCACCATGAGAGGAAGCTGGACTACCAGTAACAGGCAGGTAGTTGGGCCACAGAGCCGTTGGGGCAGAAAGGGTGATAGTAGAAGTGAACTGTATTTGAAATAGCTGTAGTTGTATATACCTGCTATCTCCCAACTTCGTGTTATCATCAAGTATCGCTAGTGTTCTTCTAATTCTGTGTCAAAGTCTTCATAAAAATTCTTTGGGACCATTTCCAGTATGAGTATTCTAAAGATCATGGATTTAATTGTTCCCAAGCAAAAGGTTCCTTTCAGTGCACCTTGTTATCTTCTTACTTCTAGTCTTTTCCAATTTCAGTTTTTGTACTCATCTGTTGCCTTCTCTTATATATTTAAGGAAGTCCATATAGTTGGAATTGCATTACAGTATTGATTTTTTCCCCTTGTCTAACAGCTATTTTATCCAAGATAATTAAGTGTGTTGCATGGTCTACTCATTGTATTTTTTTATATGTTCCAGTTGTCTACCTCCCTTTAGAGTTGTCTTCCCCAAATTTGGGGTTGAACTGTTGAGATCAGAGTTAGGCAATCTTTTTGATACATAGCTGTGTATGACTTTGATACTCTATAGTAGTACTATGGTACCTCCCTTAGCCTGACAGATATATTATTTGATGTCCAGAAATAAAATCAGTCTTTCTGGGTTTACAGTATTATATGTCTTGGGGTTTTGGATTTTTTTTTTTTTTTCAGATATTTGGAGTTTGAATTTCTCTCTTCTTTCTTTTTATTTTTTGAAAGTATCTGTAGATTTTGTCACGAGTGACATGTTTATCAGTGTGTTAATGCAGGGGACTATTTGCAGTTTCCTGTTAATTCATTGGTGCCTACAGAAAAATAAAAGCCTTGGTCAAGGCATGCTCTGAATTTACACCCGTTCTTAATTTGCTGATGCCTGTATTAGTAACAGGCTCAAGCCTGCCTGATTTTTTTGAGTTTATATAATGTGTACCATATGCTTGCCATTCTTACTCTTTCTGCACACATCAGCCAATCTGATGGGGCTGCCTTTGACAGAGAGCAATGCTTTTAACCCTGGGTGCTGCTTTATGGGCTCTGACTCGTGGGTGCTGATGAATCTTTGGTGTTTTACAAAGTCTCTGGCTACTTGCTCCGCTTTAACACGGGAATTGCAGGGGTTCATATACCTTCACTGCCACAAGGTCCATGTGATTTTAACCTGCTGATGAAGGTAGACCCATGCTATTATCATACCTTTGAAGTGGAACAACTGAAGAGCAGGTAGAGGTTTGCACCTCCTGCCCCTGCTATCAGGAGGGGTAAGTGGGGTCGACAACAGCTTTAGTGGCTTTGGACTGGTTCCTTGGAGCAAGTGGTTGGCAAGTGGGAGCTGAGAACAAGGAACACATGTTCTGTCTCTGGAAACAAAAAAGCAAAGTGAAAGTAAGGGTGAGAGAAAATAGATTTACATGTGTAATCAAAAGTGACTGTTTGAAATATTCTTAATTTACATGCATGCTCATGTGTCTTTTGTACCTCTAAGGACCCCTAGAGGGCATGGAAGTTTTTTTCCACCTCAAATATTTACCTTAATAATTCTACTTGACTTTATTCCCTTAAACATAATTGTAAGCACATTTTAAGGGAACATTAGATAGAAAAAAGTAACAGTGTCTAACTAGGTCCTTCTACTCTCCAAAATGTTTTCTTGTTTTTAAACACAACCAGAAGAAGCTACCACTAGCAGCCAAATTCTTAAATTATTGTTGTTTAGTTTAGTCAGATGCTATATTTGTATCTCAGAGGAAGCACAATTCAAACTAATTCATAATTTCGTTGAAAACTTTGAGAGGACTACAGTGTGAACTGTGTAAGGACATGCAGGGGATATGCTTTCAACACTGCAGCCTGTTTCTGTAGAGGAGGAATTGGTACAGTGAAGAACTAGTGTACTCTAACTGGAACCTCTAAAATCTCTAAACATCATATTTAAAATTGTTTAATGTTTTGGTCTTGTTAATTGCCTGTAAAGAAACAATTACATTGCACTACAAGATATTTAAACTTACGGAAATATAAAGGTTACATCTACTTCCCACTTCCTATCTACTTGGAGAGAGATTTTGTAAGTCTCACTCATTCTGAAGAGCATTTTTCTCCTTAAATTAGTTGTGCCTATTTCATCAATATTACATGGTTTAAGTCAAGAACTAATCAATCTGAATTGCATAGTGATACTAATTCTTAGTATTGTGTTGCCACATTATCATATTTAAATATACATCCTAAGGCTCTGGAGTAATGCTTCTCTGAGAACATCAGGTTTCACTTACATAGAGCAGCTGCAGTGTTTGAGGAGAAGGCTTACATTTTCCAGAGTGCTCAAAGAGCAGAAAGTAAAACAAAAACAAACAATCAAATGGAAAAAAACCCCAAACTACATAACTTTAAAAAATCTTCATACTTTTTGGGGGAGGGATTTTTTCATCTATTAATAATTTTGAGACCAGTCTCACAACATTGGAGGTCAGTTGGATTGTGGGCCTAGTCCAAGGTTAAGACCTTTGTGTGTGATGCCGTGACAGTCGAAGTCCAACTGTTCTTGTCTGGGAAAAAAACCAGACCTCTGCACCACTCCTGAAGCAGTGAGAGTCTGCTTGCTGGGCAAGAAGCTGTTCAATAGGATGGTGTTGTGGTCTAATCCCAGCCAGCAACAAAAGGGTTTTCGTGTCTTTGTTCTGATAAGAGGATCAGCTGTAGTGCTTTACCCAATTACCCAGAGATGTCATGGGAGATGATTTTTTGGACCTTAGTTTTCCCACTGGAGAAGTGTAATGTCATCACTTTATATAAAAAATAGATGTAGATCTAAACAGCAGAGAAAGGCAGCTGTCCCTTCTAATGTCTCTGGGGATTTTATGTTTTGCAGGAGATGCACGGGTGAGAGGTCAGACAGGGGTTGTCTCTGAGCGCCGTGGCTCCTACCCATTTATAGACTTCCGTCTTCTTAACAGTAAGTGCAACTCTTCCTTCAACTCTGGATTTAAATAAAAATACATAAAAATCTCTGTTGAAAGTGTATGAACCAAGGTATCTCATCTCATTCATATCTGTAGTTCAGCTGTCTTCACACAGTCAGCATTAATAATTCTAACATTTCCATCCAGTGTTTGGCCGTGAAATGTTTTGATTGTGTGAATAGTGTCCATAATGCTCAATCTGTCAAGTGTAAATACAGTAGGGCTGTGGGGTATGCTGGGGGGAGGGGTGGAGAAGGGGTGTTTCAGAATTAAAAAGATAAACCTCTGTTTCCTTTAGCCTCTTAGACAACAGTTGGAACAGATTTATGTGAGTCTGTTATCCGGTCATATAGAATTGGCACAGAAGGGGAGCATGTGACTGCACTGACCAGTGGTTTACAATAACATTAATTTTTCCAACAATTAGAACCCAATCCAAAGCCCCATGGAGTCTTCTCATTGACGTCAATGGATTTTGGGTCAGGCCAGCAGTGAACATCTGTTAAAAATAATCTTAACCTCATTTTGATTGAAGTTGTTTTGCCACTGTTGTAAATAAAGGAGGGCAAATCGAAAAAGAAAAAGAATAAATAGAGACCCTGTTGGGTTTTTTCACCTGATGAATTCTCTATACTGATGCAGGCCCATTAGCCAGTCTGTGAAAAAACAAAATAAAATACAAAAACATTGGCCACTTGGGTTTGGGCCCTGCAGCATTCAGCCTAGATGTTGTGTTAACTTCAGTGTTAAGACACAAGTGAATCTCGATGTGTCCTTGTGTCCTGCATAGATCCCTCTGTGTAATCTTTGAAAAATAGTGTTATTCACTGTCTTCATCAAAACATAATGAAACTCAGGAAAGTTTTAGTGATGACTCTTTTGAGCTTCTAAAGATTGTGCTTTTCATTAAAGAGCAATTATCAAACCAAAGTTTTAATTCTCCTTTTTGTAACTCCTTGTGTGTGTGCCTGGGGAAAGAGGAAGGGAGAAGGGTGGCAGGGAGCAAGGAGGAAGCCCACCATAAAGGGGGAGGGCTGGCTGGGAGTCAGAAGTAAAGAGGAGCTACTAGGAAGGGGAGAACTTGGGCTCTGATGGAATACATTCACGCACGCTGGCAAAGTTGCTGCCACCTAGCAAAGTGCTGCAGTCAGTCTTGCTGATGAAAGGCATTTTCTGGGTCATAAGTCCTTTGGAGGGCTTGCTGTGGCTGAGGTAAAAAGATATACGGGCCTAAGATGGGTCCATCGGTTTTCCCAGGACAAAAGGAATAATTTACTGGTTAAGCAGAGCTTTGAGGATAATTTAGTCCTGACTTGCCAATGAAAAACATGAAGCCAAAGCTAGCTTAGGCTAGCTGGAAACAGTACTGGTCATGCCCTTATAAACACTGAGAGAAAATAAAGCACCTCTTTTCATTCATGAAGTAGAAGTGGATATATATTCACAGTCAAGTGTGACTAAATTATTATTTTTTTATTTTTAATTCATACACATTATATAAAATTCCATTCATGTGTTTTTTTCTCTCCATGATTAAAGAAACCAAAAATCTTCCAGATTTTTTTTCTGGATATAGGGCTTTCCCTTTTATTCCCTGTAGATGAATCCTACCATCCTTCAGATCCTACCAGCTTCTGGGAAGTGCTGTTGCTGTCTGTGGGCTGTCTAGGGAGGCATCGATGGTGAAAGGATGTACTGGTGAATACTCAGTCTTTGATCATGCAAGAAGCAGGGCATTCCACATAACCCTCTACCATAACAGCTGAGCTTAAAAGCAGTGCCTCTTTGCATGTGCACCTCTAGTCCGACGGAGGGGGAGCACCTGGGATTTTATGTTCCTGTGCTCTCTGTCAAAGAGACCTCTGACTTGCTCTTTTTACTGCTTTTCCATAATCTGAATTAAAGTCAGTATAGCTGATCACTGATCATGATCTCTGTGCAAGGAAGAGCAGTGATCCTGACAGTGTTTTCATGTTTTATATATTTACTGTTTTCTGTCTAAGGAGTAGAGTCGGCTTAATTGTTACATGCAAAATGAAGTGAAATTTCTAGAGATTTGTCTACTGATTTTGTAGATGGGAAGTGCTGTGGGCCTGGCTCACTCAGTGACCTACAAGTAAGTGAAGATGCTCAGTGTCAGACCGTGCAGACATGTTTTTCAAGGAAGTAAACAGGCTTTTATGTTATTTGTTCATCTGCATATGTTGAATCCATTTCTGCTGTGCATACCATAAAAGCAGCAAAACCCATGGTGCTGTGCATCCTATCAAAAAGAAACATGTATAAATGTCACTACTGGAGTTTGGGGTTTTTTTGGAAAGTGCCTAACTAATACTTGCAGTATTAACTTGTCACCTTGTTGGGTTTGTTTGGGGCAGTAACTGGCAGGCAGCAACTGTATACGGAAAGTTGTTAGAGTAACAGAGGGATGAGGCAGAGAATGTATTATGGGAAATATCCTCAGAAGTGAACAAATGCAATATAAACATTTCTCCAGCTTCTCACTAACAAACTAAACTTGAATAGTGATTGTTCCCTCTATCATCTGAAAAACTATCCAAGTGACAGTACCAGCCTTGTTTTAAAGTAAGGGAAAACACTGAAGCTCATTCTTGAACAGAGTTGACATTCATTATGAAAATTGACATTTAAGAAATAATACAGGGCATTGATATTTAATGTCAGACTAAAGGTTACTTAAATGTAACTTTTTTTAGCAAACTTGCAGATTCAGTCGAACTACAAGATTTTTCCCTTTATCTTTTAAGGGTTAACACTGACTAGACCACATCTTTTGTTTTTTCTGGATTCCTGCAGTAAAGTCACTGTGTAACTTAAGACACCATTAGGTCCTTTTGGATAGGAAAACTTCCTGCGCTCTGAAAATGGGATCTTCTATAGCCCTAATCAAAGCCAACTGTATTACTGTTGGCTTCTTGCTGTTTGAGCTAATGTCTGTGATGCCATCTACACATTCCTTAGGTGCTTCTCTGCAATATATAGACAGTTAATGTTACTCCACCTTGTCTGTGCCGGGCTGTCAGGACCCTAAGGATTTTGCAGGATCCTGTCTGGAGGAGACATAGGACATTAGTATCTTCCTGTCTTTTCTCTGCCTAGTTGCAAGCTTCCTTAGGCATAGTTGCACTGGTGGGTTTGGGGACTCTTAAGATGACTCTGGAATACCAAGTTGAATGTGGAATATCCCTGTGTCACCGAGAACTCCCTGGTTCTGTATTGTGAGGTGCCAGTGTTTGCCTCAGCCTCCAGAGTCAGTCCCTGCACCTTGTGGAGACCTGCATGGCCTACCAGATACATGTTTGGGTTGATGGTATTTAGCCAGAAGCTTGAGGGAAAGCTGTGTAGCAGCTCCTCTCCTCCGAGGGAAGCTGTAGAAGCCAATGCTTGCTGTCAGCCTTCTGGGAAGAAGCAGGAGACAACACAACTGTCCCTCCTTCTGTCCTGCCATGATGTGGCAAGCAAATTGCCTGTTCTTGATGGCCAGGGATAGCCCCCAGTTAAAAAATAATCTCAACATGACAGACCTGAGGCTTCATGTTAACTAGGATGCTTAATGAACAAATATCAGACTTTAAAAACTCCTCAATTTTTTAAAAGACAGGAAATTTTGCGCAGCCCTGTAGGTTGACATAGAGTGAGAGTTTCCCCTTCAAGCAAATAAGGCAGTGGGAGAAAAAAAGACTTAGCATTAGAAACTTATTTTCCAGAACCGGTAAGGATGGAATAGGCAAGTGTTAGGTGCCCTCTAGCAACTGAATGCAATGTATAAATTATGTAAAATTGATTCCAAACCAAGCCTTACAGATTTTAGGAAAGTTTGACTCTCAACTTGGTAGCTCAAGCTTGTAACTGCACCTAATGGAGGTTGAAATTAATGATGGCGGTTTATTGGCGCTTCTGCATTTCTGTAAATTAAATGAACCTTCCTGTGTTCACAGTACAGAAAAGGAGTTAAACTGAATATTTGCGGGTAATAATTTAGAATTTTAAACATTTATACTGTGAAAACGAATCCAGTTTTCCTTTTAGCAAAGTATAGTTCAGATTTGAGAAATAACAGAGCATAGCTATAGTAAGCAATAATTTAGTTTTCTGATTCACAAAGTTGCTCAGTGAGTCATTGAACCAGATCCCACCAGTGACTAATATGTATTGATTTCAATAGATTTCATTATCTCACGATGAGTTTTGTTGGTGACTGTGATGGTACATTTCTTTATTGTGTTAAGCAAAATTTTGAGGGAATTCCTTGTGGTGAGTCTTGCTTGTGGTAATCATGCAGCAATAGCCAAGAAGACCTCACCCTACTCAATTGTGTTAGACACTTTGTTTTATTGAGAAACTCAGTTCTAAGTAGAGTAACAAAATAGCAGTTTGCAGCTGACATGAGTAACTTATTGTTTACAAATTTACTTGTCAAGCTTTTAAGTGAGAAGGCAAGCTGGTTCTTAAGACTTAAACAGTGATTCTCCAGTTTCCATCTTGTTTATACTAAACATTCTCTGGATTGAATTTTTGCTTCCAAATGACAAAATTATTAACCTCTAATTGACTATATTTCATTCACTTCTGTATATATTGATCTAAGAAAGATAATAAGGGAAGGGAAATTATGTAGTATGGGACCTGCTAATGGAGTTTCTCTACCCAAATCATGGTACACAAAGACATTTCTGTTTTCTTACACCTTGCACAACAGGAACACAGAGTGGGATCTGAGAGTGCATAAAATGTCAAAACATGTCTATAGACACTTCAAAGTCATGTCTCCATATTACTTAGGATCTTGGTGATGTCATGCAGGTGAAAGTGGAGTCCAAAAGAACCCCACCTGCTTTAAGCTTAGCTTGGCAAATTAATTTAGTATAGATAATATACTTTCAGCACAAGGTGGTGATAAATGGTAATATTAGTACCATTCAGTCTCTGTCCTCAATTTGCTGTCTGATTTGAGTCAAGCAAAATACTCTGTTTTTCAGTTTGTTCGCAAATAAAATGAATTAATCACATACTTTCAAAGCATATGATGAATTAGGTATTGGAGAAATGGAAAGTGTTGTCAGAATTAATAAGGGAAGATATGAAGTCATGAAAAAGTCCTCATCTCAGAAAACCAAAGACTGTGGACATTTGAAACTGTGGGTTTTGCCTGTCTACAGAAGGGTCCATTGCAAAATTTACATTCAGTTTTGGGTTTGGATTTAGAACACTCCAGGCCTTTCAGGTAGGGCCTGTCTCCAGGGAAAATAAAACTTCACCACAACAACCAACCCAAAACTGAACCATCAAGTAAGCTGAACCCAATTGAGTGAGGTTTAAAAGAGTTTGGTTAACTGTTTTGTTTTGTTGCCTTTGGCAACAAAAAAAGTGGGAGTGAGAGATGCCTTTTTAGATATTTCTGACACAGGTTAAATTAGGACACTAAAAGGCTTGTGAGGAAGTTTCAAGGGCTGATTGGATTACTCAGATCCCAACCCAGCCTGTGGAGATGAGTGCAAAGTTCCAGATGGTTATTAAATTAGAAAGGGAGAGATCTTATGAGGTCTACATTATTTCTACATAATCCCTCCCTTAGTTCCTCATGGATATCCAAAAGATACTCATGAACATCCCTTTGACATGCAGGTTCTTAATCTGGTTAGCTTGTGCCTGGTTTGAATGGGAAGAACATTTCCAGAGCTGATCAACCTATGACCTTACTATCAGTTACATATTCAAGGAAGAGTAAATGGAATTCTCTTTATGTTTCAGCACCGAGATTATTCTCTTTCCCAGTGACACTGTATTAAAAATTCTTTCTGTCATTGGAATTCAGTCTGATTCACCCTTTTCATCAAATAACAACAAGCTTTTTTTCATTTTTAGTGGTGTTTGCATTTTTAAATGTTTTTGCAAGAGTTGCTATCTGCAAAATTTAGTAACCAGGTTTTATTGAAAAGTGTATTCTACTTCCTGCAATTCATGCACCTGGTTTAGCTTTAATGCTACATTTGCAGAAAATGAAACGCAGAATGTAAAACTGATTGATGTACATGCCCTCATATGCTAACAAATTCATCAATTTGGGTTAAGAATGAGTCAGGAGAACTCAGGAGAGCAAGCAAAACAAACAAAAAAACCCTAGATGTGCTTCACACACAAAGTCTTAGTGAACACTGACCTGATTATACATGTTTGTAACTTATTTTTTGAGTATAGAATTGCAAATCAGCTAATTGAGAATATCCCTTTAAAAGTTTCCGAATGACCCATTCTGCTACCACACCTTCTTTTCCCTGATTAGGAAGGGGAAAGGATGTACTGAAGATAACACTGAGGATACTTTCCAAATGACCAGAGGAAAAGAAAGAACAAGCAGAAGGGATCATTAGGATGATAAATGGAAGTTGGGTTTGCTGTTAGTACAGGTTATGTTGTTTTTTCTCAAGGGGAGTGAAGGAGGAGGGGATGTACCATTTCCTGTTGGAGAAACTATAATCAGCTGTAGAACATTTGCAGTTCTAGGAAGAAAAGGTCCTGGCTCTGCTACTGTACAAAGATTGAAGTGGCAAAGCAAGGGTTCATATTGAAATGATAACAAGTTTGTGAAAAACAGAACACAACATGCCATTTCCTAAGAACTTGGAGGAGGCTTAATAAAAGATGCCAAGATGTTTGTTTATATAAAGATGAGTGATGGCCCAAACAAAGACTGCAAATTGTGAAGAGAAACACATCTTAAGTCATCTTAAATTTGGATATAATATATTCCTCTTCCTGTTATTATGGCAGAGGCTCTGTTCCTTAAGCGGTCTTTGAAACCCTAATTTCTCCAGAACTTGGTGTAAGGTGTAACAGGATTATTCATTACATAAATCAGTTTATCAGCATAACTCTTAAATTATGTATTCTCTTTCAAACTGTATCAAAAAAATATATTTTGGGATGGGGAAGAAACTGCATGACTACTGTTCTTCAAGACTCCAACAATTGTGTAGGAACTTCATGATTTGGAAGCTGAGTTGTTACAAGCCACCATCACTTCAAGTGATGTTCAAAGGAGGAGAAACTCCAAAGCAAGATGACCTAGAAAGCTGGTGTCTCAGAGCCTCTCACACTAGCCAAGGAAGCACACAAGTACCTTCTCTGTAAACAGGGCTCTGCATTGATTTTGTGCACTTGTGTGCATGGTCAAAGAATGGAATTTTTACTCAAAGCAGAAAAGTTTACAGTCCTTTTGTTATACTACTAATTCTCTGCTTTTCTCTGATGTATTTAGAATCCGTCTCTCTCACAGCTTCTGCCTAATTGAAAAAAATGTTTACCCTTTCGGGAGAAATAATACAGTTGCAAGCCTTATGAGCAATGGCAGCTAACAGAGAGCACTTGACCTCTAAAACTGATTTTTATCAGAAGTCAAAGAACAAAGAATATTTTAGACATTCGAGAAGCAAGTAAAAACGAGTGTTTGTAACACAACTTTCTTGGGTTCTCGTATAGTTTGAGAAGTGTCGTGAGGATTTCTACAGTAACAAGGTTTCAGCACAAAACCCATTTATCTGTAGATATGATACAGTGCAAGGTGTTTGTCTTCTTAGTTGCAGTTCAGATGATAAAATGGATAAAATATTTTTGAATCAGACCTGTTTGTCAGTTTCTTACACCAGCCACAGAGTGTTGAGAAATACAACTGGGATATTCAACTGAGCTTCTTGGTCCTTCTGCACTAGACTGAAAGCTTTTAAGTGACAATCCTTCCATGTAGGTTTCTAGTATTTTGCGCGTTTTCTCAGGCCTTTCATCAAAACTGCAGTGTTTTCTTTCTGAAGGCTTTTTGGAGCACAAGGGAAAATGTGTTAGGAAAGTTTAGACAGGGCAGAGACAAGATGTTTTCTGTTCTTCTAGTTTACCATTGTTTTCTCCAAAAATAAAATTTAAGATACTAAGTTTGTAATTAATTTTTAGATTACCTCGGTAATGCTGCTGTTGTCCTCTGGATAATATGATAAATCCAGAATGGAAGAAGATATTAGGAAGGCACAGCAACTTCTTTTTCTATCATCAGTGCTATATACTCTTCTTTATAAGAAAAATTCATCAACCAAGCAGGTAATGAATATGCCAAACAAGACTTCGGTAAAGGTGATCTAAATGCATAACATGATTTTACATACAAAAACCCGGACAAGCGCCAATTATTCCTCCTAAGTCAATTACACATCTCTTGGGCTCTCAAAGCAAAGCTTTCTAACTAGCTGTCAAGCCAGGAACCAGTGCAGAAAATTACCTCCATAGTGTGTAGGACCAGAGACAAACTGTTTCAAGAGTCCTAACTGTTTGCAAACTGGACCTTAAATTGCAAGAGTCATTCTCTCACCTTCCCTTCTGGATATTCAAGCACTTTTCTACCAATCCTGCCTGACTCTTCAGGCATATAGTGGCTGTGTATGGAATGCCTTTGCATCCTGGGAAGAGGGGGAAAGGTGTCAAAAATTGTATGAGTCAAAGGCAGCTGCTTGAGGACGTGATTTATTCTGCACATTTTTGGAAAGAAGAGAAAAAATATTTTGTGAATCAGTTTGCTTTTGAAAATTAATAAACCTTTTGTTATCCACTCATGCTGCTGGGTAACCTGTTTTTATTGTATGTTGAGGTGCAACAAAATAAAAAAGGTGATACTGTGAAGAAAAATTCAGAGGCTGTATTTGAATGCATAACCAAGTTTGTTTGTTTTGAAAGAACAGTAACAATGTAATGAATATCTGGTGCAGTGTTAAGTATATCCTTGTCCAAATTTGATTTATGTGATCGTTTCTGGATGTTAACTCAAGCATTGTTAACATAACCTCCATCATTTTTATATTCATGCTGCCTGTGGGCACGCACTAGCACAGCAGTGTGAAAGAAATGTGAGAGAAAACTGGTAGCAGTTCCCAGTGGAGTAAGACTCTTTCCTTGAAATAACACAGATTGGTGTGTAGTGAGCTGTAGATCATTTTAAGGTGAGAAGATCTGTGTAACTGGAGGAACTGTGTTAGGAGAGAGAAGGCAACCATTGATTCCCATAGCTTATTAACCTCTTGAGGGTCATGTGCAGTATGCAGGCATCATCCATGGTCTGCTGGTGTGTGTATATGTGATGTGGCTATCAAATTACCCAAAATAAAATGCAGCCACTTCTGTTGGCTGCTAAAACACATCAGGAGATATACTGTGAGCTCAGACTGCCAGGGCTTCTGAAGGTAGAAGGTGAACTTTGTGAAAAAATGCTTATATGAACAGTTCTGTAAACGTGTATGTAATTCATACAAGATGTCTGTGTAAATCATACAGGAATTTTGTTCAGTATACAAATAAGGGTTTCTCCAACCCCTGTGCCAGGCAGTAACTCCGTAGCATTTGAGAATGGGCATCTTCTAAGAGATACAGATAATGGAGTTCTTCTAGGTAAACAAAACATTCAGAAGTTGCCACAATGACTGAAGATAAACACAGTTCTCAGGAGAAGTTTTATGGGTATAAACAAAAGATGTTCTTATTTGTCTTTCACGTTCATTTCAAAATTACACCTAATCACTAAATCCTTCCTATGTGGTCTTTGCAGCTTGTTTCCTTTAACCACATGCTATAGCATATGTTTTAGTATGCATAGTTTCATAGTTGAAATTCAGGAATACCTGCATTATATTTTTGATTCACTTACTTCCTAATTCAATTTAACCTAAAGGCACTGTATGACTTGTATCATGACTTTCCATCATCAAGAAGTTTATATTTATGATTTAAACTGAAATTTACATTTTTCAATAAAGAAGTAATGTGTCCAGCATATTACTATGTCATTCATGTAAACCCTTAATTTCTTCTTAAAACTGCATCTTGATTTTGTGTCATCTGGTGGATCCCATATGCAAGGAATGGCACTTTGCTTCTGGGAGATTCAGGTACAACTGCTGAGCTGAGGGCAAAATTTGAGTGTTCACTCGGCTATTTCACCTTTTGCTCTTCTTTTTTAATCAGCCTTTTTCTCTCTACTTCATATGCTTGTGCTTTTTTATTTTTTTAGCTTGTTTGACGCTGATCTTGGGAGGGGAAAGAGAAAATGCTGATAAGATTATACTAGTTTGAGGTGTGTTGTGCTCAGAGAGGGCCAGAGTCTCGGTCCAGTTTTATGCAAGCAGCATCATAATGAGGTACATTATTGCAGGTGTCATAGTAATTTATTTTGGTCATAGCAGTCATTTGATTAGTCCTGTGATTCGTAGACAAATCAATTATTACTGAAACGATCCAAAAGATGTAATTTTAACATAATATTCTTTTAAGTCAACATCCAGAGTTTGCATGTGGATATCTTGGAGGGATTCAGGCTGTTCTGTCGAGAGTCCAGTTTTGAAAATACATTTGCTACTGTTCTTTATCAGTATTACGAACTTTTTCCCCTATGAATGAAAATACAGGGCTGCAGAGTATTGTGGGTGATCTTTTTTTGCATAATGTATTGTAATACAGTGTACAACTGAAGCATCATGTTTCAGAGGCACTGTCTGCTGATGACTAAATTTGAGTTGAGACCCATGACAACCATACAGAGCAATGGATAGCAAGTTTGATGGTTGAATTCAGAAAATATGTTTCATAATAAGAAATTATTGGTTTCTGCCTGATGTGTCTGTGCTTTGGCAAGTGTTATTTTTGCTACTGAAATGATCTGGTAATCCAAAGGATAAAATAACCACTTCTTCATAATCCGATGTACAGCTGCATGTTGGGACTTGGGCCAAACCTTCACCTTCAGATCATCCACAGCAACTCTATATGTGAGTCTTACGAACAGTTTGGGAGAGTGTAGGTGATAATTTTCGTCATCTTCCTTAACTGAAAAAAACAAATATTAACTTAGATAAAAATTAGTGGAAGCAACTACTAATTTTTAATGTACAGAAGTTGAGTCTTTTGTACTTCAAAATTTAAACTTGTTACCTGAAAGTGGCGATGGTGTGAGGGCAAACATGGAATAGAAAGCTGGAAAGTTGAGAAAGAGCTAACACAAGTTAAAAAAGCGAATTCATTTGAAGAGTGTTTTGTTATCCAGGAATTAAACTGAATGCCAGCCATCTCATAGCAGCCCTATATAGGTGAAAACAAATATAAAAAAAAGTCTACTGGTTCCTCTATGTGTCACTGCTACTGGCTAACTGTTCACACCTACATTAATCACTCCTTCAATGGGCCATGAAATTGTTCCAGCTTTTAAAATGTGTGAGAGAATTAAGGCAGATGCTGCCACATCATAAATGAAAACCTAACCTTCAGGCTGATACAGTAGTGGCGTTGTTACTGTTTGCATTCTAGAAAACACATGGCTTGTCAACTTGCAATAAAACTATTTTGTGCTTTCATATTATTAAAACTCTGTGGGGTCTTCAGACTGCCCATGAGAACCAGGAGACTTGCTAGTGTTGGAAATTATGTTGATAATGTGTAAGGATGGGGGGTTTTGACGTTATTGACTTTGTGTCACTCAATAGCTGTTGGATTACTTAATAAGGAAGAAACTTGCTACAGAATGTGCTCACACATCTGCTATTGGAGAAATCAAATACTGAACCATCTATGATCCAAAATCCCTTAACAACTTCCCTGAAAATCCTTTCAGACTATTACTACTCATAAAAAACCAGCAGACAAAGTGGTATTTTAATTTCACAGCAGAACAAATGTTCAGGGGTTTTTCATAAAAGGAGATGGAAAAATAGAGAATAGAGAGAAAGCCATTTTCAGTTCATGGATATTTTTCATAAACCCTTATTTAAACCTGAAATCCAGTGAATTGCTATGGAGCTTTTTATCTCAAGGAAACATTACTGTTCTCTCAAAGGAGTGTTTAGTCTTCAGTTTCGTACAAGGTTTGTGTTATGAGTAAAGCTGTATTGAATCTTACTACCTTCGACCAACTGTCAAAGTTCCTGAGCTCTTCCTCCAAAACTTCCATCAGCGTGCAAAATGAAAACACCATAACTGTATGTGAGGTTCTGTTAAAAGTTCAGATGAAATTACCCAAACCATTTTGAGTTTTAGAAAACCTGCATATTTTTCTTACTAAAAATAAGGTAATTTAGTTATTCTAATTAGTGATTTAATCACTGTATGAAAACGGTCTTGGCTTTTATGTGGCATTTAGCCCTATATGGAAATCTCTTAATACAGCATTAGGGAATTAGAATTATCCTGTTATTGAGTGAAAAGAACATGCTCTGTTGTGTAAGCAGAAATGCATGTATTACCTGAATATACCTGCTTTCTGAATTGCAGAACTAAAATATTTTCTTCATTTGTGATTTGGTCTTATATGTAGGAAGGTTGGCAGATGAAACAACAGGATTAACCTATTCTTATTTTTTTTCTCCCTTTTATGTAATTTTCCAAAAGTGGATCACACATTTATGTTTTCAAACTGTATTTGAGGTCTTCTTTGGTGTCACCTTGTCTGCTAGTGTTGTGCAACTTTTAATATATTCCAGTGACAGTCCTATGAGTAATGTCCAAAGTAATGTTATTTTCAATTGTATAGCTAGGGAGCAAGCACAGAAGAATAGGAGCAGCTTTCCTGTACCTAAGTCTGCTTAGTCATTTAGGCTTCCTCTAGTCATCTACAGTTAGGTGATACATCACACACACCCCCTTCCCAGTAATTTAGCTTGGATCACATTGAAGTCTGTGGCAGGCAGTGTGTTGAACTCAGATCTTCCAAGGCCTACATTAGTGCTCTGTTCACTGGAATATATCTCCTTTCTGAAATAAGCAAATAAATTATGCTGAAGTACAGCGATTTGAATACTGCTCCCTTGTGTGGATCAGCAAGAAGCATAAACATTGTGATTATTTTGTCACTATTTTAAAGTTTTTGATATTTCTCTTATTAAATAATTGATAATGCCTTCCATCATCTTGGGTCTCATGGTTTCTGTACTGCTTGCTTTTCGCAGATACAACACTCTCAGGGGAAATCGGCACCAAGAAAAAGGTGAAAAGACTGTTAAGTTTCCAGAGGTATTTCCATGCATCCCGGTTATTGCGTGGAATTGTACCACAAGCCTCTCTGTACCTACTGGATGAGGACTACCTTGGGCAAGCAAGGGTAAGAGAAGTCTCCAGATCTCCATTTCCATCAGTAGTATTACAGAGAGTGTCAATTGTTTCAGTCTTCAGATAAACAAGTTTAGGGTAGATCTTTCTTAAATGGCCCACATTATGTGCCTGCCTCACAGCAGACTGTCCATTCCTCTTTTATGATTACAGCTTTAAAGGCTCAGGTCTCAAAGCAATAAGAAAATGTCTAACTCTATTCAGAATTTTCAGATTTCAACAACTGAAATAATTTGGATTTATTAAAGGATGAAGGATCTCTGGCTAAACTACTGATCTAAGTAAGTGCAGCCTTGATGCGGGATCTAGTTCATCCACTTGAAAAAAACAGGTGTCTCTCAGCCTGATCTGGAATAGCTATTGGGCAACCCAGAATAGCCCTCCATAATGGCAAAGGCTAGGAAACAGGGAACATTCACTGCAGAGAACTTCTCAATGATCAAAATATAATTATCTTATTTTGCAGCTCTTATACTTGCTTTGAGTGCTATTTTCTAACAAAACTTGAACAACTGATGGCATTGGGATTATATGCCTTGGAATTTTCTAGTCTATGCAAGAGAAGATTATGCACCAGGTGTTAGAAAGTAATGAAGAATCCAGAATGGGTTTGAATATAGACTGAGAGATGGGAGTGCACATGTATTTCATTCACATATGCACCACTGTAGGTCATACAACTAGTCCAGACTCAGTCTCTTGACTGAACTGATGTAGCTGTAAAAACACTGAATATGGTGGTAATGATGGATTTTTCTGCATGTCTGAGTGGGCTCCATAGTAGCACTGTATGTAAGTTCATAGAAACTATTCCTGCATATTGGTTTGTTTAGCAAATTGTAACTCATATCCACCATGAGAGCTAAGATTTTAAAACACTGTGTTAAAAATCTAAGAAAATTTGCAGTGAATTGATTTGGGGACATGGAAGAACAAGAATTTATGCAGTAAAAGGGAATATTTTCCTAAAATTTTGGTTTACATTATTCCTTGTTTTGAGCTCCATTTAGAAGGCATTTTTAGTGCCAAGGTCAAAACCTACTCAGCTAAAAGTGCAAGTGGTATTTTATGCCTGGTGTCTGATATTTCAGGTACACCTCTATAGCTTTCTTGAACAAAACTTCACAGAATCACAGCATGTGCTGAGTTTGAAGGGACCCGCAAGGATCACTGAGTTCAACCCCTAGCCCTGCACAGCACCATCCCTCAAGAGTCATACCATGTGCCTGAGAGTGTTGTCCAAATGCTTCTTGCACTCTGTCAGGTTTTGTGCTATGACCACTTCCCTGGGATATCTGTTCCAATGCCCGATCACCCTCTGTGTGGAAAACCTTTTGATTGATTAACATGGAGTAATTAAAATCTGCTTTACAGTTTGACACACCAGTCATTTGCCTTTTCCTATTGTTTTTTTCCAGCATATGCTATCCAAAGTGGGAATGTGGGATTTTGACATTTTCTTGTTTGACCGCTTGACAAATGGTAAGTAATTTTTTTAAGTCTTTAATATCTCTCATATATGACTATTAAAAAATCTCTAATTAATTATTTGCTAAACATTTCAAGTTTAGATTACTGAAGACAAATTGGCCACATTTAACCTCTCTTAAAAGCATATCCTGGAACATTTTCAGGCTTTTACTGAACTATAGGGTAATGTTTAAAGTGTGCTGTTTTATTAATCTAACCTCCTATATTTGTTGTGGTCAGCTCTTCAATAAGGTGTTTCTGTTTCCTTTACCTGGGAAATTTCCAAGATGCTTTAAAGCTACCTGTTAGATACGATACATTGGTCAATTAATCCAAATCACCATAGTTAGTCAATTTCTATCCATATAAAAGACCTTTAAGTGAAGATACCTTTGCTTCTGTTCAGCAGCAGCAATTAGGAAATTCATTAAGACAGTAAAAATCTGTGAAATGTTTGCTCTAAATATATGCCTGTAACACCAACCCCCTCACCCCAGTGTCTATGCAATACCTCTTGATCAGGTAACTGCTAAAGAGGGTTCTCCTTCATGCATGGCTCACAGAACTGAGATCCCTCATTCCTCACTTCCAATGTAATTAGCTTGGTCTGGGGCAGAAGGTGTAGGGAAAAGTCCGTTTACAGAATCAGCCAGGTTGGAAAAGACCTCTGAGATCACTGAGTCCAACCTATGACCCAACACCTTCATGTCAGCTAAACCATGGCACTAAATGCCACATTCTGTCTTTCTTTAAACACCTCTAGGGAAGGTAACTCCACCACCTCTCTGAGCAGTTCATTCCAGTGCCCAATCACTCCTTCTGGGAAGAACTTCTTCCTAATATCCAGTCTAAACTTCCCCTGGTGCAGCTTAAGGCTGTGCCCTCTTGTCCTGTTGCTGGTTGCTGGGGTGAAGAGACCAACTCCCACCTGTTACAACCTCCTTTCGGGTAGTTATGGAGAATGATAAGGTCTCCCCTGAGCCTTCTCTTCTCCAGTCTCAACAGCCCCAGCTCCCTGAGCCACTCCTCATAGGACTCGTGTTTCAGTCCCTTCACCAGCCTTGTTGCCCTTCTTTGGACATGCTCCAGCACCTCAATATCCTTCCTGAACTGAGAGGCCCAGAACTGAACACAACACTCAAGGTGTGGCTTCACCAGTGCTGAGTACAGGGGAAGGATCACTTCCCTGGTCCCACTGGCCACACTGTTCCTAATACAGGCCAGGATCCCACTGGCCTTCTTGGCCACATGGGCACACTGCTGGCTCATATTCAGCCTCCTGTCAGTCCAAACCCCCAGGTCCCTTTCTGCCTGGCTGCTCTCCAGCCACTCTGTCCCCAGCCTGTAGTGCTGCATGGGGTTGTTGTGGCCAAAGTGCAGGACCCGGCACTTGGCCTTGTTGAACCCCATGCCATTGGATTCAGCCCATCTCTCCAGCCTGTCCAGGTCCCTCTGCAGAGCCCTCCTACCCTCCAGCAGATCAACACTCTCTTCCAACTTGGTGTCATCTGGAGATTTGCTAATGTTAGACTCGATCCCCTCATCCAGATCATCAGTAAGGATGTTAAACAGGACTGGGCCTAATACTAATCCCTGGGGGCACCACTAGTGACTGGCTGCCAACTGGATGCAGCCCCATTCACCACCAGAGGGTCGTTCAGCTGAGTGACTGGCAGTGAAGAGTGGAAAGGACTACAAATGGCCTGGGAAGCAAAAGCGTTGTTCTTCTAAATTATCTTTCTGTGCCCCTGCTCATTAGTCAAGACCAATTATATTTCCATGTCCTCTTCATACTTATATTTCTTTTCTTTCTTGAGTTATGTGAAATAAAACTCAATTCAAACATTGTTTATATGTAGTATGGATTGGTTGGTTTGGAGTGTTTTTTCTAACTTTTCTGGAAACATTAATGCTGAATTAAGCAGTGCAAACTTTGTAAAATACTGTGCATAAGTATAGTTGTTCATGTAATTCTAGTCAGGCTCGATTTTGCCAGTGTTCCCAGTACTGGATTTACAGTTAAGGCCAGTGTAACATTACAGTGGGACTTGAGGCTGTACATACTGCAACTCAGTTTTTCTGTCTGCATCATCATTATGATAAGCAACTGTAGCTGAGCTAGGTACATGGGTTAGTACAGCCATATATAAAATAAAAAATTTCATTACAAACTGTTGAGTAATTAATTAGTACAGTATGGCAAATGAAAGAGGTAGAAAAGCTGTTCTTTCTGCTGTTTCTGGAGGTAGACCTGAGTTATGAAGATGATGCCGTTCTCAAACAAGCCCATCAAAAATTTTCCAGTTAAAACCATGTCAGTTTGCCTTCTTCCAGTTAAAACCACAGTTCACCTCTGTCATGTTGAAACACCAAACATGACTTTATGGCATCTAGACACAAAACTGGAACTCCATTGGTACTACTGTGCCATTGACTATTACATATAGGAGTATTTTATATAAGTGACTTGTGAGCATAAAAGTGTCATGTAGGCTCATGAGATGAGCTAAGGTGATAAGTGCTGACTAATAGGAAATTACCAAGATTTTTAGTCTTGCTTCCTTTGTAACTACGTGTTAAGGGAATCTGAGAGTTCTTGCTTTCTACTTTTAGGAAACAGTCTTGTAACACTGCTTTGTCACCTCTTCAATGTGCATGGACTTATTCACCATTTCCAGTTAGACATGGTTACGTTACACAGGTTTTTAGGTAAGTGCTCACCTCAAAGCCATCTTTGAATGAAGTTCACAGCTTGAATAGAGCACCAGAGACAGCACTGGCTTGGTCTGTGTATCTACAGAAAAATCATAATGTTGCAAACATTTCAGTAAAACACTTCTATGATATATATTGGCATGCAGTTTACAGGCACTCAGGTACTTGATTCAGTACTTAGTCAATGGAGGGTCTTCAACAGGCTCTGTGAAGCATGTTGGTACCACAATCTCACTGGTGATTTCCAATAAAGTATGCCATACAGAGATGTGGCCAGCTACAGGCCCACACAGACAGACAAACAGACAGACAGTGTAGAACCTACCCATGCACAGTACGATTGCAGTGCAGTATAATTATTTTAGTGACTAACAGACCACTGAGACCCAGGGCAGTTAAAAGCTTATGTGCAAAATTTAACAAATTAAGTTGTCTGCACTGAACAGTGTTGATGAAAGCCCCTGCTGCTGTTTCTGCCAACAGAAATGTTAGCCCCATGCTGTCAGTGAACCAAAAGAAGAAATTGGCCAAAATCAATTACTTTTTGTATCATGTTTTGAATGCAACTGAATGCCAGTTTATTAGGCTGTCAGGAAGAGTTTCCAAGGCAGGGTCTCTTCTTTAAGAAGAGAATTGTGGCTTCTGGAAAGCATTTCTCCAGTGTGGAGACAGGCAAAATCTCCCTGCTGTTTCTAACTCCTGCAGGCAGCCATGAAGTGGACACTTGGGTAATTAGAACTAGTGAGACTCAGAGTTCAAAGGATTACCCACTGTACCTCCAGATGCTTGTGAAGCTGGACACAAACAGAAAGCCATGACTTTCTTTGGCTTTCCCTGTGCTGGCAAACATGGAAAATTTGCCTGTTACCTTTCCATTTGATTAATTTGATACTGTCTGGGAGAATGCTTTGGGCAAGATCACATGCAGCTTCCAGTGTTCACATGGTGTTGTCCCGAGACCACCTAATGGTGCAGGCTCTGCTGCAAGGAACAGATAGGTGTGAATGACAGACCTCAATGATTTTCTTTGCTAGTGAAAGCTGAGAGTTAAAAGGTTGGTGCTCCTGGTCCAGTTGGACAAGTTTCAGCACTGCAAACTAAAGTAAGAGGGACTGGTATTTTAAAATGAATACACAGATGCGACTAAAATTGTCAAAGAAGATTTTGCTGTGAATACCCCAATGCTGTATCTTTTGATTCTTTGCCTGGGGGATCTAGAAATGCCTTTGGCTGTAGTTCATCACTCAAATAACAAATGATGCTAGGATATCAGGGCCTTACCTGTTGCTATAAAATAGGTAGTACTGCCTTAATGGCACACAGCTACCGTATGACAGCAGTTTAAGTAATTACACTTCGTTGTGGATAAATTTGCCTCTCTTTCTTGTTTATTTTACTTCTGAATGAGAGCATTCACTAAGTCAATAAAGAGTTGATTTATGCACTAGATCCAGTATGTTCCCTTGGGCCTCACAACTCCTTCCATGCATTTTTTCTCTAAAGGTATCCCAATAAGAGCAGCAATCTAAATAAACTACAGCTATTTGAAGAAACTACTTAGGTAGCTGACTGCAAAACCTCAGATTGTATTTTAAATCCAGTTCCCACTTGTGACCATGGCATTCAGAGACAAAAGGATCTTTGTTTTCTGTTTTGATTCCCAGTTATGGTTCAAGAAGATTACCATAGCCAAAACCCATACCACAATGCTGTCCATGCTGCTGATGTCACACAAGCTATGCACTGCTATCTGAGGGAGCCCAAGGTAATGACAACATTTCACACTGATGTTGCTGTCAGATGATTCTCAGATGTTTTTCCCAGGATTGAAATAGAAACCCAAAAGTTATTTTTAGATAGCAAAAAGCAATTGCGTGCTGGAAGTCAGCAACAAGTCAGGAGCAGTGTCAGCTAAAGATTACAGACATTTCAGTCAAGCTACTAGAGTCACTTCTCATCATGCAGGCAACGTATCTAAGTGCTATCATATAAGCTCCAGCCACCACAAAGGTATGTAGCAGCCACCCAGCAGTGGCTACAGTTCTTCTCTCATCAGACTCAACAGAAGGCAATGCATGCCTGCACTTCAGTCACCTCAGGGCATAAGGTCCTCTCATCAGTATTTCAAAATACAAAATTGGGTAGTGCCACACCAGGAAAGGGAAAAACAGTCCCTTCAGATGGGTCTGTTGCAAGGGTGTCCTCTGCACAAGTGAACAGCAGCATTTAACTGCTGCAGCAAGTCCCTACAGCGTCAGGGTGTGACATTGCCTTAAGTTACTGGAAGGCATTGTGATAGTGCAGTGCTGAGCCACAGTGTAAGAACATTACTAGTCTTTCCTGGCCTGACTTAAATGAAAGGCTTTTCTGCTCAAATTAGCAGTTTGTTACACCAGAATATAGTAATGGTAAGTGAGGACAGGAGCAGGCCCCATCTTTTCTATATTTTCATCTTCTGCAAGATCTGCAAGTCCCTTCTGTCGAAAAGTGCAGAGGACAGCCAGCATCCAGAACCTGTACCATTACTGCTCTTCAGTTCTCATCTTGGGATGCTTCTTTCATCTCATAGACCTGTACTCTGCACAGACTCATTGGGCTGATAATAACTGCCTCACAGAAACAGAAAATGCCAAGACTTCCTTTCAATTGTAACAAAATTTGGGTCTAAATGCAGCAGAAAAATAGCTGGACAGGATTTCAAGCTTGGATGTTTGAAGTTATAAAAGGCAAATTATTTTCTCTAAGAAAATGCATACACTTGAACTGTGATATCTAACAGCCAACTTTGAAATTTCAGAAGTTGATAAACCATGTATTTTATAACACTGCTGTGCTAGAAAAATGAAGCCTAATGTATTGTTGGTATTGCTAAATACTGTGTGAGGCAGAGCTCTTACTGTGTATGCTAATGTGGGCCAACCTGTTAGTATATTTGTTTACTTTTTTTAGCTCAATATTTTAGACTATGCTCAAGCACTTCTATTGTAACAGTCCTTATATTGCCATGAATGATAAAAGAGATAAGAAATACAAACTGTAAAAAACATGATTATATAGTCTAATATCTTTATAGATGTTTCTTCAACAGTCACCTTAAAAACATTCACAGAATTTATTTTGTATTTGACATTTGTATACAAATGCCTACAAAACAAAAACCAAGTAATGTCATGATCTCAGCTGGTTTATTTGCCAAAAAAAAGTGTTTACTGTTCATGTTGTGATTAATGCGTGTGATGATTCAGCTTGCCAGCTTCCTCACCCCATCGGACATCATGCTGGGACTGCTAGCTGCTGCAGCCCATGACGTGGATCATCCAGGGGTCAACCAACCCTTTCTGATTAAAACTAAACACCACCTTGCCAGCCTGTACCAGGTAAAACTGCTCATCAAGGTACTAGTATGCAAAATGGTGTCAAGGAGAGTTTAGGCAATTTGCAGCGAACTTTAATGCTAAAGTTTGGCAGCAGAAGGTTGCCAGTCAAGTCATCTTGTGTTTCCGAGTCTGGACAATTTCAGTTAAGCTCTTCACTGGATGTCACTTCTTACAGCATAGCTGATAAACACAAGAAATGAGGTGGATATGTCAGATTTTGTTGCGGACATTTGTCAGTTGGCTGGATTATTTCTGTTGTAAGTCATTTGGGGTGAGAAACTGTGGGTAGGAGATGTAAAATCATGACAAGATAATTGGTACTTCATCTTCTTCCAGTGAGGAAGTGAGCACCAGGCATACTCTAAATTGTTGCTGCATTAAAAGAAACTTTTGCTTCATATGGCTGTAGTAAAATTCAATACTTAATGAACATGGCATTAAAAAAACCAGAAGATAGAGGAAACCAAAGGAACAGTTGCAGACATTTACAGTAATGTTCCTTGAGAAAGAAAGAAAAAGAGCCACTAGGTCACACCACAGGCTGTCTAGACCAGTATCCTGTTTCTAAGAGCAGCCAGTATAAGATCTTGGAAACATAAGTCTGGGGTAGGTACAGAGTTGTCCTTCACCTGGTGTACATACTTCCAGCTCTGGCCAGCTGTAGTAGAAAACTTCTGAAAGAAAACCATGGATCCTTTTGTTCAATAACTACCTGTGAGCCCATGCTGCCTGATTTTTGTGGTCCCTTTTTAACATATTTGAGGGTTTGACCCATGGCAATCATTGTAGCTCTGTATTTTATCTACAGATGTTCTATGTGTATAATTTTCATGTACACATATATGTTGTTATTATATATGTAGATCTCTATTCTTTGTGTTGTACTTACATATACATACCAGAACAGTGCTGTAAATCTTAATTATTGTTGCAGTAACCATAGTTTATAGGTAATAAATAGGGATGGTATTGATTTCTAGCCTTTAGACTCACAGAATCATCAGGATTGGAAGAGACCTTTAAGATCATACAGTCCAACAGTAAACCCAGCACTGCCACTGTAACCCCTAAACAGTACCACCCAAATCCAGATGCCTCTTAAACCGCTCCAGGGATGGTGACTCCACCATCTCCCTGGGCAACCCATTCTAAATCCTGACCACCCTAAGAGTGAAAAATTTATTTCTAAGATCTAATCTGAATCTGCCCTGTCTCAGTTTAAGGCCATTTCCTCTTGCCCTCCCACTGCAGGCACAGTAAAATAGACCAGGTCCCCACCTCACTAGAACCTCCTTTCAGATGGCTGTAGAGAACAATGAGTGCCTCCCTGAGCCTTCACTTCTCAAGACTAAACAAACCCAGCTCCCCAGCCATTCCTCATAAGATGTGTTCTTTAGACCTTGTTGCCCTTCACTGGACACACTCCAGCACCTCAATGTCCTTTCAAAGTGCAGGGCCCAGAACTGAATGCAGTACTAGAGGTGTGGCCTCACCAGTGCACAGTACAGAGGAACAATCCCTTCCGTAGTCCTGCTGGCTCCACTGTTGTTGATACAAACCAGCCAAGATGCCATTGGCCTTCTTGACCACCTGAGCATACTGCTGGCTTATGCTCAGCCAGCTGTCAATCAGCACCCCCAAGGTCCATTTCCATTGAGCTGCTTTCCAGACACTTTGGAAGAGTCAACTTCAGCCTTTTTAATAAGGTGTCAGGAATAGAATATCCCAAGTTAAAAATTATTCTCTGTGAAGAAGACTCACTAAGAGCTATGTACCTTTCTATATATACTTAGCAAATGGAGAGATTGCTGTGATGTGCTTGCTACTCAGTAAGAGAGTCTCTCTTGTTCTCCTCTACTCAGTGTTTGAGCTTTCACATTACACATTGCATTGTGTAATGGTGTGACTTTTCTGCCCTCAGATATGGGAATGGGCTGGACTGTGAGAGCTCCAGCTAGGGCATGGTAATGCTCAAACACTGAAAACTTGGTGACTGACGTCATAAACCGGTGCAGTTTATTACATCGCACCCATGTGTGTCAGGTCCATTATTCCAGTCTTTTCTAGATGCCAAGCCAGCTGAGTGAGGAGGGAGAAAAGCCAGGTGCTTAAGCCAAGGGACTCTGGGAATGTTATGTTAAAGATACTTTGAAGAGGAGTGAGGAGAGCCATTCCACAAAAACCCTTGTCCTATGAAAAAACAAGTCCTTCTCAAATTAATAGTGAAAAAGAGTAGTATATAATTAGGTCGAAAAAACCAGGCTAATCTGAAGGAAATATAGCTAAAATATTAGGGTTTTGGAGAGGTGGTTTCTCATCAGGGCATGAATATACTTACAAATCTTGGTTAGACAAGGCAGTGACAATGCAGAAAATGCAATCTTTCAACAGCAAATGAGATTTTAAGCACTCTACTTGCGAACATTCACTGGCAAGTTTGACTTATTTTATCTGAAATTAATCCCAGATTGTTTCCAAAGATTTTAGTAGTATACAGTATGTGAATGCCAATAAAAATAACTGCTGGAAAAAAGTTCTGCTGAGAACATTTTTAGTAAAATTTTAGATTCAGCGAATAGTCTTTAAAGCATGTACTTTAACATGTGCTTGAAATTGAAACAAACAAGTTCTTAGGTTTTTTGTTTTTAAGTAGCAGAGCCACAGAAGTGCTGGGATCAATCAGAAAAAAGGGTCAAAAGAAAGTAAGTTTTAACATAGCTGGCAGTCATCTGTCACTGGGACAGTGGGGTTATCCATGCATGGCATCTCTTTGCTTTTGATGGTTTGACATTTAAATTCGACTTTTACATTTATCTTTGGAAGAAAAGGGTTTACAAAATGAGGTATGTCAGTATTTGACAAAGATGCAAAGTGTTTGACAGCTTCTGAAGTGCATATATGAGAAGAGTCATGTTTCAGGAAGATAGGTAATATCACCTAGGACTTCAGAGCTTTCAGTATTTATTTTCAAACTAAATCCAATTTTTTTTTGTAATCAATAAGGTGATTACCAAAAGAGTCTATTGCATGTGATTGCATGCACCACAATTTTCCACAAAAATGAAAGCGCCTCATTCAAGTCTCCAGTATTACAAAGACAGCTGAGAGTGTAGAAAGTGACTCTAGGTGTCTGGAGGTCACTTAGTTCTCCTGTAAGTAGTGCAGGATAACTTGCGTTATGTGATGCAGACTTTGCTTCTAACCTTCATTGCCTGAATTGTAAGTGAAGAATAAGAGTTTAGACATGTGGAAAGAACACGTACATCTTAGTACAAAGCAGGTTTCAGAAAACTATGAAAAAACACTTTGCAACTTTAATACAGATGTATATAAGCTGGAAACAGGAAAATACATTTTGTGCATCAATTACAACAGTTCTGCTTAAAAGCACCTTTTCTAATTAAAGTGTCATTGTTGGGTATTTAACATTGGGTAGTCAGACCAACTGCTCAGTGACTAAGATTGAAAGATGACTAAAATGACCAGATTAAAAGAAATTCTGATCCCCTCTGACTTGAAATTAAAATTGTAGTTTACTCTACACCAAGTCCACAGCAAGTCTTCCTCTCTTCAAGTTAGTATTCTTTTTTAAATGCATATGTCAAGTGCAGCGGTTCAGGTAACTCAGGGAAAGTCACGGATTGGAGATACTGTGATAGTTTAAGTAAAATAAACAGGGTTTTTTCCTCACAGTCCTGAAGTCTGCATTTTAGTAATCCACTGGGTTTAGGCTGTAAATGTGGCAGAAGCTTCCTACAGTGCAGCGTTTAAAACAAACCTGCGCTACTAAGTTTTTTTAAAGAATAAAATGCCAGGTGAAGCAGAGCTGAGAACCCCCATCTGCAAAGCAGCACTCAGACTTCTCCCAGCCTGGGATATCTCCCCCCCAGCCCAGGTGATTAGATGGCTTGTGGCAATTAGTAGGCTGTAGTGTGTTCCTAGGTGGAATAGCTGACTCTGCTAATTGTTGGCAGCTGCTTCAGGGTTTCTGGCACCTTACATTTAAGAGGGGAATCATATGACTTCATGCTCAGTTATTGCTTGTTGACTTCACCTTTCCTTTTCCCTCTTCCATTACTTTCAGCATGGGAAACTAGACAGTGCAGCAGTGTCAATTTAAGGTTTCCCCTGTAGCCAGAGGCAACTTGCAGAAGTGGAAGTACTCTGAGATGACTACCTGAGTTTGTTTTTCTCCTTTGAGTAACTGTTAATTGGATGCAGGAAAGTTCTCAGATGCCTACATGCTCAGCCCTGTTCTGACTGACCCGCAGTATGGTCAGAGTAGTTGCATCCGTGGAGTGTAATTCCCTGGTTGAGGTTGAAGCAGCTCCTCACAGCAAGTAAGGCTGCCATGCTGGAAGGGATGTGGGAACATAGGGTGTTCTGAGGGGGATCTGCCCTATCAGAATGTTTGAAGAGTACAGGCAGAACAGGGTCACAGGAGTCTGTGCACATGGGCACTGTCTTAAATAAGTGTAAGCCTTCCCAAAAAGCAAAGGTGTCAGTAAGGCAGAGTCTATCTAATTTACCTTAGGGTAGGAAGATGGCAGCTCATGGCATTGGGGGGACTCTTGGGACCAGGATTCAGCTCTGTGATGAGGTAGGTGAAAAAACGGGGAAAAAAAAGTAATTGTTTCTATGTCCTATTACATTCCCTTATTTTTCTTGGTCAGAGTGTAGGGTTGCAAAAGTCCATCCTGATGTGCTTAGGCAAAAGGAGAAAAGGGATATTTGGGCTGGCAAATCAACAGAATTGCTGTCTAAAGTAATTGCAATACTGTGTTGCATAACTGATGTTGAGGTCTGAGTCTGTCAGCTCTTCCTAAGGAAAGGACTTAGTTTTTGCATGGTTTGAAAGTTTTTGCGTTGGTTTTACTTTGTTTTTTCCCACAGTATCCCTGATATCTGCAAGGGAAACAAACAAACAAACACAGAGAACTACCACAGCAACATTGTTTGCGAGAATTTGAAAGCAACAAAAAGTACTGCAGAAAGTACTGTAAATCCAGTCTGCACTCTCACCTTTCCAATAATTTTGGGCACGAAGCTTCAGGAAAAATGAAAATGCAAATTGGATCTTGGTTACTGGCAATGTTTAGTGTTTCAGAAGTCATTAGATATGACAGGATTGCAAAGGGGAATGGGGAAGCTGTAAGGAGAAAATACTGTTCAGTCCTTGGAAAAATGGGAACTGTGTGTCATGTCCCACAGGAAAGGCAGTACTAGAGCAGCAACAACCTCAGACTGTGTATAAAGGAGCTAGAGATTAACAGTGGCTGGAAAGAGGGATTCTGACTCTAGTTTCCCCCTTGGAAGTGACAGGGTGGAGTCCTTGCTCTGCTACATGCTCAAAAGGTTTGGTTATGTTTTGGTATTTTTAATCAAGTGTTTACCTACTGCAAAAGCCATAAACTGCCCCAAACAGGGAATAGATGCTACAGGTTTCTGAACAAGTGACATCTCTGAGGCATTTCATGGTAGAAGGTACTTTGTGAACTAAACAAGTGATGACTGTCAAATGTCTTGCATGTTAGAATAGTAATTTCAAGTCATCAGACACAAGATATCCAATTTGTTGTAATTTACTGACAACTTAGAAAGCTGGGTTTCTGTTCCCCAGCAATTTTTTCCAACCTGACTTTGGTTCCACTTAGTTGGAAGCAAGCAAACAAAAAGGACTCAAAATTTGCGGCAGAAATTTGTTGCAGACTAAGTTGCTGAAGCCTGCAAATGCTTAGCAATACTGCCACTCTTCTTGCTTTGACTGAACAGCTGCAAACAGTTTACAGTTCCCAGACACCAAGGGAAATCTGGCAGTTCAGTTTTCTTTTTCTTGCCCACTCTGCATTCAAACTGTAGAGGCTGAGAAGTCAACCCAGGATCAGTCGGACGTAAAAATACAATTTTGCACTCCTGCTTTAATTCATTTGTTAATAAACCTGTTAGAATGCAACCTATGTCCCGCTCAGATGAGATTAGCTCCTCTGTTCACAGCAGGACTCAAAAACTGAAGCACGGTAGGGCTCTAGGGCTGACCTTATCTAAGAAACCCAGAAGCATAAGGTCCTTAACTGTAGGAATCTAATCCAAATGTGGCTAAAAAGGATACATCTTTTAGACTGATGTTACAGCATGTCCAACCAGCTCTGGGTATCACATGATACAGCAAATCTGTATCTGCACCATGGATAACCTGCCTTATCCTTGAATTTATTCCTATTGTTCCTCCCTAGAATGTTTCAGTGCTGGAAAACCATCACTGGCGATCTACCATAGGAATGCTTCGAGAGTCGCGGCTCCTCGCCCATCTGCCCAAGGAGGTGACGTAAGTGTCCACTACAAGAAATGGATCACTGAAAGTAGTCCATGGCTTCCTTCACTCTTCTTAAAAGGACACTAGCAAAGAGGCAGAGGCTTCAGAACAGGCTAAACTTTCTGCCCTCACTTGGTGTCAGTATGAAATCGTGAGACAAAGGTATATAGCAGAAGTATTTTCTAAGACCTAGCCGCTTTGGCAGCACAGGAATGGCCACTCTCGGCACCAGAAGCGTGGGGAGGCCCAGCAGGAGTGGACCTTTTCAGATCAATTGCTGGCATTTTACATAGCATCAACCAAATATGGAAAGATTCAGTGATTTTAAAGGATAAAATAGGAAATGAAAGGAGTTGGTCAAGTAGCATCAAGACTGCTTAGGACTTCCATGCCTGACTGAGAACGTGTGGTCAACTTTTTATGGGTGAAGCAAAAAAAAGGCAGCAACATGAGCATGTCGGCCAGGTTGCTGCTAGCTGTACCTGCTGGTTTTGTGCAGTGCTAGTCCCACCAAGGAATGGTGATTGAGCCAATGAACAGACTGCAATATTAAGTTTTTAATCTCAGTTGACCTGGAAGCAACAAGCTCCATATCCCTTCAGAAATTCTTTGCATCACCCAAGAACTTCAGTTGGCCTTCAGTCCAGATCCTTCACAACTTTGACTGCAACTTTAAAGTTGCAGTACTCACTGCTCAGCTCTGAGCAGCTGAAGTAAGATGTGAGCATTTTTCTTGATGCATCCTGCTGTTGTTTTGGGGTGATTTTTTAGACTTTCCTAGCACTTTTCAGAAGCTTTTAAACAACCAGTGCCCACAAGTATTTTAATTCTACATTATCTATTCCTCTTGAAACCATTGAGGCAGGTAGAACGATTGTACCCCATAAACCCTAGCAGAGACTGATCAAAGAGATCAGACTGGATCCACAAAGAACAAGGAAGCTTTATGCTAGCTGTGATCTGTAACAGGTTGTTTTGAGCTGTTAATGCTCAGTGGTTCCATGATTAAAGGGGCTTGTTTTCCTCCGTTGCAGACAGGACATCGAGCAGCAGTTGGGCTCCCTGATCTTGGCAACAGACATCAACAGGCAGAATGAGTTTTTGATCCGTCTGAAATCTCACCTTGACAATCAGGATTTGAGGTTGGAGGATGCACAAGACAGACATTTTATGCTTCAGGTAACTTACAAAAGATATTTTTTTCACTGTCACTTTTACTCATTGTTCAAGTCACAGTATTTCCTAGTATATGTTAGAGTAACATGTCTGGACATCAGCCTCTCCTTACCTATTACCATAAACACTTCCTTTTCCCACCTGGCATGTCAGGCAAGCATGAGGTGCCTCCAGTATTTCCTTATGTCATTTGCTTGAGTTAAAAGCTGTGAATGCAATAGATACAGGAGAGTTTCAAATGCTAAGAAATGAAGATAAGCTAGTAAATTTTATTTCCAGAACACTGCTTCTCTTGCCAGGTAATCCTTCAATTGTAGTGTCTGTCTCTCCACTGGTGTTATTTTCTAGCACCATGCAGGAGAGCCCCCTCAGTCGTGTTCTTTCCAGGACAGACTGATATCAGGTGGCCAAATCCTGCTCCTGTGATGGATGCTCAGAAACTGCCTTTGCAGAGACAGCTGTTGCCATGGCAGCAGATGCTTCTCTAGTGCATCTGCCCAGCTAATGAAAAAACTATGCTTTATCCAAAAATCAAATAGATTCACACTGGTTCTTCCAGCTAAGCTGCAGTCATTAGCAGACTCTTCAGAATAAGCCTCTACCTATTAGAGCCTTATCGTGATTAAAGTAGCTGTATATACTTGCTTCTTTGGAGAAATTAACATTAATTTCCTTCTTAAATATGTAAAGAAGTTGAAGTAATAATTGTCATTTATAAACAAATACCTGTGTGTTTTCATTTTATGAAAGTTACAGAAAAGGTGACTGTTGCAAGGAAGGAAGTGCTGATCTGTTCATTCTTTCCCCTCCAACAGTGTGGGAAATGTAGTAACTGCTCACCTATCCTGCATCAAACACATTTTTCTGTCAGATTCCTGCATAGACCATGCAGGGCAGGATGATGGGCTTATTATATTTCTGGACAGAGTAGGCATGAAAGTTGTGAAAATGCCAAAAGCAGAAGAATGAAAGTTCTCAACTGTTGCAAAAAGATTTCTTATGCACTTTCTTGAAGATAGGAACTAGGGAACAGACATGGTAAGATTTACTTACCTGGTGGATTAGTTGTGGAAGAAAAAAAGAAAATATCAAGAAATCTTGATTTACTCTAATAAGCTAAAGAAAGTTTGAAAGGGCCCTGTACTAGACAGTAACATTAAGGCTAATCAGCTTAATCCAGAGAGGAAAAGTGACTTGGAGACTTCCCTCCTCTGGTTCACAGGTCTGAATTTATACAGGAAATATTTCTTATGTTTTCTCCATGGGTGCCAGAATGACTTCTGACCTCTGTCAGACTAACTGACTGTGTTCATGACATGAACATCTTGTTCCAAGGCAGTAAGACAGCCAGACTACTACATGGTTTGCTTCTCTGAAGCAATTACTTGATTTTAAAAACCTCTTGCCCTTCTGTACTCATTCCCCTGCAAAGCACTTAAAAGTACTAGTTAAGTGAAACTAAGCCAGGGGCAGTGTAGAGAGCCCTGTCCTTAGCTTTGTAAACAAAAATATGCAGACATTAAGATGACATGTAATTGAAGTAAGATGCAAGGTCACTTACTGAGACCGCAGAGAAATGGTGCCCAAATACACTAGCTTGGCTCTTCCCTTCCTTGTCATCAGCCATGGATACTAAGCCAAGCAGTCAGCAGGAGCCAGCCTGAGGCTTTTGTTGGCTTACTCCTTGCAAGGAATATCCAAAACACTTGGCAGCCTTGGAATTTCGCCCTCCTCTTGTTCTCACTATGGTAAAGCAGAGGGCTGAATGAAAGTTTTGTTTGCAGCTTAAAAGCTCTTTCCTCAAAGGGCACATTTGGGTGAGGCTGAGTCTGTAAAAGGTAATCTTAATTCTTCCAGCATTGCTGGTGAGGCCTGGGAGTTCCATGTCTGCAGATTTACTGCTGAAGCATGGCTAGACAGTAATTTCTCACTCCTGCTTTTCGTCTTGCTTTCAGATTGCACTCAAGTGTGCTGACATTTGCAACCCTTGCCGGCTCTGGGATCTGAGCAAACAGTGGAGCGAACGGGTCTGCGAAGAGTTTTACCGGCAAGGTCAGCCCCTTCAACTCACAGCAGTCCCCTTTTACCTTAACTTTCCCTGGTTTTTGTGTGACGAGTCAGAGGAAGCATTCAGCATAACCACCTTACCTTGAAATGTCCCTCGAGGAGGCAATGTTCAGAGATATACTGACTGACTGGAAAAGTGGGAAGGGGCAGGAGAGCAGTAAGTGTTTCTCTGCCCTTGCTGTTCCTCTACCAGCATCAGGCAGGAAGGAGGGCTCTGCTGGGCCTCAGTGCTGAAGAGCCCATGTCTGGGTTCTTCTCTGAGAGCCCTCCAGTCACCATTAGCGTTTCTGAGCTGGAACGGTGCCGGAGCCACACTGCCACAAAATCCTACCACTGTCCACTGTGTTTTATCTCGTGTTTCATGCTCCCACTGCAACTCTGATGGGAGCCTTACCCTCACTGTTTCCCAAATATGACACATTCTTCTGCCTACAAATGCAGAGAAAGGGTTCAAACATGTTTCCCAGCACGCTGTTGAAAGGGCCAAAGCAGGCAAGCCAAATCTCAGCTAGAACCTATTGCAAATGTTTTCAAACCCCTGCAGAGAGCGCAGTCAGGCAGGGCTTTTTTTGAAACACAGTAATTACACCACTTGGCTCTATCTGCATAGGCAAGGTCATTCTGTGCTACAATACTGGGTGCAGCAGAGTTTAATCACTGCTGAATTCTTTGTTCAGAGCATCCTGAGAGTTGGAAGGCAAATGGTGCAAAGACTGGAAAAGCACACAGTGAAATTCTCAGTTCATTTAAAATTCTGCGCTACAAAATTAAGCCACATCTGAGCTGGTACCTGGTACAGTTAGTCCATACCAAGTACAAATAGGTCAGCAAGTTAATTTTCAGCCAATTTTCAGTTTCAGCTGGTAAAATGTCTTTGGCTTTGATGCCTTTGAAGCAAAATAAGCAACTTGCCAGGTGCAGCTTGATTTAGTGAGATGTATAGTCAAGGCATAATCAATATCCACCTCATGAGAACAGGGCTCCAGTGCTGCGGTACCTCACCTTTAGTGTATTGAGAGACCATGATGAGAAAGACAGCAATCTCAGCTCCTATAAGTGTAAGCTTTTTCCACAGCCCTCAGGATTTATTAGTCTAACAGCTAAAGTATACCTCTGAAGGGAGACACCCAAATATATGAGACTTGTTAGAAGCGTCACAGGGAGAAACAATGCATTTCATGTGGGACAGTATACAGAAACTGTGGTCTGACTATCACTAGTGGCTGTATGATACTGTTAAGGGATACAGAAAATCCCAGTATTAAATAGCATGTAATTAGATACCATTAGCACTTTAAAATGTTTTTGTAGACCTCTCTACACCCTTACATACAATGCTGGGACTTGAAGGTATTTTTTGGCACTAAGTTCAGCATTTGGAAACCATAGCTCTCATGTTTTGACTTTTAACTAGAGATGACACAGAGAATACCACAATTAGTGCCTTGTTTAATCTGTCTTCTAGAACAAAGCTTTAACATTTTTTGTATCAAACACTTCTAATCCATTTTAATATAAGCAGATCCTGGTCTTCCAGTCTTCTGGTGCATCTCCTACATCTGTTAGTAAATAAAATTAACAACCCAGGTACATTTCAGGGAGCACCTGATGTCTACAGCAGCTCCCAACACAAACTTTTCTTAGAAAAATACTTTAACTTGTTTTTAGATGTTTTAAAAGTCAATTAGGGAGACAGGGTAAGTAATGCAACTTGAATTATTTATATAAAACTGGAACTGGTAAGAAAAAGTTTCAAGAAAATGGCTAATGTTTAAGCAACACGAATGATCAGTTTCTCTGATGAGGTTTTAGAATTGCTTGGAAGGTTTTACTTACCATGACAGTTCTCAGAAACTAATTTATGCAGTTCCTTCTACAGCAACTTGAAGCATAAGAAAATACCATCATTTTAAGTTCTTACCACACAAAGGAAAATCTTATTTTTGTCAAATTAATTCTCAAAGACAAGAAGATGTTGATCCATTTTGAGCCAGGCAGGTCAATCATTTTCAACCCAGAATACCTACAGAGGGGGTGTCACTGAAGTTAGACACATTTTTCAGTCAAGAAGTTTCGGAAGGTAGATGAGAAGAAGACAGCCAAACTGCACATTTGGAGATATGACAAACTGTTATTTTGTGTTGGTTTTGCTGAATTGTTCCTTTTGATTGTTCATGAAGCTAAAAATGTTTCCCTGATATTTTCTAAATAGCTGATTACGACTGAAAAATACTGTGCTCACATTTAAGAAGAAATTTCATGCTGCAGAGGGAAGAAAGGCAAGGCTTAAAAATGCACATAGTATTTTATATGGGGGTGTAGAACCTGAGTAGCACAACAGCATTTAAGTCAAAACTGCTAGTGGAGAGTAAAGAGCTTCTGAACAAAAACAGCAGATTCAAAGCAAAATATTTCTTTATGGGTTTAATACAGTGTTTTGCCTGAACTAGCAGGTCTGTCTTTCTTACAGGAAAGTTTTGCCAAACAAGTCCTTATTAGTAAATCAGATGGACAAAATATTATTGTCTGAGGGGTAGGGGCACATCTTAGCTTGCACACAGTTAACTCTCACTTCCCTTCCATACTGCAGACAGGAAAGTAACCAGGATTGAACACTGGTAGAGAAGGCTAACAATCACAAAGGATGAATGTGTTGCAGTCCCAGACAGAGAGTGTTTGTTTAAAAACAAAAACACACCCAAAACTTAACTCACTTACAGCAGTCTTTGCATGAAGTAATTGCAGGCACAGGGAAGAACAAGTGACTCCAGCAAGTCTCCAGCAAGAACAAGTGACTGTTGTCTGGACGGCAATGAGAAAATGAGACTCTCTGAGATCTTTTTCTGCTGAATTCTTAAATTCAGCTGGCCTGTGGTCCTCTGCAACCACTCCAGTATACAGATGGTCCTTGCTGCTGATTACCTTCAACTCCATAAAAAACATCTCCTGTCACAGCTACATACTGTTCCTGCAGGAATAGTTTCTACTGACTGTTTATAAGCATCATCTCAATGCCAAATCTGCATCAGGAGCTATCTGAGGTGGCATGTGGAGTGAGCAGATTCCCCAGCCAACTCCCACTACAGTACTACTGGAGACACATTTCTTCTAAAATTTATATTCTGCAATTTTCTGGTTTTTGAATAGTGAGTAAATGAACTAAATGTCTTAAAGATCTGAGAGAGTCTATTTTAAAAATTAAGGTCCTCAGAACACTTACATGCTCAGATTTAATGTTGGTTCAAAAGTTATCTTTTAGATTTTTCTTTGTATGAATAATCAGTTTCTCTAATACCTTAAAAGTCCAGAAAAGGAAGGTATTTAGACATTTAATATGGTCATCATTGGTAAAAGATTCCAACTGCTCAAATTCACACAGTTGCAGTCACTGTAAGACTGTGGTACAGGTATGGAGAAGAGATAAAAGTGGCACAAAAAATATTTTCTCTTTTTTTTTTTTTGCAGGTGATCTAGAACAAAAATTTGAACTGGAAATAAGCCCCCTTTGTAATCAGCAGAAGGATACAATACCAAGCATACAGATTGGTAAGTATTTAATTCTCTTAATGTTTTTTTCACTATGGCACAAGCTGAAAGAGAAGCTTTTCTCCACCACCCACCCCACCCCACTCCACTCTAGTTGTTGTAATAATAAGAGCTGTGGATACCATAAGAGTTATGAAACATGTTCTAAATTAAAATCTTCAAAAAGAAACCTATCTAAGCTAAATGTTCCATAGAAAGGCATAGTAGTCATTGCATAGGAGAAAAAGTATCCATGGAGAAAAAGTGCTACAAATGTGTGATTAAACACTGGTCACTTTCTTGTCTGATATCTCTACAGAAGGATGTTGACTCTCTCAGATTTTACTGTTACACGTGCAAATAAAGCCTTATATTGTCATGTATGCTGGTCAAAAGCTGTGCATTTCAAAAGGAATCGATGTCTGTTTGGGGGTTTGTTATTTGTCATCAGGGGGGTTTCCACTTAGATTGCTCTCGAGGCACTCTGGGGGGCATTGCACTTGTGGAATGAATTTGTTGCTCACAAGATGTCTCTTGTGCTTCTTCCCAGGGTTCATGACATACATCGTTGAGCCACTCTTTGAGAGGTGGGCCCAGTTTACAGGTGATACTCCCCTATCTGAAAATATGCTAAACCATCTCAGGAGGAACAAGGCCAAGTGGAGAAGCTTGCTTCACAAGCAACACAGCAGTAGTAGGAGCAATGACCACTCAGGTCAAGTGACTGGCAGCCAGGAACAGACTTTAAATGAAGAAGAGACTCCTTAGTGGCAGCTTTGCACTTTTCCTTGTAGCACTGCTATCTCCGTCTCGGTCACAGCAGCAGACAAGGTCCTGGGGAGCCAGAAGCCTGTTGTCAAGACCCTGCAAAGGGAAGAAATGGCAAAGCAGAAGCTGTAAGGGTCCTCATGAACCAGCCTGTGGTCCTGCTGGGTTTCTTTCTGATCCTCCAGTTTCTCTCCCTCTCTTTGTCCTGTGCATGTCTGATGCCATCCATCCCTCCTGACCACAAACTGCCTAAATGCGGAGTCCCGGTCAGCAGCAGTCACGGCTGCTGCAGAGCAGGGAGGATTCCTGAGAAAACAGGGGAGACAGAGAGGCACTCCTGGTTCTATATTCCTTTACCACAAGTCATACTGTGACATATGTATATAGGCCCAGAGCGCCACACATGTTCCAGGCTGGCAGCGGGGCTGCACATTAAACCACCAGCATCTTCAGCATCCAGAGGACACGGGCTGACAGAGACAGTGCTCGCAGAGGGCAGAGAGTCTTGTTGTTTTAGTAATTAAAACAAAAACCTTTTTAACTTTTGTATTCTGTGCACTAAACAACAGATCTATAAACCCTGGACTGAAGTTACTCCTGGTATACACGCCTCCAGTGTAACAAGGCTCGTTTTGGTAATCATTTTTATGCCACTTTGGATAAAAGACAGGCATCTTCTCATTGCAAGGAACAGTATTCCCTCGCAACTGAAAGGGAAGGTGTAGTACAGTCTAAACCTTTGAAACATGAACAGATCTATCTTTTGAGTACTGTTTCAAGTAACCTGTTTATATTCATGTACATTTTCTGTAAATACAAAGCGCTACTGATTCCCATGCCAAAATACTGGAGTACTGTGGGATTGCTACCTGTAAAAACATTGGCACTGTGAACAGAATACTGTTAGTTTTAATACAAGAGAAAGCATTTGTAAATATGGTATAGAGTTTATTAATATACACCATTGTTTGTGGATAAAAGCCTTAACTTTTAGCATCCTTCATAGCTGCCAAAATCATATGATTACAAGATACAATTCTGAACTGCCTTTTTACTATCCAAGGTGTATCAAAGGTCATTAAGGAATGAAGTCTGGCAGGATACCTTCTTGAAAACTTCAAACACATTCCATATGGGTCCGTGTTGTTAATCCATGGCATCTTGCATATTCAGTCTAAACAAATGTTTCACAGAGCCTGAAATTTTAAGTTTAAAAGAAAAAAAGCCCCACAGCAGCATCACATGATTTGACAGTTCAACCTGATTACCACTTATTCAAGTGTGAACTATTACTGCCTGGCTTAGTGATCAACAAAGCATGACATTAAATAGTTCTGGAGTCCAGTTGTTTTCCTGAGAGATGTTGCAGTGTAGCTGATTTTTAACCCACATTGCCTCCTCAGATAGCCAGCATCAAAAAGCATTTGCATTTTTCTTTTAATTAAAATAATACTTCAACTGACTTTTGGATTGGCCTCAGTCAATGAAGGAAAAGAGTCAGACTATTAAGAAAAATCCTCTTAACTATAGTTAAGAGTTACTGAGTAATTTGCTATGATCACACGTTTGTGAAAGATACATGGCCTTAACTATGCCATAAACAACCTCAGTTCAGGAAATCTTTATAAAACTTAAGCTTCCATCATTTCAATGAGATTGTATATTCTCAAGTGATTGTCCCCTTCTCCTCTGCCCCCAGAAAAAATAACTGCATTCAGGAGAAGAATAGTGTTGTTTAAAACTCCCAGTACATCAAATCTGTGTAGCTGTTTTCCGTAAGAACTAGCAGGTATGGCCATATAATCATGTTTGGATGTGAGTATCTTGAAGAGGCCAACAAAGAAAGAGCTGTTTAAGTTGGCGTTTGAGAAATTTACTCTTCAAAGTGCAAGGGAAGATGTAATCTATTTTTCTCAATTACAAGGGATATTGACTTGATTAGAGAAAGTTCATGCTCATAAGGTGACTAACATGTTTAAAGGAAAATAAAAAGTGTAAGTTTTAGTAAAGGATATTTTACTCTACTAATTCTTTGTATGTACCTTCAGAGAAAGAAGCTGAAACTCAGTGAAGTAGGAAGGTGAAAAACACTGTCAGAACACAAAGCACTCCAAGAATGTTTTTCTTCCTCCTGTACTGTTACATAAGGTATAACCAGTAAAAACCCCTCTTCCTCCTACTTCTAAATGAGACTCGCATATTACAAGGACCACAGGAAGCAAAGAGAGAGAGAGGGAGAGAAAGAGAGAGAGAGTTGTAATACAATTTAATTGTTTCTAACTACAGGACATAATTTCTTCTTAACCACCTGATGGTGGGGGCAGAAGCATCACCACTTTGCAGCTTTTTAGGTGTATCTTTTCTTCTGACAGATTTAGGACAATTATTAGGACATTATGTAAGCAGTATAATGTACTGCTTAGAAGCACTTAAGTACATACAAAAGGATATAATTTCCCTTGTTTTGTCTTCTTACTAAGAAATGGAAGCCCTTTTCCTTCTAGTTCAAAGAATTTTTTTAAATGTTCAGAAATTTAGTTAAATAAACTTGGTGTCTAGCAGCATAGAAAGCTGCTAGACATTGTTGAACTATTTCTGAAGAGCTTACAGGAAATAGGTCCAGCAGGAAAGCTTAGGTACAAATCAAATTTTGTTACAGCTACATTAAACCCAACCTGTTTCCTTCAAGTAGAGCCTACAGGGTCCATCACAAGTTTGCTCTTACCAAGATAAAACTTCTCAACTTTAAAAAGCTGCTCTGAAAATTACCAGGTTGTGGGGGCGTTTTGGTGCACTGAACATACTTGCTAGATTTTAATCACCTTATCTAATGAAACAATGCTTGAAATAGGTTCAAGGTGGCTCCAGCAGTGCTTCTATACTTGTGAGCCAAATACAATACACGAGTTCGGGTCTGGGCCATTTTGGCTCAGGTGTTCCAGACAGAGGTGTGCTGAAAAGTTAAGCTCTGGCAGCAGATTCCTGGGAGCCAGATTCACTGGGGTCTGTAATGCAAAAGTGCTGCCATTTTATTTCCCTTAGGAGCCAAACCCATGACTGATTACAGCCGATCCAACAGCACCAGTGCTCAGTATATGCAGTCGTGATACATACTTGGTATTCTGTAGTTCAAGAGGGCATTTCTGCACTGGGATTTCTTCCCAGGATGCCAACAGAAATAGAAAACTATGCAGATAATACAGATTGCTGTGTTGTCAGCCCTACTAGCCACTTTACAGAAAGCCCTTGCACATTGTTTTTTTCTTACTGGGCCACTGCAGCTAAAAGATTTTGAAATATTAAAAATGAGTTAAGGTTTTCATCTATGGAAAGAAGAAGAAGAAAACTGCTAAAAGCAGGTGGATAAAATGTTTTTATGCCTCACAATTGCAATTCATTTGACTAAAATCTAGCATCTTTAAATGGCAATTTCATACCAAAGAGGCAATTCTGTATAATTAATAATCATAAGTGATGGTAATTGAAAATTTTAGGCTGGTTAAAATAATGCATACATATGCATTGTTGTTAAGTACAGATTTTAACTACCTTTGGGTTTTCAAGTGTCAGCAGTCCAGCCACCAGCCAAATGAGGTATAAAGGGACTACTGAAAACATGTACCTTTAGAATACAAGGAACAGAGAGGAGAGTAGCTGAGATAAAGCAGAGTCTGTGGAGGAAAAAGAAAAAAAAACACATGATCTGCAGTTGTATCAAACATAATCTACAACACAAGTCAATTATTTTTTTATAAACTTGTGGTTCTCATGAAGAAAACCGAAGTCTCCCCAGTGAGAAGGCTGCTACCACAGTAAATGAGATTGCCCATTGTCACACTGCATTAACTATCTCACCAGCTCTTCCAATCTGTGGTTGAAATTTCTGTTCAAAGTTTCTATCAAATTCAACACACAATGCACATCAGCCCTTCCAAATGCAATCTCCTAAGAAAGGAGTAACTCTTAAGTAGTTACAATTTTATTTTAAGGTACCAGCAAGGGTACCAGCCATAATTTATAGCCTTATACTTTAGGTCACTCAGCTGAGTTGTCCATAAAGTATGCCCGTTCCCCTCCTTGATGCCACCATCCTCCACTCATGGCCCACAAAAATCAGTAATTAAATTTGAATTAAGATCCTGCAAATAAAGTCACCCCAGAACACAAACAAAACAAAAACACAAGGCAAGCTTCATGCCATGAATATGTATTCAAATTACTTTGATTGGTGCAAACTGTTACTCTATTTTTTGTTTCTATAATCCATCCAATATTTTAGGTACATAAACTTTTAAGTGCAGAGCGTAAGTTTTACTTGGATGTAAAATATATTCTGCTTATCTTTGAATTCAAGATTGTATATGTCATGTTTATTGTAAAGCATTTTATATATACATATTCACATATCTTATATACAACTCTATGGGCCAAACAGTGGTCCCCCAACTTCACTGGGACCAAGAATCAGCCCCCATATGTGCGTATATATGCCATATGCATCATTCTGAAAGGAAGCACTAGATTGTGTGAAAATGCTGTGACTGCTATGCAGTGATGCCAAGAGACTTAACTGTATCTCTTTTAACATACTGCTGTAAGTATTCATCATGTCAAAGAATGACAACTAATAAAAAAATAAAGAAGTGTCTCCAGTTCTTTAGTAAAGCCAGCTGATTGAAGCATCTCTTTAGTTTGCAGAAGATATTCTCGTTTGACAAGGCAGCACAATTCCTGCTGCACCCATCCTCCCACTGCCTCTTCCAACCAACAAAATAATCACTTTCCTAGTGCACTGTTTCTGAGAAGAACTTTTCTCTAAATCTCCCCTTAGCCTTGCTGTATGAATTTAAATGGAGTTACCAGCAAGATAAGTATTTCCATGTAGTTTTCCTAGGCGTGTAGAAAAAGGATTTTCAAAACCCAGAGAAAATGTTTCTCTGTTTAAGTATTTAAAGAAGAGAGAGTTATCTTTTACTGTGTTTCAGCTCCAGTAATGAGTTCTCCTTGCTATCATTGGTCAATCTCCATTTTCTCATTTCTCAGTTTCAGACCATGTTATCAATATGTTCAACGTGACAAAGGCTGGTGAATATGAGAAGCATTGATGTTCTACACTGATAAGTATTTTTAAGTGAGAAATACTGTCATCACTGATGGATATTTGTCACTACAGGGACTTGACTTTGATTCATCTCTAGAGCCAGAATTTATTTGTACCTCAAAGACTTCAGTAATAACACTCACATAGTTTGCGCCAGTTAATACTACAGCTGAACCAAATATATGAGCTGGAAATATACTGGGTTTCAGCGCTATTTAGCCAACATTTAAAATGTACTTTCCTAAAAAAATCATCCACCCTTCAGAATCAGTGTTTTCATGTGTCCCCCAGATGCAAGCTGAATTGCAGAATGGATTCTAGAATGAAGCCCCTTAGGGATCTGTCCCGTATAGGGATGGAGTTGTGATGATTTCTCTAGGAATAGTTTTACACAGTCAGCATTGGAAAACCACTCAGTTTTCCGTAACAGATTTAACAGTGTTATTTTCAAGTATAGCTAAGTCAATACATGGTTCCCACTCTGCACAGGCACTATCTGGATGGATGCTGATGTTTAGTGGTTCAAAACAACACAGATGAGCAAGTTGAAATGTATCAATAAACAGCAAAAGAAAAATTAATTATATGGCAATATTTTTGCCCTGGTCAAATACTTAATTGTGCTTAAAAGCTCAGGTGGGGAATCTTGGAAATGTAAGTATTCATTAAGAAAAGAAAAAATGCAGTATGAATGTGACAATTATTCACATGACAGACATTCCTTTTACCTCCAGGTAAGGAAGGCAGGGTCTCTCCAATGGCCACAGTCCAGTCCTCTCCAAGATAAAACGAGTGCAGTTACAAAATACACTGGTTTTAGTGACAAAGCAGGTTTATGATGTCCCCACTTTCACACCTCTCAATCTTTCAGTGGTGTTGTATACAGTAAGTATCAAACAGCTATTTAGGGACAGACAGAAAATGAACCACAGGATAGGAAAGGACTTAAATTGGCTCTGCTGGTAAAACCAGTGCATCACCTTACTACATATATCCTGGGCTAGTTTAGGTCTCGGGCAGAGTTACACTAAATACCATGCAATACCTTAATCTGTGACAATTGCATTTTGCTACCAGCAGCTCCACTTCCTAAAAGCTAACTTAGGTGTCCACACAAGATCATGTAGACCTACACACACAAGTGAGTATCACAACAGCAGATGAATTTCATGTCAGATTTTACAGTAATACACTTCAGAGAGAAGATTTGAAACCTGTACCCTACAGAGTTTTAAATATATTGTATTAGATTAGGAAGGGGATCTAGGTGTCTTAAGAAGTTGTAACTAAAATGGAGTATTAGAATTAATACAGAGGAGTTGTCCTATTATTTCCACTATTCCTACCACCCAGAGATAAATTCAATGCCATCATTTGCATACCAATCATCCCTCTCTACAAAGTGCAAGTAGAAGAGTGGGAAAAGCGCAAAGGGTGGCAAAAAGCAATTTGAATCATGAAAAACGTCTGGAAAGGAGAGACAGAGGAAAAAAAGGCGGTAGCCTCATTAGCACCACCTCTAAAAAAAACAGAACATTTGAGCAGACTGAGAGCTTCTGCTTTCCCCAAATCAAAACACAGGCAAAACAAAGTAAAGCACTACATATGGAAGGTGCTGCCACAGGAATACATTAACCACATAGAAAAGCTGAAAAGAAGATTGAGCATTTATATGAACCAAAAGAAAATTCATGGTTAAAAATAAATACTATTGACATCGTAATCCAGAAGAAAATACACTATAACACTTAAATCCACCTTTAGTTTAAAATGATGCTTTCCTGATCTACTCATGCAGCTCAGCAGCTGTTACAGTTCAAATCCAGACTTTCCATTCATATGTGCAGAGGATTCCTATAAGCTTAGCTCATCCATAAACATATTTATGAAAGAAATACAGTTATCAAAAAGAAGAATGTAGTGCTACACCTACACATGCCCAGCCTCATTTCTATAGCCAGACCTACCAACACCTGCAGACAAACTTGGGGGTTATCACATCAGGCAATCAAAATCCAAAGAAAATAGGAAGTACTGAAATGTATGGGAGATTCCAGGAGACCAAACAAGAAAGTGTTGTCCCAAAGACCTCTTGTTTGTATCTTTCATGTTTCGCATTGAACAAATACATTTCAAGTCAATCTTTAGAGGGGGGAGAAAAAGAAGATATATTGGTATCATCAACTGAGAGACCAAAACATGAGTGGAATTACTTTGTTTAAAATGCACTGTTTTGCTGGGACAAGGCTGCATGTATATATGACAAGTGCTTTGGGACTTGGACACTGCCCTCTGTGCTACCCATGCACAACCGCATTTATTTCCCTCAGTATATCAGAGAAATCGCCACCACCAGTTCTACCATTTCTGCATGAAACATTAAGGAGTGCCCATTTGCACTGTGTGCTCTGAAGTGCCTTTTATCAGCACTGAGGCTGAATGAAGACGCACGTAGATGCGTACGCCAACTGCCACAGCTCCCACATAAAAGGAAATCTTCCTTAACAATACCACTACCAGAAGACTGCCTATGTAAAGACTGATCTTAAACAAATCAAGAAACATAAGATTTGGGACGGGTATGTCAGCCACGCAAAATAGCGAAGCAAGATTGGCACATTGTATACTTTAGGTGCATAAAGGTATGAACAGCTGTTTTAACACAGCAAGTACACTTCCTTCATATAACTACATTAGAGCTACAAAGATAATACACACAGAAATTATATTACCTGTATTAGTGAATTAAAGTGAAGAAACTTGGATAAGAAGCTGTATAATCGACTTCCTTCTGCACTCAATCCTCACAAATACTCTGTGTTTGGTCTATCAGAAGTCCTGTCTGGAGATGACTGAAAATGGTTATCAAGCCTCATTTTTATCTTCTTGGATCTCTTGCCCCCACCTCCCTCCCTTGCATACCTAATTATGGTCAGATTCTTGAAAACACCAACTAATCAGAAGCAATGAAAAAAATAATTCAATTTGGGAAATTATGGTATTATGTTTCCAATCATAAGCTATATTCTTTTAAAAAGCAATGTGATTTCCCCTTTCCTCTCACAAGAAAAAAGGGAATTCTTCCTTCTCTCAGATGCTCTAGACTGGGCTGGAAGAGAAGTTCAGAAACTGCAGAGTATGTCATGCAAGATAGCCATAGCCAGAAGCTCACAGCTCACTTGGAGAATGCAGCAAGTAAATAAAATTCTTGTGAGCCCTTGCTGTCAGCCAGACATGAGAGGGGCCTAAGAGTCTTTGCTGCAACTCAGAAAGGTATTAAGTGGAAGCAAGGACTTGCATGCAAGGGCACAATCTCTTTTTAATTCTTTGTCTTCCTTGATAATTTCTGTGTTCTGCCTAGATAAAACTACAGAGGGTTTATTGTAATAAAGCTTGGCTTTTTGATTTCAAAAGAAAGAGTTTCCTGAGGCTCAGACCCACCTAAATTCCTGTCCCACTTTTTATTAAGCATATTTTACAATGGTATGAAATTTTTTTTAACAGCATTTCAGTTTTATGGAATAGTAGTTAATAATATTACTATTAATGCTTGCTCGGGATAAAAAAGGTATCTGGACTTTGGCTGCCTTTTGCCAAATCCTCCATCTGCCCAAGACCTAAACATGTCACAATATAATCTCGTTACCAACAGACTTCATTTTCTTCTGAACAGTTCCAGTACTTAGGCCTATATGTTGACAGGTTTTGAAATAGAAACTACTAACATAATGATCTGGCATTTTGACTATGTCAGCCCAACAGTCACATTGTATGTGAAATACTAGATAAAGGTGGAATTTATTTATTTGCACTTCATTTACATTGAAGACAGTTACATTTCAGAGCGCTCTAGTGATGGATCAAGACCCCACAAAGGACAGCAACACTGCTCCCACCACAAGTCTTCACAATAGAAATAATTTAAAAACAGATTCATGTTACAAGTTCAAGAAGAAAACTACCACAGCCCCTCCCTCTGGTGAACTAGATGTGAAAGGACAGCTTTTACTTTAATGATAAAGGAGCCAAACTTCTGTGGTTTTGTGAAAGTGAATTGATCACCTCTAAGTACCTTAAAAAAACTGTAAATCATGCCGTGTTTGTGAATTTTTTTTTTTTTTAGTTTATTCCTTCACCAATCCAACTGCAGTTCATTCTTTCTGATGCTTCAATATCATTAATTTAAAGGGAGACCTTGCATCATGACTCTTGAGTTACTTGACAGCTTCAAGTTTTGCCTGTGGGTGTTATACTGCTCTCAGGGACATCTTATATAATAATGCAGATGCCATTTTTCGGCTGGCACAGCACATTTACAAACTTAAATTTTACTGAGATCCATGAAGTCTTCTTAAATATCTGAATATCAGCAAGGAGTTTGCACCTTCATGAGTAGACAAAGCTCCTCCCTCTGTGAAATGAAAAGTACTTTTGAGATGTAAAACAAATGTTAGGAAGAGCTGTTCTCTTTCTAGGACAACCTGTGGCAAATACACGAGAAAATTAATACAAGGGGGAGAGAAGGAAAGCACCATTGTCAAAAGGTGCCAATTGTTTCACTCCATTTTCACTGTACGCTGAACATGTTTCATGATTTCCACTGTGGAACTACCTTTGGGTTCTACTACAGAGATTAAACAAGGAAGAGTCACCACCTCCCACTGTGGATGTCACATTCATTACTGAAATGCACTCTCATTTAAATTGAATTTTCACTTCCTGCAACTGGTTGGTATTCTGTTTCTCTTTGTCACAGAAAGAGGTTTTTAGCACTCTTTTTTTTGTCTCTGTGCATTCACAGACAAATCAGGTCACTGCAAACAGATTTTCTGTTTCTGAAAAAATATAGTGGCAAAACTTATATGTTTGAACAAAACTCCTGTATAGTTTTTCAACTGACTATACTACCACGTGTTTTCTTTCTGAAGACCTGTTACGGCATTAACACTATGGCTCTTTGCCATCATTCACATCTGCATTATTTCTCTCAATGTAATTTCTGATTTTAATGATCCAACAATTTTATCACTTATTTAATTACTAAAAATATGAAACTGTATTAACCCAGCACCATCCTTTATAATCCTAGCAGAAATATTTCCTTTGAGTGATTACTATTATCTGCCAGTTAATCAGTTCTACAGCCATTTAACATCTACTTTGTGGGTAATATGAATGCTATGTTTTAATTTACACTATTCCATTACAGCTAATTTTGTCAAAGATTATTTAAAAGATCTGTTTTACAATGGGGTCACAGGAGATCACTCCTGTTACGTAAGTATTTCCAACTCTGCACTAGGATCCCATCATACAGATTTTATTGCCTAGAATTGATACATGATAATTGACCTACAGTCACAGTCTACCTCGCTTTTCTTGACAAGAAAACTTAAGTGATAATCATTTTCTGAATTTCTGTATTACTTCAAGGTTTATTCAAAGTAAACATCAAAGGCCAGATATGTCCTTCAGCCAGCTTCTTTAGAATTTGCATTCAGTTGCTTAACCATCTGCAGTTTATAGCTTTTTTTCTAGTAAGCAGAGTTTAACTTACACTTCCATCACAGAATTACATCAGTGGCAGTTAGTGACCCTGCTTTCATTTCAAATAAATACATTTCACTTTTCCTAAAATCTATGCAATTCCTTAGTGAGATTTTGATTCTTCTTTAAGCAATGAAACAGAAACAACTTCCAAATAAAAATGCCACTGACCATGAACAGGTGTGATGTTCATGTTCCTCAGCTTGCATTGGGTCAGCTATTCACTATTAGTGTGCTCAGGGAAGTTCTGGAAACACACCATTTTTTCCAAAGTCCTGACTGTGAGACCTGTATGCTGAAGAATGACAGGGACTTAGTCCCATGGTCAAGATGCAACCACCTTTCTCTATAGCTTTTATTACATTAGAGAGGAGGAAAAAGGGAGTATAGGGAAAGAAAAATATTGTGAGTTTGTACAGATGTGTAGAAATAGCACAAATTCCTGTGGGTTCCCCAGGCAACTACTAGCTTAGAGGACTGTTAACACGCTCTTCTCCTAGCAACAACAACAAGAGCTCACAAAAGCATGAAGCAGGATCTCCTGAATTCTGTTTATTTTGCTTAGCTTATGTCACTAGATCTTAAATATATTCTTTTATTTGTGACCTCAAAAATCTAATTTAACATCATAAACTAGATCAGTGACAAACTTGGTGACAGAGTAGATTATTTGGTAGACACAAGTTTCATCAGCAGTCTCATTGCTCTAACACACTAAACACAAAGTATACTCTTCAAATCTGAAAGAAAAGGTTATGCCACTACTGAGAAATAATAAATGGGCTGGGGATTTGGGCAAAAAAATAAGGCTCCTCAGAAACATAACAAATAAAACCTTAATATAATTCATAAACATGCAGACAGTGTACATGAGAGGAACAGACAGAAGAAGCAAACACAAACAGATCAAACACATGGGGGTGGTCAAATGAGCAGACAGGAACAGGGGGAAAGAGAGTAACAAAACAGCCTGGCTTATCAAGCCTGGCCCAGTAGATGACAGTCAAACATGGTCTGCAAGTCATGCAAAAATACCTGCTAGAAAAAGCATCATGGGAAAAGATGAGTAAAATTCCAGCCAGATGAAATTAAGTAAGAAACAACAGAGTACAAAGGACAGAAACCCCTTCCTTCAGTAAAACAACACAACCTCTGATATTTCATAACTATTAACAGATTCCTACAGCTCTCAATATAGAAAAAATAAGAAAAACACTCATAGGCTGTAAATGGTAAGGTGACAATGCATCAAACAACCATAAGGCAACAAAAACATGGGAAGAAACTAATACTAAGCTCATTTTGAATTTCTTCCTACTCTTTTATACCAGCAGCTGTTGCTCAGTGGCAACTGTCTCCCAGCAAACACAGCTGCTGTGTTATGGCACGAGAACTGTAAAGTAACAGAGAGAAGCAGGAACAATCAATCTGTTTAACTTTCCCTGTTAAGTCAAAGGCAGAGTACCAAAGAGAAAGCACAGACAGCAAGAACAGACCCCTTAAATGCACAAGTTCTCCACAGTTCAAGGTGATAGGATGGGTAAGATATTCCTTATTTAAAAATATGTAGATGAATACTCCCTTTAGTTCCACTCTAGCAGCTCTGCTGAAGTTGACAGCGATGCATAAGCATTTCTGAAGGTTGAACTTTGCCCAGCTCTGAAAACACACATTTGCTGAGCTTTATGAATACACCTAATAGCCATAGTTCAAGTCTCTGTGCATACAAGATGAGCAAAGAATGCATGTTTATGGAAGAAGAGTATAGTCTTTCAACTGAAAGAAAAAAATGTGTATTTTTATGCCCCATACTGATTTTCAATCAGTAAAGAGCAGCACATTTTCACTTGTATAATCTCAAAGTCATTTATATAAATCCCTGCAATTCTGTGGCAGTGCTCATTATATGTGTACTGCAACACAAAGGCATTTTCTCCCATAGCCACTTGGGATAAGAAAGGAGATCACAGAATCATAGAATCGATTGGGTTGGAAAAGACCTCCGAGATCATCAAGTCCAACCCTTGGTCCAACTCCAGTCCATTTACTAGATCATGGCACTCAGTGCCACCTCCAATCTGTGTTTAAAAATCTCCAGGGATGGTGAATCCACCACCTCTCTGGGCAGGCCATTCCAATGCCTGATGACTCTCTCTGTAAAGATTTTTTTTTCTGATCTCCAACTTAAATTTCCCCTGGCAGAGCTTGAGCCTGTGCCCCCTTGTCCTGTTGCTGAGTGCCTGGGAGATGCTTTTAAGGAGAAGAATGCCAGATGAAGCTCTTCTCTAACTCACCACATAAAATCTCCAGCCTATTCTCACTGAAAATGAAGTAGCAGGTTTATTTTGTGAAGAGAATAAACTAGCCTAGTGTTGATTTTTACTAACCCAAATGCACATAAATACAGTTCGCCGTAATGCTATTAAGTTAGAACCATGTAGCCCTACAAGTCAGTGAACATCACTTTAAAGATAAACATATAAAGGAATCAAATTTTTTATTTTAGACTTAATACGGACAAAGCAGAATTACTTTAAGACCTTGCAGCATAGATCCAATATAATACTGCTCTCTTGTGGCTAAATACACTCAGTTCATCTGCAGAATGTAACAACTATTTATATCAATTATTTTAAACAATTTTCACATGTATCTTAATCTAAGACAGTTTTTGATGATTGGAGTTTAAAGCAACCAGTGTCAGCTCCACCTCTGCACACTATACTGCTATGTCTACATTATATAAAGAGAGAAATTAGACTCCTGCTTTCGCTTCTGTCCCGTTGAAATTCAATGGCTAAATTAGCCTTAAACAAAAGGTATGCATACACTCATCCATCCCAATAACAATGAGAATGAAAGTCTGACCCCTCTTGCTGTCATACATAAATAATCTGTTTTTAAAGCCTGTGTCAGCCTTCCAGACAGAATGAAAACATAAGCAGAAATCAAAATGTAAAGAGGACTAGAAACATGGTTGGAACAAAAGCATCATGCTGCTTTTCTTTCAACAGGAAAAAAAAAAAAAAAAGAAATTCAAATTCCCATTGTAGAAGGAGGGATTCTGCTGACAGGATTTTTGAGGAAAATCATGAATAACAGAAGGGTCTTTTGCTCATTATAATCAAAATTTGTAAATCATCTGGCCAAATAATACTGAAATGTGCAAAACATTTCTCAAGTTGAAGGACAGCTGTCATCCTCAGCAACACCCACAATGCAATTTCAGATATTGTTAAAACTATCATCACAGCTCATGATTCAATTCCTAAACAAAATGTTTCAAGGCATAACCATGGAACACGATGTGCATTGTTATAAACCACTGAAACACTTACAAACAGCAAGAAAGGAAGAAGCTCATCAAAGACCCTTCCAGATTGTGCTTTTCACATTTGTCTAACTGCAAGAAACAAAAGCAGAATCATTTATACAAACAGATACAAACATTAATTCATGTCTTTTTATTTTTTACACTCTTTTTTACTCTTGTAAACTGTACAACAGTCCTACAAGAACTTTACACTAACTATCCAATACCTCTCCTTTTCTGATATACTGTTAATACAGAGTAGTGTCACCTTCACACTTCAAAGTATTTTGAAAAATAATGAAAATTTTCTCTCTTTATACATTGGTGATTTACAACAGGTGTCCTATTCCTTCTAGTTAAGCTACACGCTTCCTGTTTAAATCTTGGAAATTAAATTGCCCTACTCTGGACACACTCCAGCATCTCAATGTCTTTCTTGAAGTGAAGGGCCCAAAACAGAACACAGGATTTGAGATGTGGTCTTACCAGTGCTGAGTAAGGGAGGGGCAATCACTGCCCTGTTCCTGCTGGCCACACTCTTGCTGATACAGGCCAGGATGCCATTGGCTTTCTTGGCCACCTGGCCATGGTGCTGGCTCATGTTCAGCCAGTGTGGACCAGCAATCCCCCAGTCCCTTTTCACTGGGCAGCTTTCCAGCCACACTTCCCCAAGCCTGTAGCGCTGCACGGGTTGTTGTGACCAAAGTGCAGGACCCAGCACTTGGCCTTGTTGGACCTCATACCATTGGCCTCAGCCCATTGATCCAGCCTTCCCAGATCCCTCTGCAGAGCCTTCCTGAGCTCCAGCATATCAACACTCCTGCCTGCCTTGGTGTCATCTGTGAACTGACTGAGCACACACTTGATTCCCAGAACATCAATAAAGATATTTTAATATCTTTATTTATTAATATCTCTACTAGCCTCCAGACTGAATCCTGGGGAATCTCAGCTGTGACTGGCTGCCAGCTGGGTGTAACTCTATTCACCACCACTCTCTGGCCTGGCCATCCAGCCAGTTTTTCACCCAGTGAACAGTACCTCTGTCCAAAGCATGAGCAGACAGTTTCTCCAGAAGAATGGTGTAGGAAATGGTGTCAAATGCTTGGCTAAAGTCCAGGTGGACACATCCACAGCCTTTCCCTCATCCACTAGATGGATCACCTTGTCATAGAGGGAGATCAGGATGGTCCAGCAGGACCCACCTTTCGTAAAGCTATGCTGTCTGGGTCTGATCCCCTGGTTGTCCCATATGTGCCAAATGATGGCACTCAAGACAATCTCGCCCTTGACCATCCCCAGCACTGAGGTCAAATTGACAGTCCTGGAGATCCCCAGATCCTGCTTGGGATCCTTCTTGTAGATAGGTGTCCCATTGGCCACCCTCCAGGCCTCTGAGAAATTCACAACCAGTACTGATGATAAATGATGGAAAGAGGCTCAGTGAGCACTTCCACCAGCGCTGTCCATACCCTTGCATGGATCCCATCTGGCCCACAGACTTGTGTGTGTCCAGTGGTGTAGGAGGTTGCTGACCATTTACTCTTGGATTATTTGGACTTCATTCCATGCTCCCTGTCCCTGTCTTCCAGCTAAGGGGGCTGGGTACCTGGGGAAAAAGTAGTGTATCTACTAAAGACTGAGGCAAAAATGGCACTAAGTACTCCAGCCTCTCCTCATCCTTTGTAACTATGTCTCCCCCATATCCAGTAAATGATAGAGACTCTTCCTGGTCCACCTGTCACTGTTAATGTGTTGATAGAAACATTTTATTGCCTTTTACTTCAGCAGCCAAAGTTCTAGTTGGCCATTGGACCTCCTAATTTTCTCCCTTCATAACCTCACAACATTGTTACAGTCTTTTTGAGTTGCCTGACCACTTTTCCAAAGGTCATAAACTCTCCTTTTCCTGAGCTCTAACCCAAAGCTCCCTGTTCAGACATATCAGTTCATCTCACAGACTATAGGAATGGCCCACTCCTTTCCTTTACCACTTCCTTCTTCAAGAACACCCATCTTTCCTGACTTTTTTACCTTTCAGGACTGCCTCCCAGGAGATTCACTCAACAACTCTCCTGAAGAGGACAAAGTCTGCCCTGCAGAAGTCCAAGGAAGCAGTCCTGTTGACTTCCCTCCTTACTTCTCTAAGAACTGAAAACTAATTTCGTGACTGCTGTGCCCAAGATGCCTCCAACCATCACATCATCCACTAGCCCTTCTCTGTCTGAACACAAGGGGTACAGAGGGGCACCTTCCCCACAGCAAACTGTTCAAATTTCACGGAGACATCCAACAACAATGCTCTAAAATATCATACACAATTAACAGATTATTCAGATACACCTGAAAGGTGATACAGATACAGCTGAAGTCAGTGTCACTATGAAAAATGTATTGGTAAATCACATGGGGATCTGAGAACCTGGTAGAGGGATCAGGATCATAAGTGTCTCCCAGATACCTACAATCACTGGCAAACACATTTCAGATAAAGCAGAAGTGGAATCTGCCTGCAGAACTTGGTTAACCCTGGGACATCAGTTGCTTCAATAGTCTTGCCTGCAGAACTTACTTTCCGCAAGGCATCTGATCAGTAACTCAAGGCTAACTTGTTTAGCAGGTTCCCTTTGTCAGATCAGCTTTTGCAAGAGCCCCATATCTAATTTTATGATCTAGGTAGGACTAAAGAACAATGCAATTAATTTCAGACAAGAATAGACTGCGGGCCGTAAATACTGTTGCATATGCTCTGCTCTGCCTTTACTCAGAAACTCAGTAAGTACATAACAGATTATGTATTTAACTGTCCCTCATAAGCAGTGAGTATCTGGACATATCTGGTATTATATTATATGAATATGTCAGCAGTGATATTCTCACAATTCAGGTAATTGTATTCATTAATCTCCTTGTAATGGGAAGCTCACTCAAATCTCTTAGGATTTTCTAGAGGAAAATATATGAAAGTGTTTTTAAAGGACTGCATTGTACTTCTAACCGTATTTACTCATAATATTAAAAACACTCTTGTTTCAATTTTATAAACTGGAAAGTTGGATATACTACATGTATTTCTTAGTCCTTTCAGTGGAAAAACAAAACTAACTTTCATTTCAAAGACCACCCTAGCAACTGCTGAAGGAAGACATCCTGCCCAAAAATTCATCAGGAGTGGTAGGGAGAGTAAGTTTTTCAGACATCTTCAGTGGTAAGAATAAGAAGGCACAATTTTTCACATCTTCATCCTCTCCCATATCAATAGCACAACTCTTGTATTGTCATTGAGCAACTCAGTCAGGGGCCTTATGCAAACAAGAGTATTTGTAGGAAAACAGGGCATAGATTCTAGGTGGGCATAGGTAACCTTAGAGAACTTCAAGTTCCTTCCAAGTTGTTGATAAAGAAGATTTAGTCAAAGAAAACAAGATGACAAAGCCACATTTTCCATCAGTTCTAAAAGCAAGAAAAATCTCTGCTATGACTGATAAAAACTTTCATTACTAACTATTCCTAAGCTTTGCAACTTCTTAGTATTGACAACTGTCAGATGTTACCAGATGCCTCCCACAGATTTCTCAAGGTATACCAGAGCTCAATATTTACCCTATTTACAACTACATAAAATAAAGGATCTGTTCTCATAACATGTGTAGGTGGTTCACAGTTGGGGAAAAAAACAACCCACACCTACTCTTTTCCCTAAGGAAGTAGATCAGCTTAAACTACATTATAACTACATTACTGCGCAATTCACATCAAACTGACACAAAAATCAGAGAGAATACCCAACAATCAGAAGGGTTGCACAGCTCACTAAAATTTGCAGTTGCTTCTGACAGTAGAACATTGGTTTAGGAGGTACTAAGAAATTTCTCAGAAGTCCTTTCCAAAATGAAAATACACCTCCAAACTCAAAATATCCACTGTAAACTGCTGCTGTTGGTCCAACTTTTAGTTAAATTATGAACTCTGGGAGGACAGAAAACATACAAAAGGAGTCAAAACCAATAGTTCTTCCTGAAGAGAAGAAACTGTTGGTCACATAAAGCAACTAACATAGAGAAGGGAGAAGGACTATTGTATTGAGTATGGCCACAGAATGGCCACAAACCCTGAAATCCCCTGGATCTAGGAATGCGGATATAAAACAGGAGAAAACCTGCTCCACTTCACCACACTGTAAATACAGAAGTAGTCAATTCACAGGCCTTATGCTCCCCAGGACTCACCTGCCCTCGCATCGTCCTCTGTAGGCATTGAATGGACTTCCATCACCGCTGTCCTAGTACAGCAGAGACCAGAGCAGCAGACAAGACAATGAGGAGTTTTAATAGAAGAGGGTAAGATTGGCAAGTACAGGGCCGATCTGGCTATTCAGCATGGATTTTATAGCAGTTGTCAAATTCGGGTAAAGAAAGCAGCAAATACATATTTTGAAAGAAAGGGAAGGCCAGGCTTTTAGGGACCAAGCAAGGAATGGGAGAATATGATAAAGTTCAATTATTACTAAATACAGGAAAAAAACCCTAAACATCTAGATGATATCATTCTAGAAACGTAATATCTCAAGTCACTTAAGGCCCAGTTTTAGTCAGAAGATAACTTTTAAAATTAAAACAGAAGTATGGGTTTTGCACACTAATTTCTTACAGCTGAGCAAATATGACTCAGCAGGAGGGGATGCAGCTGCCAGTCTACTCCATATAAGTGAGCAGGAGAACAGAAGACACACAGGATATACAAGGGACACATTAAACAGTCTAACTGACAGATTTGGGTTTTAGATGTCAGGATCACTAGACAAAAGATTAAGTGACAGCAGCTACTGTAAACAGTGGATCATAATAAATTTGTAAATTAGTGGCTCCATTAAGTACTCTGGCAGGAAAAAAAATATAAGCTGTACTTTAACTAGTTTTAGATAATGCAATTTAAGAAGCTGTCCAATATGGTCAGTTCTTCAGATACAAAAGAGTCAGCAACACAAAATGCCACTACTGCACACATCTACGACACAAAAAAAATTTTATTTTATGAACTCGTGAACAAAACTGAGGTCAGATGGACAATCTGAGGTGAGAATTAATGTTTACTTACATATGGAATTTAGACTATGTGCTACCAGACCTCTCTACAAGGTCTTTTTTTATCTCAGAACACAACTCCCTCATATTACAGGCACTTAATAGGCAGCTGCAGTTTACTTAAAGCACAAAGTTTCACAAACATAAAAGTTCATCTCCTGACCCAAAATAAATTAGAATACTGTTTGTGCATGGAATAAGAAGTTTCATTAGCAAAATGCAAAGTAAACCAGGGCAACTATACCACTCTAATGAAAAAGTATTACCATTATACACAGGGAGTTTTAACACACTAGTGAAGAGTTTCTACTTCCTTGTTATTTACACTGGAGTGCGAACAGAGCATACACCTCAGCTGCCACAGCAATAAATATACACACACACACACTTCTTTCCTGAATTTCCCAGGCTGCAAACACGCTGCTCCATAGCAATGGAAGTCGTCTTTCGGTTCTGTGCTTTTCATGAAAACATCACATTCACAAGTTTCGCTGCTGGGAAATTAAGGAGAAGGAGGAGGTAATTTTACAAACCCTACAACACCCAAACGTTGGTAGCATAGGAAAGACATGTTCTAGAAAAACATATTACAGCACCTTACAGCAGTTTTGAAGTGGACCCACCACTTATGTACACTATGAAGTTTCTTCAGAAGTCTCCACTGCAGCTAAATATGAGCTCTGACTTTCCGTGCTGGTACCTGCTTAACTCCATCAGTTCCCGTAGGGCTAGGGTTTGCATTTAGCTTCAGACTGCAACGTCCAACCTGGGGAACAGGGATGGAGTTAAAGTTATACCCAAGACAAGCGAATTAGAAGATGTTTACAATATAAATGGTTTGGAGGAGTTGATGTACTTCTCTTAATGTAGGAAGAATAAAACAGTAAGCCTGTGCAATTGGTTTAAGTACATTTATTCTTCAAAACATTCAACAGTTAACAGTTAGAGGCTTGACTACAAACTCATAAGATTGTTCTTCTTTAACCAGAAAAATCCCATCTTTTTATATCTATTCCTGAATATGCTGGCCTTAAGCAGTCTCTCTTCCAGGACTTTATAGTCCAGCTGTTAGATCCTGGAACAAAAGCTATTCCATATACAACCTGCTCCAGGATCTATTTTTGATCTTTGTATCTAGAATCAGGTGTGTTGGCTGTGCAATGCAAGAGTCTGCAGCATTCAAAACACAAGCCTGGCTATCTTTAAGAAGTTTTTAATTTTTTCTTCGAGGGGGAAATAAACAGTAAACAAAATTTATTAAGACTGCACCAGAGCTGTTGACTCTCTGCAGTCTCTAAAGTATATGCTATATTTTGCTTTCAGAATCCTTGTGGCAACTGAAAAAAGTAAAACCAAATCACAATAGCTAGAAAGAGGAATACACACACATTAGTTTTCCTCAAGTTTTCATGTATGAGCAGCAACCTTCAAGGAATGTCTGTATTTCCATTATATGTTTTGCATTACTATTTCACTCCATTAGGATAACAAGTGCCACAGTCCAAATCTTTTATCTCACTCTCATGATATAAAGAGAGAATTGGCAAGCAGAGACAGTTTAAATTACTGCCACCTATTTCCACCTACCTCATCTAAGCAGTTCTGAGGTTTGTGGAAATGGTTAACAACCAACCAACAGTACTGCTGGACTGTGTAAGCTGAGGAAGCTTGCACAGGCTGCTCCAGACAAACCGGTGTCTAAAATCACCTTAGTACGATGGCTCTGCCTATTATGCTTCTTTGTTCATAGCAAAAACTGTACTTTTCTAGGACTTTACAACAGAATTACACCTCAATTCGGATAAAGATACAAACTGTGTAGAAATTAGGCTACCTTGAAGAAAAATAGTATTGACTATGCTTTCATTTTGATTTCTGAACACCTAGCATGTGTTAGTCAGACCTTTCTGTGCCTTCCTAACATCTTTATTTATAAAACATCTATGCATGGATACCTGCCAGATACCATCAAGTAAATGTCTATAGTTCAGTCAGTTATGAGCTGAATTTTTAAAATCAGTCCTCCAAGTTTTTTCTCTTGGCACATGTAGAAGCGTATTTACCAGTCTAAACCAAATCAAAATAATTCATCTTTGCTATTCTCTGCCTTGACTGTACTTTAAAAAAAGCAACTAGTTATGCTGATGGCTTATAAAATTCTAGAGAAGTTCCAGATTTGTGAAAACTCCACAACTATCCATGAAAACAACAATCACTTCAAGAATACAAATACACATTCTTATGTGAAAACATACCGTTGGGATCTCTGGACTAGAAAATGGAGAGTTATCAAAAGATTGATTTTCTTTGCCCAGAGAATCATCTTCATCATAATTTCTATGTGCAAATTTCTGCTTTAATGCGTGAGTTAATAGAGCAACTGGATCCCAATCTGAACTTTGCCCCTTTTTGGGTCTAGAAAGAGGTGTACCTCCAGGAGACCTACAAAAAAAAAAAATCATTTTCTCCTGACCATCTTCCTCTGCTCAGTGATCCAAAATCTAGAGACACAACTTCTGTAAACACTCTATCCTATAAACCCCAATTACACAAATAACGCTGCTGCTACTTTATGGCAATTCATCAAATACAACTAGTACAAGTACACCCAACAAATTGTCAGCCACATTCTTAGCCTGAAAACACAACTTGATGTTGTTCCATGAACAAAAATGGCAGTAATCAACACAATGTTTTGAAGATTGTAAATAAATAGAGAAAATGTAAAAGAAAAAAAACAGAATGCAGCTTTTATAGCAAATCATTTGTAAGTTATATTAAGCTGTATTAGCTGGAACATCCCACTAAAGCTTTTCATAATCATCGTGAATGCAACTTCATTTAAACTTTATCCACTTTAAGTTCAGAACAGCATGGCTTTCTATGGTTTCATGAGAAAGAAAACTTACAATCTAATTCTCCACAGCCATGCCACAAGTAACTTACATTCCAAGCTGTGAACTTAGAGGTTGCCAACTTCACTTTGTCAGCAGTAGCTGCTCATGGAACAATGTTTCACACTGCTCTTCTCTGGTGCTACTGAAGTGCTAAGGTGCTTACACAGCCTTGCCTTGCTGAGAGACACATTCGATTCAACCTACCTATCAACAGCTCGCAACTGAACTTTGTTCAAGTCTTTCAAAACATCCATCATACGAGGAATGCTCTTTGTCTTCTGGTGATCAGCACTATCAGCTGCAGTTGAATCACTGTTTCTTGCAGCACGATGTTGTTTTATAAGTTTCACCGCAGATTTACTAGTATCAACAGCAGATAGTACACCAGAAGGTAGTGGAGGAGGCGAGGGAATTACAAAGCGATTGTGAGAGACAGACAATGGTGTAGAAGTCATGGCTTGCACTGGGTAAAATCCGTCTGGAGCGCTGAGTTTTTTAAAGGTTTCTGGATACAGTGAAGAAAAAAACCAGGCATTAACATCTGGGATGACTCCATTTTAAGTCAAGATGAACTGCCTTCCTAAAGCACTTTCTTAAGACACCTTGCACATTATAACACAGAACTAGGCTTAAAGAACATTACTTCAAACCCACAGATTCAGAACACATGACATAACAAATCTGAGGTGTCCTAAGCCGCCCTGATTCTTTATCTATGCTTTCAATTCAAGCACCAGGTAAATCAGCAAAGCAGCCCTCCAACAGCACAGCAGCCTGCCACTACACAGTTTGTTCTCGATGGCCTGAAGGTTATACTAACCCACATGAAGCAAAAGCAAAGACAGCCACCAAACATGTAAAAGAGACAACAATACTGAGAGCAGTGGAGAAGAAACAGAGGAAGAGCCAACAGAAGAACTAACTGAATCACAGAAGTGCCTCACAAGGCCACACAAAAATAACTACCTCACCCCAGTCTAAGTATTTCAGCAACCACAGTGGGGTTAGTCTGCAAGACAATCAAGCCCTCAAAATTTTTAAGGGGGAAAAAGAGGTCACAAGATAGAAGTTCATGCTGAAGACCAACTATCTTAGACACATTCACCTGTAGCGTTTGTTTTTGTTAAAGCCCAAACCTGCCTTAAAATACTTCTTCCATCCATTATTTTGCTAACTTTCTCAGAAACAATGTAAAACCCAAAAAGGACAGTTAATAGTCTGTAATTTTTTTTAAACAGTAATTGGTAACCTATATATAAGTGATGTTATTAAGCTCCTTCACAAACATAGAAATCAGTACTATGATTACTTAAGATCAACTTTTGAAGTTGGTAAACAGGCCACAAAATAGAAGGCAGAGAGGGCCACCAAATATCCAAAAGAGAAAAAAATGCTGTATCTGGTAAATTTAGTTGGTGTATCTTTAGTTAGAAAAGTTCGAGACCTTCTCTATCAGACATGGCAAGCTCTAATGCAAAAAAAGAAAAACAGGTTTGCTGCAAAACAGCAGGGCTTACGTGGTGGAACACTTCCCAATGTCTGTGCTGAAACAATTGCAGCAATCTGAGCCCGAAGAAAGGTCAGCTCATCTTCAAGCGCAGAAATCTTCTGGAGTGCTGCTTGATCAATATTGTGGTTTTGTGCACTGTTTTTTGGAATACTCTGCTTTGAATCTATAGGTGGATATAGGTTGTGATGAGCTGTACTTTTCTCTTTTCTCCATAATTCAGTTCTAGAAAGCAACAAAAGACACAGTTTCAAAGGACTCAGCCAACAATGGAAATCCCAAAATTACTGTCTGTTCAAGCAAGTTATTGTCATATTTTCAAACCATTTAAGAAAACTACACTTCTAACTATGTACAGCCTTCAAAATGTGTTTAAGTCTCCCTTTGCTCAAGTACAGTGTAATGCTGGCAGTCATCAAAAAAATTAGTCAGATAATTTACTCAGGGACAAGTATACATCATAAAGTCATACAGTAGGATTGAGTTGTCATCATTCAATAACTGTTAGAATGACACCATACGGTGTCTTCTCCTTCTCCCTATGTGAATATGAAAGGCAGGAGAGTCAAAGACTAATGATCATTTAATTAGGCTTCAGAAATTTTAATAATTTATCCAACTCCAAGATGAACACTGCAAGAAGCAAAGAAGTTGCCATCTTTCTTTTAGAAATTCTATTGGACAATAATAAGGTTTAATATACACTTACAGAATAAGAACTTCATCTTCTGTAAGCTATTATGAACAAAGACAGCATAGACAGAAAATTGTGCTATAAGTTTCAGGGTTTAATTTTAAAAATTATTTTAAGTCTGTGCCTGCAGAAATAACCTTAAAATATAAAATAAGTATAAAATTGAACTGTCACAATTTCATTATAAAACAAAGAAAGAAATTAAATTTACTTGATTTATTCAAGATGTACTAAGTTTTGATTGAAAAAAACCCAGACCTCTTCCCTGAATATTAACCATGCTTCTAGTTCAAATCAGACCGGCAGCATTGCTTTCTGATTTGCCAAAAAATCTTGTTATTCACACTGCTTGAGAGGGAAAAAATATCAATTAGAATAGCTGTTCTTGAAAAGCATCCCATAGAGCCAGAAGAGGAGGAAAGAATGCAAACAACAAAAGAATGAACTGTCATAGATCTGTGAATCTGACCAGGTAAAGAACAGCATCAGCAAGACAAAACAGGCCACGGTTACTTTTAACAATATTCTTATGCTTCCAGTATTTTACAACTGTTACAAACAAACCTGAATACCTCAACAGTAACACCTCCAGAATCACAAGATCCAACACGTTGTATTAAAATTTCTTCAATGAAGTGTGTCCTTTGAATTCATCAGTTTCTTGTATTTTCATTATCAGCAAACAGCACAAAGTTCACAGACAAACAAATGCCAATATGAAGTAGAATTACAACGTCCTATACAGAGTAGTCCAAGACAATACAAGTGCCCACATATTTATCTTCGTTCTGGCTCTATGATTCATCCTCTGATTTTGAACAAATCCGTTAGAGGAACAGTAAGAAAACTTTCTATTTCTTCTCTAGTGGGGAAAAAACACCCACAAAACTTGTATACTATTTGTGTCTGCAAATTCCTGCACAATTTGTCTTTTCACAGTACCTGAAATACTTCATAATTTGTAAAAATATTTTCCTCCAGCATATTATGAAAGCTAGAAAGAATGATATAAACTCATTTAAAGTTAACTATAAATAAATTCTATTTATAAGTAAACATATATTTGTAAATATAAACTTAACTATAAATAAACAATATTT
>VWZD01005280.1:0-11350 GCA_013396695.1 Sakesphorus luctuosus
ACCACATAAAATTCCCACATAAACACAATCAAAAAGGCTACATTACAAAATAGAGCAGCCATAGACTTTCTACTTTTGGCTCACAGTCATGGCTGCAAAGAATTTGAAGGCATGTGTTGCATGAATCTTTCTGATCATTCGGAGACAGTTTACCAAAGCATTGCTGAGTTGAAAAATTTAACAGCACACAAGAACTGAAGACCTTAGCTTAGACAATCTGTTTAGTTGGGTAGACGTTTTCAACCTTAGTCCAAGACTCAAGAGAATTGTTGTTTTAGTCTTGTAGGGTTGTTAAAGTGAGAAAAATCTCTGACATTGTTAGAGACCTACAGGGATGAGAACTCTGGCAGTCTTAATTAGTCCTGTGAGAAAGATTTGCCGGTTGGTCAAAACAAGGNCAACTTTTCTATTACAAGTCTTAACCGAGATCTGTGAGTTTTTCTGTATTTTAATTAGTGTGCCGTGTATTCTTTCTTGTGTTCTACATTTAGTTCATCGTAGCTTTGCAGAAGTTTTAATGTTTCATTTTGAAAATAAAAAAGGGAAAACATTGGGGAACATATGCCTTTTCAAGCTAGTGAACCAAGGATGAATTTACAGGTGCCAGTTTCTGAGATAAGAATGGAATTTGTCCAGAGACCTTGAGCTGGTGCAGAAGCAAAAAATGAAGCCTGCAGAAGCTCGGTGGAAGAACACATCTTAAGAACTCCTATTCTCCATTCTACTCCTCCTCAGACACCAGCTCAGTAATGTCTCTTTCATCTTCATTCATAAAGAGGCAAATATTGAATATTTCACAAACAGCAGAAAGCCTATAGCAGCAGTGTGAAATAGGTTGCAAAAATTAGATGTGATGCAAATTATGCTAATCTCATTCTCCCTTGATTCTGAAAAAAATCCACTTTTAGTTTCACTGCGTATTTTCGATGGTCTGCAGTTGGAATTATAATCAACTTCTGTGAAATTGTGTCTAAATGCATTTAATGATATTTGGGATGATGTGGGACATCCTTGACTACCTGTGAAGTAAGATAACATGCAGGTACACCTGAAATGCCAGGCAGTGGATGAATTATAGGGAAATTTATTTTTAAAGTCTAGAACATTAGACTTAAAAGAAGATTATCCTAATGGTACTCCAAACACTGGGCCTGAGAAAGACACACCCCCTGTTCTTCTTAGGGCTTTTATCATTGCTGGCCCCCCTGGCCCTCCCCACTGCAGAGGCCCCTAACATGTCTGTGAGTGCTTATCTCTCTTCTCATACTAGATAGCGCCTCTCTGGAATGCAGGAGGAGAAAACATCCAAAACTGTCTTTGAGAAAGATGCTTCTTTTAGGCAGGAAAGCTTTCTTAAGTGAAAAGATCTATCTCCTCATAGTGAAATCTTCCAGAAATGATATTCTATCCTTACACTACCCATTTGAAAAACAATAAATTCTGTGGGAGCCTCTGAGTAGAGAATGTAAACTGAAGGTGTTAGTAGATTCTTCAGCTACTAATTTCTAAATCAGTTCCCTCAGATTTCTCACAGTACTTCTTAAATTCTTCTAAAGAAATTTCCAAGAAAAATACCTAGTATGTAACATTGAGCAAGAAACCAGTAAAAAGTTTTATTATAAAAATGATGTGTAGGTGATAAAGCTGTGAGGAAGATCCACCTTTCTGTATCTTGAAAAGAGCTTTGCATTCATTAGAAGTACTTTATCTTCCACCATTCTAAAGCATGACTAATATTTCCCTCTTATGTTTCTGTACGCGGTGTGTTTAAATTCATTCAGACAGTCTGATTTGTCTTTGTAGTCTAACTGCACTTTGCTGTTAACTGCTCTATAGTACCATATTTTACTTCAGGAATTTGTTCAACATCACTTCTGTTTTTATAAAGTCTCGTTGATGATCCTTGTAGATTTCTAGTAATCAGACAAGATGTGTCATCTTGTCATCAAAGGCAGAAAATACTCTAAACTCAATAAATAGCTTAGATGTTTTTATGAAAATAAAAAATTATAGCAAATATTTCAAGAATTAATTACCTGGACAAAGGCACTTTTCCCCCCAAAGATAATGAACAGAGATCATATAATGATGATCTCAAGTATAACCTAACAATCCTAAGAATCTTGTAGTTTGACCTTATGGCTTAAACTTTGTGACTTTGTAGTTCTTACTTAAACATTGCCTAATGATAAGGAACAAGGAATTAGGGAGCTCAGCAAAACCCATGCACCTGAAGTTTGAATTCAGTGGCATTATGGACATCGGGAAATATTACCTAAAGCCCGACAGAAAATTTTAGATTTTGCAGTACTTTGTAGTGAGCCACCATGAGAACAAGAAAGAAGAAAATCAAGGAGGCCTGGGAATTGTCAAAATGACCTTGTATTGTTGTATCTAAAGTCTTTGATTTACTGTCCAGGGATAGAGCTGGGCTCTCAGCTATGCATAGGGGTGTGAATGAACTGCTTAAATCCTGAGTATGTCTGTGTGTGCCGGCTGGCTTGCATGTGTTTGTGGTGTCTGTATGGCTGCAGCTGTGTTCTGCCTTGATTTGCTTAACCACTCCCAGTTGAAAGTGATTAGTATAAAGCCCCTGGATCATTAACAATAAACTGATTTCTGTCCATCAAATCAGGAGTCTGTGATTCCATGGCACCCAATAGGGTATAAGAAAAATAAAAGAAGAAAAGAAGAGAAAAGAAGAAGCAAGATAGAAAGCATACATTTCTCCGTGACGGAACTGCAGTTAAAGTGGGGTTGGTCATTTTGCACGCATCATCCAGTTTCAGGATCATCACCCATCGTTGAGACAGAGGTGAGCAACTGCAGCATTTAACATGGGTCAGACAGTGTCAAAGGAACATAAATTATATGCAGAGATTTTGCATTGCATTTTAAAAGAATGGGGGTCTGCTGTTAAAACAGCCCATGTGGTTAAGTTGCTTGTATGGGTTAGAGACTTCTGTCCCTGGTACCCTAAGCACGGTTCTTATGATACTGCATTGTGGGCTAAGGTTGGAGAAGAATTATGAACAAAAGCCAATTTAGCTTCAGCTATCCCAATTGAAATTGTAACTTCTTGGAAGTGTGTGTATACTGCTTTAAGAGCTGTAGAGCATACGGACACCCTTTAGCAGGTGACAGGTCGCTGCCCCCTCTATCCTATATCCTTTAGAGCAAGCTGATGTCTTAGCTGCTTCTGCGCCTACTGCGGAAGATATTTTGCAAGCACAAAGTAATCAACCTCGATCTCCACTATCTTTGCCTCAAGAAACGATATTAGCATCACCAGCGCTTGGTCCGGAGGTTGGTGACTCAGCTATTTTGGAGGACTGTAAATTGGCAGCTTTGAAATGCAGGGATGTAGAACTGTTAAATGCCATGCCAGTAGTATACAAGCCATGACGTCTCCCCCAATTTGAATGTCTCCCTTATGAAGTTGTGAAAGAGGTTCGTAAGGCAGAGAAGGATTATGGACTGCAATCATCATATACAATAGGTTTGATAGTGACAATTGGAGATTCTTACATTATGACACCTTTGGACTGGAAGTACTTTTTACATTTAATTTTGTTTACTGCACAGTTTACTGTTTGGATAACTGAGTATCATGAACAGGTCAATACTCAAGTTAGGGACAATGTAGCTAATGGGACAGCTATAGGTCATAATGAGCTCTTAGTCAAAGGATCCTATTTTGCTGCAGTGGCACAAGTGATGCTCCCATGGCTTGTTTTCACTCAAGCTACTGATCTGACCATGAAAGCCCTCAGAAAAGTTCCAGATGCCAGATATACAGAGCCTTCGTTTGCAACAGTTAAACAAGGGCCACAAGAACCATATGTATCTTTTATTGATCTTTTGCAGACTGCACTTTCAGGGCAGATAGATAATGATGCAGCTGCTCAATCCCTGCCTTTTCAGTTAGCGATTGACCATGCAAATGCCGATTGCCAAAAGGTTCTGGTCCCTTTAAGAAATTTGACTAAATCAGTTCCTGAACTTATCATGGCTTCCCAGAATGTGGGGTCAGAGTCTTTCAAAGCCTCCCTGCTAGCCACTGCCTTGGCAGAACAGATGGCTGTGGCTCGTGCTGCTGTTCAGTGTTATCAGTGCAATAAAGAAGGTCATATTAAAAAATACTGTCCTTTAGGAAATAAAAAAGGAGCACCCTCCCCCTGCCTGTGTTTCAGATGTGGCAAAGGATTTCACTGGGCTAATCAGTGCCAATCTAAATTTACTAATCACGGCAGACCCCTTTTGAGAAATTCCATGGGGGTCGCTTCGCCCGGTGCCCTGAAACAAAATGGGGTCCAACCTGCCAAGTATCAGAACAGAGCACGAAACTTTACGCCTCACTGTCTTCAGACAGAGTATATGCAGTCTCCAACCTGCCACCTCAGGAAGTGCCGGGCTGGATTTGGCCCTCGCCACAGAAATAAAGGATGATGCTTTTGCTATAGCAGGCATGGATGTTTATAGCCCTTTGCCTAACAGCATGTGTGGCCTTATTTTAGGTCGATCATCTGCCAGCAAAAGTGGTCTTTTTAATCATTCCTGGACTTATTGATTCTGACTACAAAGGTGAAATGAAAATAATGCTGTGGACTCCACGTCCCCTGTGTTACATACAAGGAGAAAAAATAGCACAGCTGTTGTTATTACCTTATATGAAGCAGCACAAAGACCATCAGACAGAGAGAATGGGAGGCTTTGGCACTACTAATACAGTGCAGATCTACTGGTCGACTTTAATCTCAGATGGCCAGCCGTTGTTGAAATTGTGAATAGAAGATAGGTACTTTACTGGTGTCTTGGTTTGAGGGGAAAACCCAAAATGTTTACCCACAAGTGGAGGGAGGGGTTTCCTCCACAATAATCACACCACTCTTTATCAAATTTAAGAAAAGGAACTTTAATGAGAAAATGGATATAAGAAGGATAACTGTTCTTAACTGATATATATAGACATATATATGTTGGTATAGATATAACTGTGAACAGACCAGAGCAAAACTGCTTCCCCAACACCACAAGGAAAAAAAACAACAACCAAAACCAGCAGGTTTCCTCTGGGAGGAAAAGCTATACTTAGGCAATGTCAGTGTCACAGCCCGGCTGGCTGCGGAGTGAGTTTCCAGTCCCTCTGCAGCGAGACAGACGGGTGGTGAGCTCTCAGATGAAAATGGAGAACCACAGCGTGTCCCAGAAAGCAGCCGCGACCTCTCTCTCTCTCTCTTCTGGGTCACTGCCCCAGCTGGGGCGGGCCGGTCACGACACTGCAGATGGCGGTGAGACTGGAACGGAGACCGGGACCCCCAAATGCAGGAACCAGGAGAGCAGCCGTGGCAAGGAGAAAAGAGCCGGCTTACCAAGAAGCAGAAACAGCCAGGAGCAGCCAGGAGCAGCAGCAACGGCCTCTCTCCCACCGCAGCCCAAGCCATGTCATAGTCCCCAAGAAGCACAGAGACAATCTGCCTGCACCCAAGCGATCAAGAAAAAGACGGTAGCAGTTAACCACTTCCTTTGTTAACTAATGGCAGGGGCAGTCAGTGGCAGGGGAGAGAATTTACATAATAATCCCAAACTACAACAACTGGTTTGGTGGACACTGGAGCAGATGTTTCCATCATTAATGCTAAAGATTGGCCTGCTGACTGGGAGCTTGAAACTCCTCAAGCAGCAGTTACAGGAGTCGGTGGCATGCAGGTTCCACAGCAGAGCAAGGCAGTTTTATCTGTTATAGGGCCAGACGGACAATGGGGAACTCTCTGCCTCATGTTCTGTTCATTCCATGTACTTTATGGGGGAGATACATAAACAGTGGAATTTACAGTTAATCACGCAAGTGGATTCAAAGCAGGATTTTTCTCAGAGGCCACTGTGTAGCAGCTGCGGCTCAAATTAGCTTGGAAAACAGGTACCTCAATTTGGGTGGACCAGTGGCCTTTAAAATCAGAGTGGCTAGAGTGGGCACAGAAGTTAGTACAAGAGCAATTAGAAACGGCACATATTGTTCCATCTACCAGTCCCTGGAATACACATACATTTGTGATCCCAAAAAGTCAGGCAAATGGAGATTATTGCAAGATCTAAGAGCTGTGAATGCTGTCCTTCAACCCATGGGAGCCTTGTAGCCAGGAGTACCTAATCCAACACTTATCCTTGATTTCTGGGACATGGTTGTTCTGGACCTGAAGGATTGTTTTTTTACCATTCTGTCACATGAAAAGGATAGTGAAAGATTTGCTTTTTCTGTTCCCAGTGTTAATTACAGTTCTCCTATGCGACGATATCAGAGTTGTCTTACCTCAAGGGATAATGAATAGTCCTACAATTTGCCAGCTAGTTTTTGATTCTGTGTTAAGGCCAGTGAGGCAGCAATTCCCTAAAGCTCACATATACATGGATGATATCTTAATAGCAGCATCCAATTCAGTGACAGTTGAGCAAATTTTTACAGTGGCACAGCAATCCCTGTGAATTTATGGGTTACAGATCACACCTGAAAAGGTGCAGAGGGAAGTCCCATGGAAGTATTTAGGCTGGAAAGTTTTTGAAACTACAGTATTTCCCTCTTCTATTAAATTGCATGCTAACGTCAAAACCCTCAATGATTAACAGAAACTGCTAGGGACCATTAACTGAATTTGGCCAATGCTCGGTATTACTACAGAAGAATTATCCCCTATTTTTGATCTGCTAAAGGGTGACCCTGATTTATCACCTCCGTGTCAATTCACTGAAACAAGCCAGCAAGCTCTGCAACTAGTTATCTGAAAAATTCATACAGCCTTTGCAGGCTGGTGCAGGCTGAATGTTCCGATTGCTTTATTAGTGATTTATAGTTCCTTACAACCTTATGCTCTAATAGGACAATGGGTTACAGAAGACCAACAAGTCATAATTTTAGAGTGTTTTTTTTGGTCACACGTATTTCCTAAAACATTAACTACAACTGTGGATATGCTAACTTCTTTAGTACACAAAGCCCGCCAGCGATGTCAGGTTCTGGTTGGCTTGGATCCAGAGCTCATTTATCTGCCTTTCAAGAAAGATGTTTTTCATGTTTTTCTTTTGCAATCTTTATCTTTACAGACTGTTTTTGCTGACTTTTTGGGAGAGATCATCTTTCAGTTGCCCAAACACAAGTTTTTGCAGTCGTTATTCGAATTACCATTTCAGGCACAAGATCTCTGTTCCAGGACTCCAATACCTGATGCCATCACTGCTTTTATTGATGGTTAAGGTAAAACTTGAAAAGGTACTGTAGTATGAAAGCCTGATAATCACTCTTCTTGGCAGTCAGCAGTAATTACGATTTCTGCATAAACACAGATTGCCGGGCTCTCTGCGGCTATAAAAGCATTTGAGTTATTCAGTGACCAAGCTTTGTTTGTGACTCTCTGTATGTTGTAGGTATCATAGCCCAGATTGGAGATTCCTTCATCAGAGAATCCTCTAACAAGTTGCTTGATGAGCCATTGACCAAGGGAAAAATGACCCAGAGCATACTCCACACCAGATGAAACGAAGGCACAAACGAAGATCTTTATTGAGGGGTGACACGGATATTTATAGGGTTCTGAGGGAAGATTCTGGAACTTGGATGAGATTGGGTAAAGTGTTGTAGTTTGGAATTCTTATGTAAATTCTCTCCCCTGCCACTAACTGCCCATGCCAGGAGTTAACAAAAAGAGTCGTTAACTGCTGATTTCTTGGGTGGGGGCAGGTTGTCTCTTTTGTTTTTGGGGACTACACACGGCTGGAGGGAAGGGGGGTTGGGAGGCCGTGGGGGGCGTCAGTTGCCTCCTGCCGGGACGGCTTTTAGCCTGGCTGCCTTCCGGCCGGGACGGCTCCTCGCTGTTGGTTTTCTGCCTTCCTGCCCGGACTGTGCCTCACTCCTGGCTGCTAGGCTGCCTGCCTGCTAGCCTGCTTGTGGGGACGGCTCCTCGCTTCTAGCCTGCTAGCCTGCCTGCTTCCCTGCCGGGACTGCTCTTCCTGCCAGCCTGCTAGCCTGCCTGCCGGGGCTGCTCTCGCTTCTAGCCTGCCTGCCTCCCTGCCGGGACGGCTCTCTCCCTCGCTGCTAGCCTGCCAGCCTGCTAGCCTGCTTGCCGGGATGGCTCCTCGCTTCTAGCCTGCTAGCCTGCCTGCCTCCCTGCCGGGACGGCTCTCTCCCTCGCTGCTAGCCTGCCTGCCTGCTAGCCTGCTTGCCGGGATGGCTCCTCGCTTCTAGCCTGCTAGCCTGCCTGCCTCCCTGCCGGGACTGCTCTTCCTGCTAGCCTGCTAGCCTGCTTGCCGGGATGGCTCCTCGCTTCTAGCCTGCTAGCCTGCCTGCCTCCCTGCCGGGACTGCTCTTCCTGCTAGCCTGCTTGCCTGCCTGCCAGGACGACTCTTCGCTGCTAGCCTGCCTGCCTCCCTGCTGGGACTGCTCCTCGCTGTTGGTTTCTGCCTACCTGCCCGGACTGTGCCTCACTGCTGGCTGCAGGCTGCCCTGGACTGTAACACTGATACTGCCATAAGTATAACTTTTTTTCAGTTTCCTCCAGGAGGAAACTTGTTGGGTTTCTGGGTTTTTTTTGTTTGTTTGTTTGTTTTTCTCTTGTTGGGGAAGCAGTTTGCTCTGGTCTGTTTACATAAATATATATATATATAGCAGTTAAGAACAGTTATCCTTCTTGTATTAAAGTTCCTTCTTCTAAATTTGATAAAGAGTGGCGTGATTATTGTGGAGGAGGCCCCCTCCCCCGCTTGTGGGTAAACATTTTTGGTTTTTCTCCTCAAACCAAGACATAAGGGTAGGGGTGGAGCGAGTAACCAGGCAACTGGATAGCCAATGGGGAACAACTCGTCCACGACGGGAAAACTAACCAATAGGAAACCAGGGATTAGGGTAGAGGTGGGAAGAAGAAAACCTGACAACTAACCGAGCATAAAGCTATAATGGAAAAAACATGAGGGGATAACAGTAAAACCTTTTGGACTAAAACCCGTACAATAAAAACACGTAACTTTTAAACTTCAGCTGTGAAAGTCTCTCATATATGTGGCTGGTCTGGTCCAGGTTGCTCCCCAGCGCCATCCTCCTCACAGGTCCATTTCCTGAAGTACTCTTTCCGTTCCTCACACGTTAAGCGTTCTCCCACATCTCCTCCTTTTTTGCTTTGTAATGAAAAATAGACTCGGGAAGTGTTACGTGCAATAAGGGCTTGAAAGCATCTGACTAGACGCGGAAATACAAGAAGAAGGATGAACAGCACAAAGAGTCCCAATAAAAGAAATAACAGAAACCTTTTTATGGGAAGAGAAAATTCCTTAAGGGGTAACCAATTATACATATCATCCGAGCTAACCTCATCTGAAGTCTGGATTTGTTGGACCAGAGAATGAAGCTGATGTATGTGGGAATGGATGTATTCGGAGTGGTCCGAGAAGTTTAGGCAACATAGGCCCTAAAATTCGCTGCAACTGTGACCATTAACCAAGAGCAAGAAATCAATTACAGCTCGGTTTTGCAGTGCAACTTTCTTAATTTCTTGTGCATCTAGTAACAGCTCTTCAAGAGCTGCTCTGGTTGCATTTGCCTCCTTGGCTAACCAGCATCCCATTTTTGCGAGCAAGTCTAGGGTGTGCGTGGTACCAATCGCCAGAATGATTGCACTGCCCCAGACATCCTGACTGCGGGACCAGAAATCCAGAGTCAGTCCTCAGTGAATTGATGCAAATTTGGAATTTTGGGAAAGGGATGCTGCTGAGCTGGAGGTTGTGCTTGAGGGGCTGTAATTTTAGAGATTGGTCCTGCAACAAAGGGTCGTTTGCTCTGTCTAAGTCTCCTAAGTGTGGGTGAGTCCAATCATTTGAGAGGGATAGGTTTTTCATTCATAAGGACACCTCTGACCTGCCCTGGCCATCCCGGATCGACACTGATGTCTCTCTTTGTTATTTTCCTAGGTGATTTGATTGCAAGAGAAAGGATAGTTTTGATGGGATTATAAATCGTCAGTTTGCCAAAGGTGCAAGGTCCCTCAACTGCTCCTTTGGGTATGACTTTCCACACACAGAGTCCACGAATTAAAAATACCCTCGCAGGGAGGACAACGGAAAGTGGGGAGGATTGTATCTCAAAAGTTGTTTTTTCCTTGCACCAAAACTTGAAATCAGAATAGACTCTGTTGGACGTGACATTGACTTGCCACTGGTTCTTTTCCCCTCCCTTAACACTAAAATAAAAGCAAAAGGCTGAGGGGAGGGTACCTAAAATCTATAATTCTTCAGGGTATTCTGTTTTATAAACAATGGACTTTCTAACAGTTTGTGTATCCAGGGGATGAGGGATGCAGGATGTAATCAGATTTCTGTCTTTGTTAGGATCATCATACCAAGGGGAATATTGGTTGTGGAATTCGAACCACTCCTGGGGAGACCAGGGAATTGCAATTAGGCATGTTTTAAATGGTTTAAGAGGGATCTAGAACTGAAAGACACAATGAATCAATATTTAGGGATTGTGCAAAACTCAACCATACATTCTTATGAACTGAAGTAAGCCAAAATGGAAGAGGAGGTGGTGTAGGAGAAGGCTGGTAAGCAGTAACCATATGGACCAGGAGGAAGATGCCGAAAGTGAAAACCATTTTGAAGAGTCGTCACTGCTGTACAATTTCACCAAACAGGATGGAATCCNGTTACACACTATACAAACTATCTAACATCACACAGCTATAGCTAATTATTAAGTAATATGTATTTCCCAAAAATTGCTAGATCTAAACAGTCTTAATGCAACTTATTTTAACTTTATAAAAGTGTAGGGGTGACAGTGAGTGCATCCCTTAAGGAAAACAGTTTAGAGTTCTCCCTTAAAGAGAAGAAAGCTACCTGTGGTGTATGTGGTCTCTTGTAGCTGACGAGATGCTTCAGTGAATGTGAGGTGAATGGGCTAGCCAATTATGTCATGACATGTTGGATGTGAGAGGATATAAAAGGTGTGGATGTTACTGAGAATAGAACTACTACTACAACTAGGAACTAGCTACTAGGAACTAATACTACTATGATCTATGAGCTATGAAGGAACTGTCTGTGAAACTATCTTGAATAAACTCTTGTAAGCCTTCTGATCAAGCCTTCTGATGCCTGCTGTGCCTGAGCTATTCTGACCGTCATTCACGCTGCCTCCTTACTCGGGATAAGGGGACCCCAATAAATGGTGACCTTCGACGTGCCAACCTGTCGACGTGATGGTGGGTGATTTATTACGGAGATAAACTCCTGATAGTAACGGATGACAGGATCTCTTAGTGAAGCTAAGTTTTCGCTGTGACCGAATGCTGTAGTTTGGAATTATTAT
>VWZD01005281.1:0-18202 GCA_013396695.1 Sakesphorus luctuosus
ACATGCAAACACCATAAGTAACTCAGAACTGAAAGGGACTGTCAGAACATGTTATGTTGCTAATACATACATAGAGTTTTAGGAGCAAAGCTTTAGTAGCTGAAGCTATTAGAGCTGCTTGTACCTTTCTTACTTGAGCTGAATATTCTGTCCTAAATAGTGTTTTATTGCTTGAATTAAAAACTCATGCATACTTACATATTGATACTGTTTTCTTGGATTTAACGGTGTTAGTATTCAGGATATCATCTTGTTTCTTTAGGGCATTGTATCATTGTGTTTGCTTTTTGAGACTCTTCTACAAACCCATCTGCCCCAGCTGTTTTATCACCTCCGAGAAATTGGGGCTCAGCCGTAAGTACTTCTTTCTAACTTGTTACAAATGTTGCAGATTCATTGTTCTGAAAATGCTGTTCTGCAGTATTTAATTTCAAATCTATGGGGAATTACTCAAAAGTGTAAACATCAGTGTGCCATTTTTCCTGGAAAGTCAGCTGGAGTCCTTTGCATATCTATGCTTTATGCATTTCTTCAGCATGTTCTTTGAAAAAGAGAATTGCTCTATGAGAAGTGGTGCACTACTCAGCTAAATTTCAGTAATTCATGTCAGATCTGATGGAACTAAGTGATTTATTTCCTAGGGGACAGAAGACACAGAGGTGTGTTAGTTACAGCAAAAGGTACCAGAAGGAGAGAACAAGAACCTGTCACTGGATAGTGAACTCATGGCACTAAGAGCAATAGAACCTGAAAACCGATCTGTCATTATTGATATCCATCTTAAAGTAGCAGAAAGGATGAAACATTGAGGGTGATAATAGCTGAGGATCACTCTAATGTGATTGTTTGATCAGAATGATAATGGAATTATCACTTTAGCAAATGAGGTGCTAAATAGCTTTATGATGGCTGTTGCAAGTTAAAACATTGATTATTAATGCAGCAAGAAAAAAATGGCTGTTCTTCCTGGAAGAGAAATGCAGAAGGGTAATGAAATATTTTCAATTTATAGAAGATCTATCTGATCATTATGGGAGGCAGAAATACAATAACTGTTGTTTATCCCTTGTTTGCAGGCTACGAATTTCATTTAAATGGATGGTACGAGCATTTTCTGGTTACTTAGCTACAGATCAGCTCTTGCTTCTGTGGGACAGAATCCTGGGATACAATTCTCTAGAAGTTCTTGCTGGTAATAGAATAATTTTTACAAAACATATTAAGTCTGGGTCAATGTAAGGCAGATGCATGTTAGCTTCAATGTATTTTGTGACAAGAATTAAAAAGCTCTTTGAATGCTAACAGCAGATTACATACATGTCAAAGAATATACTTCTAGAAAGCTAGAATTGCATAAATACTGCATCTCTAACTAAAAATGTGTGAGGTAGTTTTTTTTTATAGTAACACTCAAAAAATGCTTATTGGTCTCTGAATAGAACATAGGAGGTTCTCTCAGCTTCAGTTGTATTGGTAAATGAGTTCATCACCTTTCACAAAATAGAGAATTCATATTATTTATATATGGCAACTACTGTTTCAGTACTTAAAGAAACTGAGAGTCCGCTGGATTTTGCTGGATTTCTTGCTTTGAAGTGGCATCTTTTAAGAGATGTTGAAAGTTTTGTACTTAAATAATGTCCTCATATTTATAAAGATTTAAGATGAGGGTTTTAAAGAAGATATATCTTCAGTAGGATTAGTTTTTAAATATGAAGTAGGTGAATAGAAGAGAAAAGGTTCTGGTTCCACTTATACGTATATGACAAATTGTCCTGTTCAATTAAAAGCTACTCAGGTTAGGCATTTTCGCTCAGACTTTTCGGAAGGAGTGTTGTGTTTCTTCTGTCTTTTTAAAAGAGTGGCCAAAGAAACTCAAACACAACCACCTGTTGTATGTTATTCTTCAGAATCAAAATGATTAATCTAAGGGAGTGAAAGTTGGTATATTACATCAAGATTAATTCTAACCACTAATTAACAGGTCGTGACCCTAAATATTGGGCATTTTTTTTCAGTCCTGGCAGCTGCTGTGTTTGCTTTCCGAGCAGTCAACCTGATGGAGGTGACATCACTGGCTGCAGCTGAAGTAAGGATAAGTTTCAGTTAGAGGAGATTGAAATAGTTTCTGATGCTTTGCCAATAAGAGTAACTTAAGCTTCACATGGCACATGGTACATAGTGCAAATTTTCTGTCTAAATTCTTACCTTAGATAAATGTATGGAAATTGTGAATATACAGTAGATAATGCTGCTTTTCTGGAGTAAAAGAAAATAAAGTATATTTGCTACAAAAATGCAGTTCTACAAAATTATTTTTTACAATTACATTTTTTTTCTGTTATAATATATAATCTGTGTTTGTGGAGTATATAGTTTCTGAAATATTATAGAGGTTTGTACCTTTTTCCTCGGCACATTTTAATGGAGTTGCTTCTATGCTACAAATTACAAAGATTTTGCAAGATTACTCTATCAGTGTGAATCTGAAATTTCAGTGTGCATATGTTTGTGGGAAATGAAGAAAATTAAGTCAGTAAGATGATTATTCTTGTTTACGTGTAGTAATTTGTTGGGTTTTGGTTTTGGTTTTTTTATTCAAAATTGTGGAGATGGATTCTTTCCAAACTTTGGGAGTTTGTGATCACTTTCTTTGGGGTTTTTTAAACGTAATTTCATGAGAAGACATTAACTATTTGAGACATTACATTGGACTTACTTCACAAGTACTAGCCAAGCCACAGGATAAGGATTCTTAATTCCTAATTATTTTTAGAAGCAAGTTGAAATGTTAGACCCCTTGTTCACCCATGATGCCATGTGTATTTGAAGTCAGGCTAAAGGCTGAAATAAAGTTACTGGGGTTATATATGTAAACATATGCTTTTTCTCTGAAATGTTGGAATGAAAAATAATTCAATAAAGTACAAACATAAACCAGTATAATTCATTTCTAGTCAGGTCTGAATCTAATTAGAGAGAGTATTATAGTCAGTATTTTAAATTTGTTCTTACTTCTTAACTTGCTTTAAGGAAATTTGATTCAAATGTCAAGTTTAACAAGCATTTTTGGTTTTCATCCTAGGCTGTACTTGCTGATCTTTCAACCCTGAAAGTTATGCCTCTCCTTCAAATCTTCTTGTTTGCTACTGTCACTTGATAGGCTTCAACAATACTGGTACCACATTCCAGTCTTGCTGGGGAAACTAAGCATCAACTATGCACTGTCTGCATAAAACCAAAATAAAACTGTATAATATCAATTTAGAAATCATTACCTTAAAATTTTCTAACTGAAAACGATAACTTTGCACACGATTGTGTGCAGTGCATGCTAATGAATTTCAGTGTAACAGCAATGGTTATTACTTGTACATTGAGAAGTAAACAATATGAATCACTGTCTAAAATGCATGTAATAATAAATGATGTAATGTGGTCTGAGTTTTGTGATGTTCATGTCAAGAGTTGTAAAATCTCTTTCTTTTAATATGAAATTAATTTTTCAAGCTTACAGGTTAGAGGATATCTGCTCAGATACTGACAATTGAGAAAATAAAGATACTTTAACTTGAAAGATATTTTTTCCTTATTTTCTAAAAAATCAGATAGGATCATACACAAGTTCTGCTATCTCTGCCTTATTTATTCTCTTCACAGAAATTTTGTCCATATTCTTTCTTATGTTAATTGCTCCTGTTTATTCTTTCCATACCCTGAGATGTAGTCACACATTCCCCATTCATCTTTGGTTAGGTATACAGCTATCTCAGGCGTCTGCTGAACTCCCACCCAGAGTCCCATCAAAGGCTCCATGTCATAAAATATGTTCCCCTGCAGAGAAGGCCTGAGCAAAGCTTCCTTCAGAACTTGTTGGAGCCAGTCCTTGCATGAGGCAAAATATTCCCTGAGAACCATGCCAAGAGTCCTTTCACTGTGCCCCACACCCTCTTTGGGAGGGCAGTGCTACGCCTTTGACAGTGTTCCAGCCTCTGTGATTCAACAGCTCAGGCTTCAGTGCAAGATCCAAACTCCTATCTATGTGTGATGGATTGTCACTACTCTGTCGGGCTGGCATCATCTGTTAGCTATCAAACCTTTCTGTGAGGTCTTCCAGATTTTTTCCACTGATTTGTTGAATAACAAAGTTGGAATCAATAATCTGATTTGATTAAGTGTATCTTAACATCTGAAAAAGGCTCAAAGTCAAAAAAACATAATGGGTAATATAGTCACTGTGTTTGCAATAGGACTTCTGTCATTGCCTGGTTTATGTACGTGTAGTGGTCATCATTTGTCATACATACTGAATGTAAGTCAGTGAAACATGAATCCTTATAATTTGCTCAAAATCTGACTTGTGATCTAAGCTGTAGTCTCAGGGTTATGAGTCTTATGCCTGTGATTCTTGTCTCTGTCGTGATAACGTAAACATACTGAACTTTTGTAGACTGATAGTAAATTTATAAGGTCAGTTTTAAAAAGGATAATGTTGTGGACTCAGTATGATCACTTCTTATACAAAGAATCAAACTGCTTAACAGATATAATGTATCCAGTGAGAATACTTGGGGAAATTTTGATCTGGATAATACAGAAAATTGATCTTTTCCTTAGTATTTGCAAGAAATGGTTTTAACTGCATAACTAGAGGTTTTTCTATGACACTGAGTTTTTAAAAAGGCATATGGCAGCTTTTATCCTTTACAACAAGTACTGCCCTGTTTCATGTATGGGGAATGGAGGCATAGAAAAATATAGTAATTTGCTAAAGTTTACAGTGTAAATTCCTAAAAGAGGTGAGCAGTCCCTCCTCTCCTGAATTCCTGTTTACACTTCTGGATACTCTGTGTAATACCTACAAGACCTTATTTCATCTTCAGAACAACAGATAATGTACATCACCTGCAAAAATATAGCATTTGGCATATTTTAAAATCTGTAAGATTGGGTAGCAATTTAGAAATTATAATGTTGCAAAGCAGTCACAAGGATTGTGGCTCAGTAAGGTTATTACAAGGTTCTTATGGCTTTTAGAAAAATAAAAATATTTACTAAATAGCAAGGGAGATTCCCTACAGGCCTGATGACTCTCTAATTCCCATCATTCTGTGCAAGTACATAGTGCAAAATCTGAACATTAGCCTAATCCATTGTCCGTTCAACCTGGAGAAGAGGAGACCAAGGGGAGACCTCATCACAGTCTATAACTGCCTTGTGAGGGAAGAGGAGGGGCAGGCACTGATCTCTGCTCTGTGGTGACCAGTGACAGAACCCGAGGGAATGGCCTGAAGTTGTATCAAGGGAGGTTTAGGTTGGATATTAGAAAAAGGTTCTTCACCGAGGGAGTGGTAAGGCATTGGAACAGGCTCCCCAGGGCAGTGGTCACAGCCTGGCAGAGTTCAAGAAGCATTTGGACAATACTCTTGGGCACATGATGTGACTCCTGGGGATGGTCCTGTGCAGGACCAGGAGTTGGACTTGATGATCCTTGTGGGTTCCTTCCAACTCAGCATATTATGTGATTTTTTTTTCCCCAATAGTTTTGAAAATGCTTTAAGTAGGCAGAGATAGAGACCGTTGGGTTTTGTTTGAACAAGCAGCTCTGTGACTAATAGAGTATGGTCTCTTTTTCTCTGACTTGGCATCTTCTTGGTGATCCTGACAGTCTTGTATCTCCTTTTTGCCCCCTGCACCTTCCCCGCTGGGGAACTAGAACTCGTGTTCCTGACCTCCTCCTGTGTTTCTCCTGATGTCTGCACAGGGCCCCTTTTGCCCTGCAGCTCATGAGGGTCAGCACTCACCTTTGGCCCGGCCACGGGGGAGGCTGTGCGGGGTGGCTGCTCCATGTGCTGTGGTGATGCTGTGCCTCTCACTTCTAGGGTGGCCAAAGGCCACAGGCAGCGCCTGAGCCAGGGATCATACAGACCTGCTACAGCAGCAAATATCTTGGAAACCTCTACTGCCATTTGTCAGATGGGTAAGTTGCCCTTTTTTGAGACATGGAGAGATGCTTACAGACAGACAGACGTATTCAGGAATATTGAGTATAATTACTTTAAAAATGAGATTAAGATGGGATTAAAAAATCAACTAGATCCTCACCTTGGGCTTCACCAGTACTGTTAGATTTTTATATCTTTTTAAAAACCTGTTTGAAAAAGTTGCTTTTACTGAAGTAGTATTGTTTTCATGTTCTCCTCAGTTACTCACTTAGTTCCAACAAAATATTGTTTCAGATTCTGGCTGATACTTATATTTTTAATCTCCCTTGCTTAAATAACACCCTTTCATTTAAAATAATTTCTTTTTCAAAAATTAAAATGACTGGATTCTGTCTTGCAGTGAGATACTTCTCTTGTATACACAGATAGTATCAGTTATTTCATTCTTTAACTTTAGAGATCAGTGCAAACTTGTTGATGTCTGTAGTCTACCTTTTGACTTCCAAATTCCTAAAACTCCTTTTTCATTTTTGCTGTTTAAAGGAATGATCAGATATGATAGTAAAATCATATCTAAATTAGTAATTACATTTGTTTAAACAGACTCAGCTGAACATTCAGTGGCTCAATTTAGTCAAATTGTTTTTCTTGGTTTGTTCCTCCATATCTGAAATCAAAATAAAAAGACATTTCAGTACGAGGACCAGTTGTCTCCATATTTATGGATAAAGATCAAGTTTTTTGCTGCTTACCTTAGGACTGTGGCTATGGCCAGTCAAGGGTTTCTTGTAATGTTAAATAGATTGTTGTAAAAATGCAGAAATAAATAGGCTTCTCTAAAAATGTACCCACATTATCTTCTTCGTTGCTTCCAAAAATATTTTGAAGCTCAAATCTTGATGGCTGGGTAATGGAACAGTTGAATAACTAGAACAGTTTATAATTTTTATTGGAATTTTTTGTCATAGTAACAAATTTTATTATGAGAAATGGAGAGAGTAGGAAAATTGTAAAACAGATATCCCAGTAAAGAGAAACGCTGCAAAGAGTTTCCAGTTTAAGACACATTTCTACTTGTTGCCAGAAACCAGCATAAAAAATATGCTGAAGCTTGTGCCTCTCTTACAGTCTTCTGATGAATTTTATAAAACGCTTCAAACAAAAATGAAGGCACTCCTTGAAACAGAATTGCTGTTTATAGATCAGTTTGGGGAAAGCAATATAGTGAGACATGTATTAACACTAAATAAGCATTTTATAAAAGATAGTGAAATACATTCCAAAACTGAAGGGCTGTGACTTCAGTGAGGAAGGGGAAGAGCCTTTCAACATATTTTAAAAAATCAGTAAAATACCTTGTCCGATATTTTATGTGAGGAAACAGGCCAGGGAGGGGACGAATGCAGCCGGGGTGGCGGGAGCTGCTGGATGTTTCCTTTTCCCTCCTGTCCTCCAGGCCGTTCCCATCCATGCACCGGTGGCTTCCATGCCCACAGCTCACACAGGAAAGGCAATTAGCTGCAGCACGTATTTGAGATAACAGCACTTTGCGTTGCACAGCCAGCTCCAGCAGCTTCCTCTGGGCAGGGGAGCACAGCAGTACAGGGACAGGGCCAAGGTGAGGGCCCCTGGGAACCACCAGCAGAGGGGCATTGGGCAGCCTTCCTGTTGGATGGCACAGCACCAGCAGGAGAAAACACCCCTGTGAATAATTCCCCCTCTGGTAGCCAAAGCAATGATACTGAGTTTCAGAAGAAGTGCTGAGGGGCAGCTGTGGTGGGATTGGGCTCTTTTTACAGGTTTAGGACTCAGTTTAAGAGGGAAAAAAATACCCCTTTTGAAGGCTTCAGGCTTTTAGCACAAGGCCATGCTTGTTGTGAGAGACTGCATGTCTGTGAGCAGTTCTGCAAGAACCACTTATTGTAGCAGATAACCACAGAATAATGCAAGATCTCTAAAATCCAGAATAAACTGTGCTGCTGTTTGAGATCACAGACAAATTTTTTTGTCCTGCACACTTCATGCTTGGCTTTTCCAGTCCCTTAACAAAATTGTTAATGTGGGGAAGATCATTTTGATCCAGCAGTGCAACAGTTGTGCTTTGCTTTAAAACAGTGTTAAAATGTCTCAGCTCAGTATTTTTTAAATTAGGCAGCTAATAGTATGCCTACCAAATGATGGCATTACTGGCCAATTATGCTTTGGAGAACCATCTTGGGATGCTTCTCTCTTCTGTGAATGACACAGTACAGCACAAGTCAGGAGACGTTAGTGGGGACAGAAGGAGTCTATGGTTAGAACAGGATGTTAGTCTTGGGTTCACCATACTTTGTAGGAGGGCAGCACGTAATCGGTAGTAATGCAATCTGACTGTGCTAAACACTGACAGGGATCAGCCTTAAAGTTAACACAAAGGGAGAAATACTGCTTTTTTTGTTTTGTTTTGTTTTTGTGGCTCTGTTTTTAAGCCCAAGAAGGAGGTTCACCTGCTTCTGTGTCCTGTCAGATTGCTGGTTACAGGAGGTGAACTTGAGGGTCTCTGAAGAAGGATGCAGTGGGGCCTCCGTGTGCCCACATTTCAAACCCAGCATGTTGTTGTAGATGTTGGACTACTAATACGTGCAAATAATTATCTCTAGAGAACTGGCTTTATGGAGGACCACAGTGCTTTGCCAAATGACATTGTATTTGGCTGAACAATTTGAACAAATTGTTTCTTTTGGGATTATGACCAAAATAAACTGAATACTTATCAAAAGAGTTAAAGATCACAATTTGTGCAAGACAAAGTGTGTGACCAATTTCTGTGCTTTGTTTTAAACAAAAAAGTGTGGATCATGTTGCTAAGAGACAAGATGGAATTTGATACTCAAGGACAAAATATTATGTTATAGCCACCTAATATGTTTTAGTAGGTATCTGATAGTTCGTTTTGTTCCTGTTCCACGAATGGTACATTCTACGATCTTTTTTCTGGAAAGCTCTATCTAGGATAGTTATGGCCTAAATAAGTCCAATAATAAATAGTATGTCAGCACAGATATATGTTTTAAAGAGCAATAATATTTAATTTTCTATCAGTTCAGGACTATTTATCTAAATTTGTTTGACTGTCAGTCTAGTGTCACAACATTTTCCCTTTTCTCCCATTTTTTCTATGTGCAGCTGGGTTACAAAAACATATGCATTGTTTTGAAGCCCAGTCATGGTTCATTAATGTTAACATCAAGTTCTAACTAAGGAAAACTGAAATAGTTACAGCTTGGGAAGGAAGTTCCAGTTGCTTGCAGCATTCACATCAGAGGTGAAGAAGTTCTCTCCATAATTTCTGACATAAAGACAGATGTTTAGTTTGTGATACATTTGAGATATTCTAGCCATAACCAGTTTCTGAAGGCATTATAGTTAATGGAACATGGGAAAGTGGTCTTGTGAGTATTAATACCTCTCACTGCTAACACATAGGCAGGACAGCCTGTCTCCCACCTCTGCCTACCACACTCATGGAATGCACTTCCACTATGGGGAAAGCTATTCTTGAAAGAAAGGGGGTGTGGAAAAAGATGCTCAAACCTTGTAGACTATGTCACCTGCAATACAGAAAGGGATCATTTGAGATATGTTTAACAAAGTACACTTTCTTCTACTGACTTTATATTGCATCTTTAGTCAACAATTAAAACACGTATGTCAAAAGGTAAAAAGGTGTTTCTGAATTCTTATTTTTTTGTTTTAAAAGCTTGAGTAAGTTTTGTTGATCATATGAAAAATAAAGTGTTGTTTTGATACGTTCATATGAATTTTGAAATTTAAACTTGTACCACTAGATATTTCTGTTCCAGAGCTTTATCTTCTGCTCTCTTCTCTTTTTCCAACGTTCAACAAACATCCTTACATAGTTTTGTCTTATCTGGTTTTCCTGTCTTTGTGAATTACAGTTTACAGAAAATACAAACTTTTATGATTAAGGCTCTTATCTTCCCATGAGAAATATAATGTTTCTATTCTGCTATGAAGAAATTCTGGAAAAACTTTAAACATTTGGTCTTAGTCCGTTCCTGCATTAGGTGGTAATAGTGATAAGGGGTAAATGTCATAGTGGAGAGTCAGTTTACAGCAGGTATTATTTATTTAGGTAAGTGTTCAATATTCAGACTTGAAAATACACAGTTAAAAGATGGAAGTTTTAGATGTTTGGGCTTTGCAACAATCTAGGTTAATAAAGACCTAAGTAAAGGTTTGAAATCATAGAAAGCCAAACCCATGAAAGACCTTCCTGCCAGCACAGTCCTCCCAAAACAGCAGGGACTGATTCCCAGGATGTTTTCTTGAATTCTCCTATGTCAGCATGCTCAATCCAAAGGCTGGAGAAACTGTGTGCTGGAGGGGTGTGCTGCTTGTCTGCCATGCTTTCAGTTAGAAGGGGATACTGAGGGAGAAGCATGGAAGTTGTAGACACGACAGTAAGTGCAAATTTTCTCAGGCTGGATGTTAAAATCTTTGTTCACTCAGAGGTGGAAAAAGCTGAAGACCTTATTGAGCACCTTCTCCTTGAAAGAAATCACAGATGGCAGTGTTATGTACTAACTTTCAAGCAGGTAACAGAATATTTCCCAGACAATTCATCCCTACTACTACATTTTGAATGAGGGAAGGGCCGAGATGGTAGATTGTATAACTAAACTTTGTTTTGTATACAGTAGATCTTTACACAGTATTCTAGAACATGCTTCTTCGCAGACACCTCCTTGTCCTATACAGATCATATCAGAGATAGCTGACAAACTTCACTGAATGCAGAACTTTTTTGTCACACCCCGAACCAAAATTCTTCGAATTTCATCATGAAGTCAGATAAAGGAATAAAGCAAGTCTGATAAAGGACTAAAGGAAGTCCAGATCTAAGGAAGATCATGAAAGCTTGTTCAACTCCAGAGCTCAAGGAAGCTTAGCACATTGCATACAACCTTCCAAGTACCACAACCTGCAAAACAGGCTGGAACAAAAATGAACTGCGTGTACTGTTTCTGAAAATGTAAGCAATGGATGAAATTTTACTCTTGCTTTTTTTTTTTCGTGACAAATACAGCTGCTTGTAGTAAGTCATAATGCCAAATGCCCAAGGTTGTGTTCTGACAGTAGCAAAACGTTCTGTATCCAATGACCTCGTAACTAAGGATATGGTCTCCAATGCTTTTTCTCTATTACCCAAACCAAAACATAGAAAAAGGACAAAATACCTGTTACCTGATTTTCTCAGCAGTGGTTTCTCTATCTCCTTCAACTTTCTGTGTGATTTGAGACTAGCTGTCTCTGCCTCTACAGAATGACCTTATTTATTAGGTGTTGTGTCACTCTCAGTACCTGGCAGTGCATGCCATGGATCTAGAGAGCTCCTGTTTACAGGATGTGCAACCTGCCTGCGGAAATTCCAGGGAACAGTCTGCTTGCCGTGACCTTAGAGCAGCCATTTCAATTTACCACAAACCATCTGACAATAGAATTGTATTTACATGATACACATGTTCACTAAGCTTTTTATTACTCTCTGTCACTGAAGCTCTGGCCTCTGAGTGATTGCTCATTCTACTTTTCAATCAACAGCTGCTAAATCTACCAAACCCACACTTGAAGTAAAAGCTCTGGTCACTTTCTCCTTGCTTCTCATAAGGTTATAAATAGTCTTTGTTCTTATCCCAAATATTGTCTTAAAGGGCCAAATGATTAATCTGACAGCATTTTCCTGACCCTTGTCTTTCAGGTAAAGAACAGCTCGATATATCATGAACTAACAGGGCTTTGGCTCGTTACTTAGACAGAAAAAAAAAATATTCTGAAAGTTACTACTGACATTATTTTTAATACAACAATTACTTTACAGCCACTGAGAAGATTATGACTGATCCCCAGAATGCCTCTATCAGCCTGAATAGGCAGGCTCCATCCTGACAGTTCCTGTTACAAGCAAGTATGAACTTTTTTCTCTGAGTGAAAACATACCCAGGCTCATCTCAGGATATAGCCTTCAATACTTGCTACAGTCACAAGTTTGTGCTGAATTATTATGCTCAAATGGTATTTTTTTTAAATTGTGATTTTTATTCTATTTTTTCACACAGTTGGGCAATATGCTTATTATAAGATAAAAGCTACTTGCATGCAGTAGTGACTTTCATCACCTCCTGATTGTGCTTTTCCTTGTTTCCTGTCTACCAGGAAGGGAGGGAATAAGAAGACACAAAGTACTGACTGTCTCTGCTTAGGCAATGGTGGATTTATTTAGAGATTTACTGAGATTCAGGGAAAGTGAAAGACAGATTATGTACATACTAGGATTTTTTTTCTTTCATTTGGCAGTGAAATCATCTGTACTCCTTTTCCTCTGAGATAGCCATTTTCAGTGAGTCACCTCTACAGCTATCACTTCTGTGTTGAAGGAGGTAGAATTCTCACATTGCTTGAAAACTGAAAAAGACAGCCAGCAAATTATTTTTAAAGTATGGATCTGTTGTGTTAATATTGCTGTTCATTAAGTGTCAGAAATACTTACACTGATAATTTCAAAACAGTTCAAACTACAAATGAACTGATTATGATTTTACTGTGGATGCAAAATCTTAACCTTCTTAAAATTTAATAAGATGCCCAGACTTTTACAGTCTGGCAATCAATTTTGGCAAAACCAGTTATAGTGAGGTATGTTCTGAGTAGATCAGATGATGAGAGGAACTCTGTTACATCATGATCTCCAAGATTGTACCTTGGCAGTTTTTAATGTATTTCTGATCACCTAAATCTGTGATGTATTAATTTCCACAACCATTTTTGTGTTACTCCAAATGTCCTTTAGCTGTCAAAACATCACTTCTTTGTAACCTAACTGATGCGCCAAGTAACACTCAGTCAGATGACAAGATCCCTGCTCCTGCATCACCAGTAAGATTGTGTCCTGGCAAGCTGCTTGGCTCCTACTACAGATTCCAGAGATCAAAGTGCTGCCTAAAATATTTTCTCCACTCATTCTACCATTGTTTTCCTTCAGACTCTGTATCTCCGGATGTGCTTCCAGATCTTGTATAAGCAAATTGAGTCTTTGTTTATTTTTGAAATAAACAGAATCCAACCACAGTCTGCCTAGCCAACATCTTCTAGTTGGAATGGTATCTTTGTTCCCATAAAAAACTCAACAAATTGAAAGAAGGATAAGCAAAGCTTCCATGGAAATACGAAACTCAGCTGCAATGAACATTTGCTGAACATTGTGTGCTCCAAGACTTTACATTTGTCTTTACTCCATAAATGTTCTAGAAAAAAAATCTGCAATACTAGTGACAATGCTGATTGCAAAAAGTATCTAAAATTAGGAGGCTTACTCAAAAAGCTCTTTGCAGATCTGCGGCTCAATTTTTCACTTAATGACTGCCCTTTCTTGCTGATTGAAATACATTTTGTCATTTTTTCAGCATTTTATCCTATTACCAGGCAATTTGCTCATTTGAGAGATACCTAGACTCTTGGTCATTGATAAGGAGATCATAAGGGCTAATACTCTCATCAGACAAGGAAGATGTTTCATTCACTTCCATTCTCTGCATTCCAATTTCATTACTGGACTGCGACAGCATCTATGACCCAAAGTTTCTTAGTCCATTAACAGCTGGGAATACAGGAGCACTTAAAATACTTGGTTAAGTTTCCTCTTGAACAAATGACTTTCCCTTCATTTCAGTAATCCAGAAACAACTGAGAAGGGTTTCTAAACCAATCCTCTCATCCTGACCAATACAAAGTCTCTAGAATTCCACCTTCATCTGAGATTTTACCAGTGTATGAAATCCAAGAACTAGAAAGTTTTATAATTTGGGTGCAGATATAACTTCTCTAATCAAGAGAAGACATTTGAATTTTACTGTCAAGCTTGTTCAAAAATTAATGTTTCTTTTCACATCATTTGTAGACTTAAATGTTTCTTGGACAATTTACCAATAATCTGGTGGTCATTGCTTATCTGAATTTGGACTTTGTCAGTTTGCATTTGCATTGCTTTTTAATAAATAAATTATATTGTCTAAATCTTCTTTTCTGTGATGTGACCTTCCAGCATTTTTTTCAGCTTATGCTTTTTTTCTGTTTTGCCAACAAGATTTCTTTCTCCTCCTATTATTATCAGACTGGTTTGCATTTTTGCTCGTAAGTCCTCACATCTACCCAGAGCATTCTCAGCTTGTAGTTTAGAGAGATTGTAAATAGCACCAAACAGCACCAAAACCAATTTTTTCCTTTATTGTACCATGCAAACCTGCTTTGAGGCTATTTTAGGAATGGTCAAATATATACATTGGAAAGCACTGTGGGCATTAAACAGCTCTGAAAATTATTTCCTCTCCCCTTTTCTGTTCAGATAAATCAACGTGGTGGCTAAGGCGAAGTGAATGATAAAATTGCTGACAGAAATGGCAAATCAAAGCACTAAAATACACACTAATAAAAAGATCTTTCTGCTCCAAAGATCAATGGAAGGATGGAGGACAGGACTCAAAAACGACTTCTCAGTTTATCCATATAGCAAAGTACTCTCAGAAAATTCGACCAAGACTGTAGAAGTCTGTCAATACTGAGCAGGATTCGTGACAGAACATAACATAAATGGCTGAACTCTCAGGCCTTGAGACCAGCTTGCTTCCTGCAAAAAACCCCCATAAGTACTTGTGGTAAATACTGTTACAACACTCTATCAACAATGTAGCACATGGCAGTGGCAAACTTTCTGTGGGGAAGGTGGATATACTTAGAGCAGACCAGGACATGTGCCTCCACAAAGCCTGTAGGGCCATAGCGCACCGATGCCGTGGTGACCAGGCTGCCCATCTATCACATTGATGGCTGTGTCCAGATGTTGTTGGGTCGAGCATCCATTGCAATTACACGGGAGCGAAGTGACACTGGCTGTGAAGAACTCCTCATGCCTCCTGGGGTTTTCTTAGGCTGCCTCTTAGCAGCCTTGAGCAGCTGATAGTGATCAGTGTCACCATCCTGTCTCACCTCTGTGAGTCATCAGGATTTCTTTGTTGCTCTTTTTCTCCAGAACTGGGTATCTTGTGAAACTGCTCACAGATACACTGGGTGATGACAAGCTAATATGGATCCCAGTAGCATAGTCCATCCTGAGAGCCCTTTCCCTGTTGTAGGCTCCATCCAGTGCCTCCACGCCCACACATTATCATTCATTCTCCATTCACACCAATTCCAGGGGTTTTATTACCGTTCTCCACACCCAGAGGCAGGGAAAACAATCAAGCCAGTCTAATTGCAAGTATGCTAACCCTGAGAATCACAAGCTCTGCTGATCAATGGGCAGGTGACCTAGCAATGAAGGACTGTGAAGTGGCTGATATATTCAAAGTCCTCTTTCTCTTGCTTTTTTTCACTAGCAAGGTCAGCAGTCAGGCCTCACAGAGGTCTCTCTGGCAAAGTTTGGAGGACACTACTAGTAACTGTAGAGGAAGCTTGAACGGGGGACACTTGAGCAAATTAGATGTTTGCAAGTCCTTAGGACTGGACAGAAGGTGCTTGTAAAGGTGCCGAGGAAGCTGAGTAATGCCACTGTGCTGCTTCCTATCACCTTTGAAAGGCTGTGGCAATCAGATGGGATTTCCAGTTACCAGAAAAAAAAGCAATTGTCACGTCCATCATCAAAGCAAAGTGCAGGAAACTGCAGAACAGTCATCCTTACCCTATCATCTCTCTCAGAGGAGATCATGGAGTAAATCTTCCTGTAAGTAATTTCTGGGATGGTGAAGGACAAGTCAATTCAGAAAAATTAGGACAGTTCTACTTATATGATTGCCTTCTGTCATGAGATTATTTGCTCTTTGGCTGAGGTGATAAGAGCAGCACCCATTGATTTTAGCAAGGTTTTTGCCACAGTATTCACAGCATCTTTGTAGTTCTGTAAGGACTAAGTGGATGAAGTGGGTGGAAAGCAATTTGAACCACACTACTTAAAAAGTAGTCAACAGTGATCAACAGTCCAAAATGGAACTGGCATGGGGTTATGAGTAGTGTTCTTCAGGGCTGAGTGAGGAGATTATACTAGATGAACTCAAAAGGTCATACATTTTTCTCTGGTTCTGTGATCAAGCCTTGCATGGCACTCAGCAAAATTTGTCTTCATGTTGAAACCAGCTGTTTAGGTTTCTGTGGATTAACGGGTTAGACCACAGCCTTTCCTTGATCCTGAGCTCATGCAGCTGATTCTGCATGATATGGAAGTGGCAGTGCATCATGACGTGTTTCCAGTTAATATGCTTCTCTCTGTGAGTCCTGCCAGGGTATCCTGACCAGCAGTGACCTCCCCCCAATGCCGGCATACAGGCATTGCTTGAAAACAATCATGCTTCCTGATTTGGGTTGCAGCTGAAAGCAAGAGGTGAAAATGAACCAATACTGGAAGAGAATTTTTGATAAGGATAATTCTCTATTTCAGGGACAGGGTATTTTCATTGAAGTGTTCCCTGTTAGTGTCCCCATCTCAGCTATTCTGATGCCTGGCTTTTCTCCATAGCACTCATGTGGTCCATATCCTCCAGCTGCAGTGAGTCTCAGCCAAAATAGTTCACACTTGTCCAGGAAATTTGCCTCTTCATGTATACCTTTATGCGTACCTCTCTCTTTGTATTTTAAAATTAACTAATTAATTAAATTAACACCTGGTTTCTTTGCTTCCCCCTGGGAAATGTACTCTCTTCCAACTCCCCTCCCTAAAGTTAAACAACACTAAACAAGCTTTCTTAAGATACAGGCTTTACATTGTTCTCTTTGCACAAGATCTGGCCAGATACTGTTGGTCTTTAAAGGCTGTTGTATTCACCAAAAGAAATGATAAGGTTATGCACAGGCTTCAAAATTCAAACAGAATTTGCTAGGTTTATACACATTTTCTGAATCTTCATATGCTATATGACTACTTTAAAGTTTTGGTATTTTTTCCCCCATAAAGATATGGTTCAGGTGGGACAGAGTGTGCATGCCAACTATGTTGCTGGAGAAATTGTTTCCTGCTGCATTAAGCAGCGCTATAACGATTTTAGTTAGCTTCATGGATTTTGCTGACCTGCAGAAGTAGCTTCTACCACTCCATTTCATGTCCCTGCCTCCTTATGGTCTACAAAGCAAAGGTTTTTCTCTAGACCCTTTCATCCCCCCTGAAGTTATTTAAGTAATTGCAATAGCTGATAGTAAACGTAATGTTTATATAGCTTTTGGCATCAGTGTTGTGTTATTTTCTCAAGTAGTGTGTACCTAAGATATTAGATTGAATTTGGTCTTTAAAGGCTGTGTTATTCTCGTTAAATGGCTCTAAGCAGGATGGTGGAAAATCCCAAAGGTTTCAACAGGAGAAACAAGATTTTTTTCCCATTCAGTGGCTTGATGGAAACGTCTTAAGCAAAAGCCTTTTTTTTTTTGTCAAGGTTTTAAGCCCAATGAAATCGGGGTTTAATCTCCGTGAAGGAATAGTTTTCCTGATTTCAGTTGCATGGGATCAGATTTGAAACACCTCCTTTTCTCCTGTTGTTGTTTTGAGCGTGTTGTAGCACACCCCGAGCCGAAACTTCTTCCGTAGTCCCCGCTCAGACGCTCTGCCAGGTGTCCGCCCTGGGAACAACCAGGGCAACTAACAAACTCCAGGGACTCGTTTCTTTGCGCTGTGGCCAAAACGTCGCGTTTGCGCGCTGCGCCTTTCCTGAATCCGGCCAAGCGCCCGGTCTGATCCGCGGAGTCCAGCGGCGCGGGGGAGCTGGAGCTGGGGCTGGGGCCGGGGCCGCTCCTCCCCGCGGCCGTCACACCTTTCCCGCCGCCCGGCGGCACGGCCGCCTCTTGCCACGCTCCGGGCGCGTGGGATCGGGATCGGGATCAGGACCGTGATCGGGATCAGGACCAGGGATTCCTCCCCAATAATCACCGGCACCAGCACGGCGCGTCCACACTCTGCTCACCGCCTCCTCGCGGGTGACGTCACGGCGCGGTGACGTGTCGCCCGGCGGCGCGGGGGCCGCCGGAAGCGGCGGGAGGCAGCGGGGCGAGCGCGGAGAGGGTCGGAGCCGCCGGAGCTGCAGCGCTTCCCTCTGTCCGTCCGTCCTCCTATTCCGCCTTCGCTCTGCTGCAGCGCGGCACCGATGAGCGCGCTCCGAGCGCCCGGCATGCGGCCGCTGCTGACCTGGCTGCTCCTGCCGGGACTGCTCCTCCCCGCCGCGGGC